>CM018695.1:28126252-28566303 GCA_009363875.1 Mikania micrantha
AAAGCAGACTCCCCATTCATTAGATAGAGAAGATGACCAAGATTTTGTGATCCACTGTCAAACTTATTCCAAGAGAGCTCGGATCGAATCGGTATTGCTGTATTCTGGTCCGTCGCGTACCGCCAAGAGTTGCTTCGCGTACCTCCACCGCCTTAGTTAGACCCGATTTTGTTTTCGCGATTCCGGGAGCATACGAATTCCGTTTTGCGCACGGTTTTCGCCTACGTTCATGATTTTTCGAGCTCTTTCCAATGGTTATAATCTCAATACCTAAAGAGTTCAAAATATTTGATCTCTTATTTAACGCTATCTTTGACTCAGTCTATCTTGAAATCATAGCCTCGTTTCGCGATTTCGCTTCCACTCGTTCTCTTCATTTTCGAGTTATTATTCTAAACATGAAATCGGTTGGTCACCCATTTGAATAAGAATTATGTGATGGATGTTTCTTTGCAATCTACTAACACCATATTCCTGAGTAACTACAAGTCATGAACTGATATGATATGATATGATATAGTCCTCCCGGCGCATACGTAACAATGAATGTGGATATTATGATTCACCGGTTTTAGTCTGATATGATATGAACTTTGTTTTTGGTAAGGACATGTAATTCCATTGTATAGCCAATCTAGTCACATTACCCGATTCAGTTTGCTATACAACATGATTAGTTTGTTTTGAGTCAGAAATACACCTTATATGAAATTTTTGTTGAGTTCATGGTGAATACACAAATACATACTCATACACGTATATAACTAGAATGGATTTAGATGGATTGTCACAGTAGTTGTATAGGATTCTATAACCAAATGTAGATAAAGGTGTACCCATGGTCTATCGAAGAGGTGGTGGGCTGGCGGCTAGATAAGTTGCAACTGATTCCTACGTATGCCCTATACATAAGCTTTCTTCAGTTTATCATGAGTATGTTAGTGTTGAGGATTTGGTGAGGAGGATCTGAGGTTTTGTTTGGAATGGTAAAAGGTTAAGTTGTACTCGCTAAATATAGTCAAGGACACATGGTCAGTTTATCATAAGTTACGACTGATTCTTACGTATGCCCCATACATAAACTTATTTTGGTCTGTCATGGATGTGTCAGTGATATGATTTATTGGGGTTGAGGGTTGCAAAACTGATAATTGATAAACATATTTTATTAAAATAATTAAAGTGATAATGGATACATTTACGCGATGATGAGGTCACGAATATAAATTATAACGCGAATGTTATTTCAGAAAAGTAAACCTAATAAAGTGTTCGCGTGGGTGACGATTCACACGAATACAATTATTAGGAATAACATTCTGAAATGATATTACATGAATCTTAACTCAAATTGAAATACGATACAAATGTGGTATTTATAAAGCTGACGATCTTTATAAATGCGTACGTAAGTAATGCATTTATACGAGATAACCAAAATAATATTTATGATATTTAAATTTAAGGAAAAGGATTTAAAACGTTTACTAGGAATAAACACATTAAACGATTTTAAAAGAAACCATCTTATTAAACGTTTCGTAATTAAAAGACGAAATACGTGAAAACCGAGCAATAAAAATTATTAATACGTAAATAAACATAACCGAGCACGCGGGATCGTTTCGAACTATAGAAGGGGTGAACTCCTTCTTCCCCCTCACTTTTACAAGTTAACTCTCTCTCTAAAAGTTCCAAATTAGGAAATCTCTCTCACTACAGCTTCTCAATAAGTTTTCTCCTTCAAAACTCAACCATTTTAGTTGATTCTTGTCCCAGACCGTTCATATAATCAAGGACAACACAAACCCACAAAAATTTACAGCATTTGGTCGACATTTCAAGGTAGATGATGTGTTTTACTTTTTGGTTTTTGCTTAAAAGAAAACCGGTTGATGCACCCTCCTTCTGAACGATTCTAACACTTTTAAAACCCAAAAACGAGTGTATATGAATGATTTGAAACCATCTGACAAACCTGCAATGAGGAAGAATGGGAGCTTGAAGATGATGAATAGTGTCGATCCATGGGTTGTCGAACTTAACAGGTTCGACCAAGGGAATGTTGAGACTGATAATTTCGATCAAAGGATGTTGAACTTAACAAAAACCGATGGCAATCATCGAACCTGAGATCCTTCCATATTGTCCATCGATTATAGTATGGTTGACCATTCATCATCAAACCTAAGGGTCGCAGAGTTGATCTTCATCGATAATAATGAGAAGACTCGTCGAGACTGATAATCTCGATGGTGATGATAGACGATACTGAGATAACTTCTATGCAAGAATTATTGAAATTAACAGTCCATCGATATGGGATGAGTACCCTCGATACTAACCATTGAGGCTGATAATCTCGATGGAGAACTTGTTGATTATAGGGCTTAACTTATAATGTCGATGGTTTGGCATGGTGTCGAACTTAGTGATCTCGGGGGATACATACATATGACATGATCACTTGAATATAATAATAATACACATAGATAATGATTTGTATAATAAAAATAATACATGCATGGATTATTCATGCATTCATGAATGAACGTGTGTGTGTGTGTGTGTGTATATTGGTATGATAAAATACTTGGTTTCATATTAAAATCATCATTATTTATCCAAAAACAAGTTTTAAAACTTATATTTGATGATAACAAAAAGGGTAAAAACATGAGAATTTTATAATAACTTAGAAAATCTCATAAAAGTAATGACAAGTTTTAATGTAAAAGTTAAACACTTAGAACAGAACCTACTTATGTAAGCATATGAATTCATGAACATAAGACTTATGAAACACATGTTGTTGTGTCAACCATTGATTCCACCTACGTGAGAACGAGTCCTACAAAACATTCAATTATAAGACATCAATGTGAGTTCTCATAGCCCCATTTTTAAAACTTTTGCTTTTAAACTGGGAGTGAAACATGTATACCAAAATAAACCGGATTTTGATATAACAAGTGTGGAACCAGGATTATTATTGAGATATTATTATTGAGATGTTTTTAGAATATGGGATGATATACTTTGAGTGAGTCATCGTTGATTGAGTTGAATTCGGTCCTCTGTGATGATTGAATTGTTGTTAATTGAGTTGACTTCAGTCCTCCACGGTGCACAATATCGATACTTATGATTATTAGGAATATCGTTGAATGAGTTGACTGCAGTTCCCCGTGATGATTTCATCGTTGATTGAGTTGACTTAGGTCCTCTGCGGTATATTATATTGAGAATATTGTGATGAATGATGGTTGTTGGATTGATATGTGTTAGTACATGTTTGTAATAGGTTGCTTGTCAAAATATATATGTTATAGAAGGTTTGGCTGAAGTTCGTCTGGCCCACGAACCATAGCAGGTTCGGCGAACCTAGACAGTTTGTTGTATAGGTTCGTCCAGCGAACCTACAGGTTTGGTTAGGTTCGTCTGATCACATAGTATATATTGGAGGTTTGTCTAATGTTTTGTAACTTTGACATTTTAGAGAGAGAGACAGATCTGAGATTCTCTGTCTGAGTAAGAACTGTGTGTTCTTGAATATCATTGTAATCAGTTGAGCTTGATTAATGAAATGATGATTATTGGAATGTTTGTTCTTCTTTGATACATATAGATCAAATATAGATTCCGCATAATTCAAATAATTCAACAGTGGTATCAGAGCAATTCTAGATTCTGCATAATTCAAATATAGATTCCGCATAATTCAAATAATTAAAATATTTGATTGTTAATAGGATTCTGTTGAACGATCGAGAGCAATTCTACAATATGCTTGGTTGAGACTGATTGAATGTATTTGAATGATTACTTGTGAATATTTGGATTATTTGAATTATTTGACTTCGTGTGTTTGTTGTGAGTATACATATATGATGATTATTGAACGATCGAGAGCAATTCTACAGTGGTATCAGAGCTTTGGTGGAGTTCTATACAAGCTTTTCAAAGATTTACAAGCATTTGGAGTTAAAAAGATCATGAAATGGATTAAAATTCGAGTTTTCTTTGTGTTTGATTGCTGATTTGAGTGTGATATCATCATCTATTGCTTTGGAACATTACAATTCAGAGATTTATGACTAAAATTGGTGATTTTTGAAGGTTTTCCTTCCGAAAGTTTTCAAATTTTGAAGACAGGTTTGTGAGCCGAACCTGTGATCATCTCAACAAAAGGTTCGCTGTTCAAAGTATTTCTTGCTTGGGTTCGTGTGGATATTTTAAAGAGGTTCATTTCAAGGTTTGTCTACTGCAGAGGTTCGTCTGATTGAGGTTGGCTTGACTAAGGTTCGTTGGTCAAAGTTTTGTTCAAGAGGTTCGCTGTTCAAGGTTTGTCTTAGGTTCGTGACTTGAGGTTCATTCAGATCAAGGATTGCTTGAGGTTCGTATATTATCTAGGTTCGTGGGGTGAATTTTTCAACAAGAGGTTCGCTGATAAAATTTAAGAACCATGGCTAAGATGTTTGCTGCTATAGCTAGTTAAAATTCTAAGATACAAAGTATTTTGATTATCTGGAAGCACAAATTGATTTGACAGATTATGAAAAATGGAAAGGTAGATTTGAGACACATCTCAATGGAACTGACACTAATCTGTGGGAAAGAATTTTGTCACCTTATGAAAGACCTAAGTTGGTGGGGACAAATTTGGATCAAACCCTCGAGAGATTGGATGTTGATAAATGAAAGAAATACGATTCTGAGAAGAAAGCTTATTGGATGTTGAGCCAAGCAATTCCTAATTAAATACTTCATCAATTTGATGAACACAAAACCTCATATTGTTTGTGGAATGCTTTAAAAGCAAGAATTGAGGGAAATACTAAACTGAAGAAGATGAAAGGCACTGATATACGCAAAGAGTTTGAGAATTTCAACTTTATTGGCAATGAGAGTCTTGAAGCCTTAATTACCAGATATAGACATTTGTTGACTGAAGTTAGGAAGTGTGGAATTGAGTACACCGAAGAGGAGAAGATAGATTGTTTTGCAGATGCATTGCCTGAAAAATGGAATTAATTGGTGCTGATTTTGAGAGAAAACTTACCGGGAATGACTTTGGTGGAGTTTATTAAAAAACTTGAAGAACAGGAAATGAAAGATAAGAGAAAAGCATGTAGAGTTAATGTTACTCAGGATCCTTCTCTCTATGGTGCATCTGTGGTTAATCCTCCCGTTTCTTCTGCAAAGATCCAAACAGCTTTTGTTTCTAGTATTGCTGATAGTACTTCTGCACCTTCTGCATCTTCTAGTTCTAGTTCATCTTATTCTATGAACGACAAGAAATCTGACTCAACAACAACTCCTGTTCAGTTGAATACAACAAATTTGGGAAAAGTAACACTGGAGGCTGTTCGGGATCATATGTCGATTTTGTCATGCGTAGTCAGTGCATATGATGAACAGGTAGCAGGAAAGATTGGAAACTCAAACCTTATGTTTGAAGATTATGAGCAAATTGATGATAATGATATGGATTTGATTGACACTCAATGGGAATTGGCAAGTGCAATCAGAAGAATCAATAGATATGAAAAGAAAACTGGAAAGAAGTTCACTTTTGATCGAAACACCAAGTTTGGTTTTTATCAAAAGACTACTCAATGTTACAATTGTGGTGAGTTAGGCCATTTCGCTAGAGAATGTAAAAATCCGAAGAAGCAAGGAAATTTAAACCCTTTCAAGCCAAAAGAAGCTTATCAGAAGAAGAAAGAAAAGTCTGAAGAGTCATCGAAAGCTTTAGTTAGTCAAGCTGATGAAGGATATGATTGGGGAAAGCAATATGATGAGTTAATGGGTGCATTCATGGCTTCTTTGGATGAAGATACAGGCAAAGGCAAAGAAAAGGTTGATGAGGTAAATGAGGATCTTTTAGAGATCATTGATAAATTGAAAGAAATGAATGCTCAGTTGACTGCTGAACTGGTAGAGTGCACTGAAGCCAACAAGAAGTTAATTTCAAGAGAAAAAAAATTTTGATAAAAAGATCATTGATTTAGGCAAACAAAATGAAGAGTTAAAAATTAAAGTTTTGCAAAATAATCATGAAGTTTCAGTGCATCTCGAATCAGTGCAAAAGTTGAAAGTTGATTTATCAGCAGCAAGAGCAGAAGCAGAAATCAACAAGAGCAAGCTGGAGAATTATCAAAATTCTCAGTATGTCATTGATTACTTTGCTGCCATGCAAAGATCATCAAATGAAATTACCGGCTTGGGTTTTCATTCTGTACCACCTCCTTCCAGCTATGTTTATAGACCACATATTGATCCGAATTTGTAAGTTCATCATGTTTCTTTAAATGAACGTGTGTCTGAACAAGTGGTTGAGAATGCTGGAGGTTCATCATCTGATGAAAAAGTGTCTCTTGATAGTGATGCTCCTATCATTGAAGATATCACTGAATCTTAATATTCATCTGAAATTTTGAGACAGAATGGTTATCAAGTTAAAAATGTTGATAAAAAGAGTCTAAAGTTTCAGAGGTCAAAAGTTGTGATGAAACCAGCTGAGAAGGTGGTGATGAAGCCCAATCTAGTTTCCAAACCAGTGATAAAAGCCAAAACAACCACTACTCTTAAACCGATTGTGTATGTAAAGTCATCTAGTACACATCAAGGAGAGTCTAGTGACATTTTTCAAAAGAAAAATGTGATTTCTAAAATGGGTGACAAAGTGGATTGTTTCTTTGATAAGTTTGGGGTTGGACATAAAGACAAATCAAAGAATTTTCAAAATCAAGTGAGTAATTCAAAGATAAAATCAACTGGTTTGAGAAACAGATTCTCATCTGCAAAGGTTGTTTCTAAACATTTCAGTTCATCAAAGTAATATGATGAACCAAAATCAAAGAATCATCTGCAAAGAAAATGCTACAGATGTGGTAAATGTGGTCATTTGATTGCTGATTGCGTTTTGGATGTCAGTTCTACTGATTGTAGCAGCTTTAGGTCTTTTACCCCAAGAGAAACACGAAAGTGTTTTACTTGTTGTGGCAAAGGAGATATTTCTGCTAACTGTCCAAACAACAAAATCAGGAAGAGTTCGGATGATGAGAGTTGGGTGAATAGGTCAAGTGAAAGGGCTAGAAAAGTTAAACCTAGTGAAGATGAAATGAGAGTTCTTCAAAAGTTTGATCCTGACTGTGTTTGGGTAAAAGAAGAAAATAATCAGAAGAAAAGAATTTTTGATAACATAAGGAATGTGAAAAGATTGTGAATATGGTGACATCATCTGATGATGATTTTTTTGACAATATTTCTTCAAAATCATTTTCAAAACAAAATGGTAAATCAAAATCATTTTGGAAACTAAAAAACAGGCCAGTTGATCAACGCACTTAGCAAGATACACGTTCTTGGCACAGACGGATGGGGCATATTCATATCAGGAAGATGAATCTTCTTGTGCACAATCATTTAGTTGAGAGTGTACCGGTTAAACATTTTAAACTTCCAGATGTGTGTGTGTCATGTAAAAAGGGTAAACAGAAAAGGAAGCCTTATAAAACAAAGAAAATATTTTCTGTTGATATGCCACTTGAACTTCTTCACATGGATTTGTTTGGACCTATCAATGTGAAAAGTATAGGTGGTGAATCATATTGTTTTGTGGTGACTGATGACTTTTCTAGATTTTCATGGGTCATGTTCTTAAAGCATAAATCAGACACTTATGAAAATTTTGTGTTGTTGATTAATAGGTTGGAGACATTGTATAAGTTGAGAGTGAGAAGAGTAAGATCAGATAATGGGACTGAGTTTAAGAATCACCAAATGTAGGAATTTTGCAATTCCAAAGGCATTCAGCAGCAATTCAGTGCACTGTATGAACCTTAGATGAATGGTGTAGCTGAAAGAAAGAACAGAACGTTGATTAAGTCTACGAGAACAATGCTATCTGATTCTAAACTTCCCATTACATTTTGGAGTGAAGCTGTGGCTACAGCTTGTTTTACTCTTAACAGAGTTTTGATTGTTAAAAGACACAATAAAACATGCTATGAATTGCTTCAGAATCGAAAGCCAAATTTGGAACACTTGGAACCTTTTGGGGCTCCTTGTACCATGCTTAAGAAAGATTCAAAATTCAATTCTAAAGTTGATGAGGGTTTCTTTCTTAGCTACAGTCTTCCTAACAAACGTGTGTTTAATAAACGTACGGGTGTTGTGGAATTATGGTATCATGTGGATGTTCAAAGACATACACCTATACCAGACGGAAAAGGACCATGTTGGCTTTTTGATTATAACAAATTGTTTGAGTCTTTTAATATGTCTCCAAGTGTTTCTGATGATGAAATAACCTTACAAATGTTATATAATTTGCAGAATTATGAAGATCAATGTATTTCTCATCATTCTGAAGATGATAATCATACTCCACATGAGGAAGGCATTTCAGAAGTAATTAATGATGATTAGTCATCTGATGATGATCATGATGTTTCTGAAGATGCTATTTCTCATGATCAAGATATTGATCAGAATATTACAAATCAAGATCATAATGTGGGTGTTCCGCAAGTGCCTGTCACAAGAGTTCATGTAAATCATCTTGTTGATCAGATCATAAGAGATCCATATGCTGGAGTACAAACATGAAATCAAGTCACTAATGAGGAGGGTTTGTATGTCTAGTTAGAAAGAACTCATGGCAGTCAAGAGCTCTGGATGCATTCTGCATTTATCTCACAAATTGAGCCAAAGACTGTTACCGAAGCGTTGCGTGAGCCTGCCTGGGTGGAGGCAATGCAAGAAGAGTTAAATAAGTTTCAGAAGTTGGGTGTTTGGATTTAGTTGATTTGCCAAAAGGAAAGAAGAAAATTGGCACTAGATGGGTGTTAAGATGCAAACGAGATGACCGAGGCATAATTGTTCGCAACAAAGCTCGTTTAGTGGTTCAATGTTTCAAACAAGTTGAAGGAATTGATTATGATGAACTGTTTGCACCTGTGGTGCGGTTGGAAGCAATTAGACTTTTTCTTGCTTTTGCTGCTCACAAGAAATTCAAAGTGTTTCAATTAGATATCAAATCTGCATTTCTGTATGGCCCTTTGAAGGAAACAGTGTATGTTTGTCAGCCACCGGGCTTTGAGGATCCTATCCACCGGGATCAGGTTTACCTCTTAGACAAAGCACTGTATGGTCTTCATCAGGCTCCGCGTGCCTGGTATAAGACTTTATCGACTCAATAGGGGTCAGATTGATAAAACTTTGTTTTTGATGATATTATCTTTGGATCGACTGATGAACAAATGTTTTTGATGTTTAAAGAGGTGATGATTGAGAAATTTGAGATGAGTGCAATGTCAGACATTAAATTTTTCTGGGTTTACAAATTAATCAAACTGATGATGGAATTTTCATTCATTAGACAAAATATATTCATGATGTGTTAAAATGGTTTAGCATGCTTGATTCAAAACCAATTTCCACGCCCATTCAGCCTAATCACGGGATTGAGCCTGATATTAAGGGGGAGATAATTGATCCTACTCTTTATCGTGGAATTATCGGAAGTTTGATGTATCTGACTGCCTCAAGACCATATATTGTTTTTGCTACAAGTATTTGTGCTAGATATCAATCAAAACCTAAAGTGTCACATCTGATTGCAGTCAAGAGAATACTTCGTTATCTGAAGGGTACACCAGACACCGGTCTGTGGTATCCTAAGGATGATAACTTTTCCTTCAATGCTTACAATGACTCCGATTATCGAGGTTGTAAGACAGATGCGAAATCCACAGCTGGAGGTGCACAATTTTTGGGGGAACGTTTAGTTTCTTGGCAGTGTAAAAAGCAAACGTCTGTGGCTACTTCCACTTGTGAGGCTGAGTATGTAGCTGCTGCCAGTTGTGGTTCAAAAGTTTTGAACTTTCTGACAACCTCAATTCATGTTGATAACGAGGCTGCTATTGCTATCACAAAGAATCTGTGTACTATTCACGATCTAAACACATTGATATTAGATTTCATTTCATATGCGATTGCTATGAAAAGAAACTTATTGATGTGGTGAAGATACATACAAATGAACAAAGAGCAGACCTTCTCACCAAAGCCTTTGATAAAAATCGTTTTGAGTATTTACTCAAATTAAATGCATTCGGATTATGGGTGAGGTCATTTCAAATTAATTTCCTTCATAATCAATTTTTATTGAATTAACATAAGATATTTTAATTGTTTTTGTTTGTTTTGTGTTTTAGTTTTTAGGGGGAGAAAATTTTGAAAAACTCAAAAACATTTGAAAAATCAAAAACACAAAAACATTTAAAAATTAAAATTCTGAGAAATTGATTCGACCAAATGAGAAATGATAGTACATTGTAGCAATTGGAAGCACATCTGTATCATACTAGAACTTAAACATAAAGAGCATTTATAATTACTTTGTATGATATGTTGGTAGGTTTATAACTTAGTTAAGATAACATTTGACAAAATTTTTATTATGTTTTATGAAAAACAGATGCTTCGAATACAGTACTCAGTTTTGTCCTGAATGAGTGATAATTAATCTTACAAAATGTTTCTTGAACAAAAGTTAAGTTACTAGTTTTGATCATGTGTTTATTTTCAAAAGAAATTCTAAATTTGTTTTTCTTTTGTTTTAGTTTAAAGCTGAAACATTCTTTGCGTATACTTACGTATCGACCTGATTGTTATAGCTTGAAATGATTCAAGTTTATTTTCTTGGTTTTGATTAAGATTTGGACAATCTCTGCGTATATGAGAATATCGATCTGATTGTTAAAAGCTTAATCTTAAATTATTGTTTTGTTAAATCTCTGGATCATCTGAGCATACGAAAGTATCAACTTTGATTCCATGATTTTGAACAACTTCAATTTGTTTTATATTTTGTTATTTTAAAAGAAATTCTATTTTGTTTTTACATGATCAAGCTAGTTAAAATTGAAGTAATTTGTTTCAAGAACATTTTTGTTTGTTTAGTTTTTCACAAAACGGGGATGTGTTCAAGTAAATGGAGATTATAAGTTATTTGATAATTTTGTTTTTAATTGATATCTTAACTAAGTAATTAAACTTAAAAGAGGATTTATATACTGACAATCATCTTTGAATTGTAATTTGCTGATAAATATATTCATTAAGTCAATCAGGTGTGTTGATAATTGTAATACAAATGATCTCATGTCTGGATCTTTCTCAAACAAAAATATGTGATTGTTTTGTTAGTTTATCTTTAATAGTTAGATTTATTAAATTTGTATTGTGTTTGATCTAAAAATTTGAAAAATACAAAAAGATTTTGGTTTTATCTGATGCTAAATCAATAATTTTTGATTATTTGTTTTTACTTTGAAACATTAAAACATTGGTTTTGTTTGAAAATTTAAATAAAATTGATTTTTAAAAGGTTTGCTTGAAAGTTTGTTTGAAAGCTTTGTGAGTAGGTTCATTGAACAGGTTCATTCAATAGGTTTTGAACATGTTCGTTTAAGAGGTTTTGAACAGGTTCTCCTAAAAGGTTTGTTGATAGGTTCGGTCAACAGGTTGGTCAAATCTTCGTGGAAAAAGGTTTGTTCAAAAGGTTCGTATAAATAAAGGTTCGTGTCTGAGACGTTCGTCACTTTCATCAGAACCTTTCACGAACCTGTAAAACTTAGATTTAATTTTTTTCGATTTTGGATCTTAGAAACTGTTTGCCATATATCATAAGCTTCGGATTTTGATTGTGATCATAAATAGGTAAAAAGATTGAAGATTGACCGGCTAAATTAGGAGATATGTTGATTTAAGATTGGATTTAGTCGAACCTTTTGTTTTGGATAAAAACCTGTTTAAATCTAAATTCTTGAAAAATCGTTTTCATTATTGTTGTTCATTTTTGAATGGCGAATCTTTGGATATATATTTTTTAGTTTGATTCATAGATTTGAAAATTTGATTTTGAAATGGATTAGGTTCGTGACATGATATCAGGTTCGTTGGAATTTCTAAGGTTCGTTTGAACTTTATAGGTTCGGGTCGAACCTCTGTATGTCATTGAACCGAACCTTTGTTGTGTGACAATCCGACTTTTCAAGTTAACCTTGTTAACCTTTGTAGGCCCAACAAGCCCAACAAGGCCAATGAAGGCCCAGTAAAGCCAAAGAAGATCCAGTAAGGTCAAGGAAGACCTAGCAAGATCAATTAGGCCCAACGAAGTTTATGTAGGCCCAACAGAGCCAATGAAGGCCCAATAAGGCCAATGGAGGCCCAACAAGATCAATTAGGCCCAACCAAGTCCAGTAGGCCCAATAAGTTCAAGTAAGGCCCAATGTAAACAAAGTAGGCCCAGGGAAGGCCAAGGTAGGCCCAGAAAGGCCCAGTGAGGCCCAATTACATTTAAGAAGTCTAATTAGTTTAATCTAACTCAATAATGTTTTAATTGGCCAATTAGTATCAATTTGGCACCTTTAGGTTTAATTTTGTTAACCGAAAGTTAAGAAAAGCATAGAAGAATAAACTAGGAATGTTGGAATTAGTCTAAACAGGTTTAAAATGTTGGAAATTACAAGCATTAGACTTGTAATCAACTAGAAAGAATAATTTTGACCTTTAAGTCAAAATTCATTCGTATGAATTTGGGAAAAAAAATCGAAATTCAAGTTGTTTAAGTGTTAATAGCCGAATTAATTGATCATAGGCGTTACATGGATGATCATTATCATTACTTAACCATTATTAATCGGTTTATTGTCTGAATTAACTCCAATGGAAGTCTCAAGGTTGTAACCGTCGAAATTGTGTACAAAACCGTTTGAATTGATGTATAATCGAGTACTATTGATCAAGACTCATATATACATACACTATTCGGCATCTTTAGTGTATGCAACAACCATCAATTCGAAGTATCAAGTGCGGGATTGAAGAACACAATCAAGAGGTGACCGAACCTAGGGCTCAAAGTGGTTCTATATCGATTCTTCATCAAAACATGTTAGTAATTCATCTTACACTTTCTAAACATGCCGACTAAGGTGTAACCCAAATCAATTTCGGTTGATAATATCGAATTATAAGAGTTCAAGAACTAGGGTTCATACTTGAAACGGTTTTGGGGGTTTAGATTAAAACGTGTTTGATAATCAAATTAAAACACATGGAGAGGTTCATAAGGTTCCGAACAAGCTTATTCATATGACAATTTCATCTTGTAGCATCGAATTAGTAATGTTCAATCTCTAGGGTTCTTGATAAGAATCATATTGGGGGTTTCGACTTAAACAGGTTAGGGATTCAAATTGATTGCTATTAATAGTCTCAGAAAGTTCCGATTTATCTTAAGAATGTATTAATTTGAGGTTTTAGTATCAGAAGTGACGAATTCAATGTTAGGGTTCATAAGAGGAATACGCTTTTGGGTTTTTGATGCAAACCGATATGATAGTCGAAATTGATTAATTAGAAAGGTTCGGAATTTGTTGTTCAATGAAAACCCTATGGTTTGAATGTTAATCAGGTTCGAAATAGGATCAATTGGATGGATAACTGCTTCGGCTATAATGGAAAAGGGGGGAACCGACCAATGTAAGTTTAAAACAATTTAATCATGGGTTCCTGATGCGATACCCTAGCGGGCGAGATGGTTAGAGGTGTGTGTGTTAGAGTTGAGGGTCGCGGGTTCGAGTCCCGGCCCAACCATTTTTGGGTTTTTATGCTAATTTAGTATTTCAACCATATTTTATTCGTTTTAACTCCGTTTTAATCCGTTCGAGTTGCGTTGGAACCGTAACGGGAATACGAACGTATTAGAATAGAAAAATCCATATTTTAATCCGAACACGAAATCGTGTATAATTACGTTAAATTAAATAAAATCGTGTAGGATTTTATTTAAACGATTTCAAAAGCACGCGTAATTCCGTATGCATAATTCTCACACTCTAACATACGTATGTTGATACGTATGTGATTTCAAGCACAAAACGATTATTCGAATAACACTAGGTTATTGTTTAAACACAGATTCTTCGTAGAAGGATTTCTTTCACGAGCTTTTAGTGTGTGATCATTCTGCTATTATCAAAGGTGCGTACACGGCCCCTTTCTTATTTTAAACTGTTTTGGGGGAGAAAACATGTGCAACAAACTATTTTAGATACGTATCACTTGCATGAGTTATCTGTTTACATTATGTGACAACATATCAACTTGAAAGTCCTTACACACCTCGAACCGTTTAGTTTGCTGTAATGCAAAGCGTGGTAGTTGGAAATAGATCTATTAGGTTTGACAAACCTCACCTGGTAGATGGGATCTACGCAGGTGTTTGACTGACCAAACACATTTTACTATTGTTGTGATAGACAATAGTGGCAAGGCGAAAACATGCTATAGCATGGCAATCCGTCAGCTTCGGTGTCGAACACGTATGTAAATAGTTTATATGACTAGCTATCATGACTGTGCATGTGTGATTATGTTATCTACAAACTTGTTATTCAAACTGATGTTTTGAACACTATGATTATTTAAAACCTGTGTTATGCACCAACCTTTGTGTTGACTTGATTTGCATGTTTTCTCAGGACGCTAAGGCGCGCGTAAAAGATGGCATGGACTAGGAGGATAGAGTCTCATGCATTTATAAACAATTTGAACATTTGAATTTGAACATTTCAGTACTTTGTTATGTAATGTTTTACTTATCAACAGTTTATTGGTTTTGAATTGAAACGCTTCCGCAACTTTTTGTAAACTCTGAATATTATGTTTTAAAGACTAACGTATGTTTTAAAATTCATATAGAGGTCTTCGCTATGTCTAATGATCTGAGATCCTGGTTTGTCACGTTCCCAAACGGTATTATTCCGTTAGTTGAAATTGGGGGTGTGACATGTTGGTCAAGGTTCGTTTGACCAGAAGGTTCGTGTGATGTCAAGGTTCGTTAGGTTTATCAGGTTTGTCTGACAAATAGGTTCGTCTAAGCTTAGGTTCCGCACAGGGAGGGTTCGCTGGTTTCAACATTTAGAATTTTTTTAATTTTTTAATTTTTTTAATTTTTTGTTAATTTTGTTTTAATTTTTTTTTCTGATTGTAGAAATGGTGAATCTTACATTCGGGGATAAACATATCTAGATCCTACAACGAAGAATGGCAAAGATTTTCGACCGATGATTAAGTTTTTGAGAAGATCAAGGGTTTATCATGCCATATCCAACTCCTGTCAGATTTATAGATCTCATATTCAAAGTTTCTGGGATTCAGCTAGGTTAATTACTGTTGATGAAGATTATGTTATTGAGGCAAATGTGCTTGGTCAAGCCATTCGAGTTACTGAAGCTGATATAAGAAGGGTTCTACAATTTGGAAGAGAACCTGCAGGAATGACTCTCATTCCTGAAAGGTGTATTAAGGGATGTTGCTTAAGGATCAGATACTTTGGAGTATACAGCGAGTATTCAATCAAGAAGGGAAAGCTTCCTCTACAATAAAAGTTTATGGCTCATGTATTGTTACATTGCCTTAGTATGAGGAAAGGCACATTTGATGAGCTTAGAGACATAATGAGATCTGCAATGGTAGCTTTGATATAGAACAAACTGTTCAATTTCTCAGCAATGATCTTTAGATACATGTCTGACAATATCACCAAAGCCAGGGATAGGTTTTATATGTATCCAAGGTTTATCCAGATGCTGATAGATGAAAGATTTCCTTAGCATAACTTGCCTAGGGTTGCTGCTGATCTTCTTAAGTTGAAGCATATGGCTGACTCTAGTCTTGGTCAAGTCAAAATTTCTCAGAAGAGCAATGATGAAATGTTGGTTAAGGAAGTGATATGTCATTGTGCCAGAGCTAACTATGTTACTCCTATGGATGATACTTGGAGGGATGAAGATTCTAATTCTGATAATGAACAGTTGAGTGACAATGATGATGATCAATCACAACCACCTCCTCCTCCTCCTGGATCACAAGCCAGACAATCACAAACTCAATCTTCTCAACAACAACATAAATCACAAGAACCAAGTCAAGAGACTCCTGATGGAACTCCTTCTACTCTGGTTCCTTTACAAGTGATTTTTCCAGGTCAACCTGATGCTACTGGTTCTGTACATGTTGATGCTGAAAATGTTGAAGCTGATGCTGAAGATGAAGAATACACAGATACAGATTCCGAGATGGAAACAGTTCAGGTTGGAAATAGAATAGTCAGGAAGTTAAAGAAAAGGCCAGCATAACAACAAAGTGAGGAAGCAAGAGAAGAAGCAGCTGATCCTAATTTCACAGTTGATGAGCCTGAGGCTTCAAAGCCAAAGAAGAAAAAGAGAATGGCTAAAATGCCTAAGAAGAAGAAGACTAAAACTCCCAGGATCATTGTATCAACTCCAGTAACTGTTTCTTCTACACCAGTTTCCATTCATATTTCTGAACCTGTTTCCATTGCTTCAACAATTCAAGAAGAAGTTTCTACATCACCAGTTCATATTCAGACAGATTCTTTTATTCAGACACGTGAGTTTGTAAATGTTGCTACTTTTCTTTCTTCATTCATGGATGCTACAACTGTAACTACATCTTTTCAAGCAACCACATCATTTCATGCTGCTTCTACTTCCAGAGGAGAGTCTTTATTTGAAGGCTTAGATGACTTGGATTTAAACTTCTACATAGAATATGATGATACTGAGCTAAGAAGAAGAATTTCTATATTGTCACAAGAGTTTGACAAATATAGAAAACAAAAGGAGACTGCAGAAGCTGAACAACCATCTTCTTCAAGTTCAAGTGACTTGGATGTGATGAAAGGTCAAATTTCTCAGTTGTTGAAGTGGAGAGAGGAAGATTTTTTTGAAAAGAAGTTGATGAATGAAAGAGTTACTTCTTTGGAGACTTTGACTGCAAAACAAAGTGTTGATATTGCTGAGTTGAAGAAAGAAAATCAAGAGTTGAGACAAAAGATTGATGATATTTAAGATAAAGACACTGAAATTGATGCCACTGGTGCTAGTTCTGAGCCAGTGTATGTTAATCTTGATGATGAAGAAGAAGAAGAGAAAGTGTATTATGATGATTCAGATGCTGATGAACATCCAAGCTTTAATGCTTATTTTGATGATGAAGATGTGATGGTGATGTGACTGGTGTGAGAAGTTCAGGTGGATTGAATTCAAGAACTGGTGCTATCGTGATTTATAATCCTTCTAGGATTTCATTTGGTGTTAATCCTATTTATGTTGTTTCTTCTGACAAAACTAAAGATTGTAAAGATGTTGACATTGAAGATTTAACTTATACAGAATATCCAAAGAAAGGTGTTGATTATTTTTTGCCTACTCTTTTGATTTGTTTTAACAACATGCTGATATACATTTGCAGAGAATGTTTTTTGAAATATTTGAAGATAAAGAATTGGAGGAAGGAGAAATTGGAGGCGGATATTCAAGAACTGAGTTCTATGATATGTTTGAAGTTGATCCAGATCAATTATTTGATTTTGAACAAGATGATCAAATGGATGAGAATTTGTATAATCTACAAACTTTGAAGAAAATATTTGATTTTGTAGTTCAAAGAGGTGTTCCAAGAACATCAGTTGATCAGATGAAAGCAAAGACTTATATGAAGATGTGGATGGAAAATCAAGATGAAAACAAGTACATAATTGATCACTTATATATTTTCAAGCAAATGATTGAAGAAATTGAAGAAAAAGTTCAAGAAAATCAAGCTAGACAATTCACAAGATTCAAGATTGGATTTATATCAAAGATGAAAGGAAGAATTGTAAGCTATGGTTACTTTCACAACATTTCTGGAAGCATAAAGAACAAAGGATGTTATGTAGTTAAAAGGACTAATGGATGTCAATATTTTGGAAAGGCATTGGATATTATGTCTGAACCATCTTTTGAGTGTATGCAGTTATCTAGGTTGAAGATGATAAAGTCAATTCAGACTGAACATAATGACATATTTGAGAAGTTGTAAAGAAAGAGGCTAAGACTGGATGGAGTTTGTTGGTTCCACAAGTTAAAGACAAATTACTTGGATATTCAAAGCCTAAAGCTTATACAAGACCAAGGTTGAGGAGGATAGACTAGAATTGGAATCCTTATTTCAAGTTATGGTTCTATGATGAAAAGACATCTGAAGTTGTTATTCTGTTGAGACAAGAAGATAAGTGGAGGGTGATTAGGATGTTGGATCTTGTATGGCTAGTAAATTGTTCAAAAGAAGACATTGAGTTGTTGAATGTAGCTGAAATCTTTGCTGATGATGGATTTCATGATGTTGGTGTAAGCTTCAAAGATATGGCAGATCAATTTCAAACAATTTCTCGGCTGTGTTATACTCTGGGTATACATTCTGGATGTAACTGGGAAGATGTTAATTATCTGTATGTTGAGCTGATGAAAGTACAAAAAGAAATAGATGATAGAGATGCCAAGCTGGAAGCTGAAAGATTATCTAAGATCCCAAAGTATGTGGTTATTCGTGCTGAAGACAATGTTTGTGAAGGTAGTAAAGTTCAAAGTGAAGACTGAAGACATAGATTGAAGATTTTGGAAGCAACTATTAAAGGGGAGTTTGTTAGTACATGTTTGTAATAGGTTTCTTGTCAAAATATATAAGTCATAGAAGGTTTGGCCAAGGTTCATCTGGCCCACGAACCTTATCAGGTTCGGCGAACCTAGAGAGTTTGTTGTATAGGTTTGTCCAGCGAACCTCAAGGTTCGGCTGGCGAACCTAAAGGTTCGGTAAGGTTCGTCTGATCACATAGTATATATTGTAGGTTTGTCTAATGTTTTGTAACTTTAACATTTTAGAGAGAGAGAGACAGATATGAGATTCTCTGTGTGAGTAAGAACTATGTGTTCTTGAATATCATTGTTATCAGTTGAGCTTGATTAATGAAATGATGATTAATGGAATGTTTGTTCTTCTTTGATACATATAGATCAAATATAGATTCCGCATATATTTGATTGTTAATAGGATTCTGTTGAACGATCGAGAGCAATTCTACAATATGATTGGTTAAGACTGATTGAATGTATTTGAATGATTACTTGTGAATATTTGGATTATTTGAATTATTTGACTTGGTGTGTTTGTTGTGAGTATACATATTGGTGTTACATTACAGGTTCCCACCTGTTATTCATTAAAATTTTATAAACATTTTGAAGAATTTAAAACTTATGATTACTCACCAACTACTCCCATAGTTGCAACTTGATTTTCTACATGTTTCATAAAATGAAGAGAAGTAGGTAGAGAAGGGTAGCTCTACATCTTCTTGACTTCATCACATAGGGTCTTGGACTTCGCTAAATTAATTGGATCGATGAAAATTTGGGTTTAGTTAATTTGGCTATATCTTTTGAGTAATCATTGTAATTAAATCTTGAAGAACATGATTTTTGTGTAATTACTTTAATTGAATTAATTGTTGTGTGATGATACTTTAGATGCCGATGAGCTTGTGAACAATCTACACATCCCTCATGGCATCCGTCAGTTTCCGCCATTGGTCTGGGTGTTACATATTGGTATCAGAGCCTGGGTTATATTGAATTAGGTTACTAGAAATTGTTGACCTAGTTTATAACCATAGGAATCCTAGTATGAATCATTTCATTCGCTATTTACTATATTCAGGATTTTGTGCTTGTATACTTATTACATGTTAACTGAAATCCTAAAATATATATATGAATTGTATATGTTACTTGTTGATTGCTTCTTTATGTGATTGATGGTGCCTGACGACTCGATAATGACATACTCGTGATGTATTTTGAAGGTGTTAGGCTGACGGCTGAAGCAGTTGCGACTGACTTCTATGTATGCCCTATACATATACCATTTACAGCACATTGGGTCGATGTCAGTGTTGAGGAATAAGGGAAATATCTGTTTAGGAAAATATTTATTTGTTTATGATTGACTGATTGATCTTAGAACGCCAGGCAAGGACACACTCGTAGTATATCACAAAAGTGGTGGGTTGGCGACTGGATAGGTTGCGACCGATTCCTACGTATGTCCTATACATAGACCATTTGTGGTATATTGGGGGTCTGTCAGTGTCGGGAATTTAGGATATTACTATGATATTTTGGAAATGGTTGATGGAAATTGTGGATGGAGAATTTTATTGGGAATTATTGGATGAAATTATGGATATGCACAATTATGAATACTCTTTATAGAGTTATATTGAAGGGAAGATATGAACACTTAGTAACATTATGGGCACTTAGTGAAGATATGAACCCTTATTGATGATATGAACATTGAGGAATGGTATGGAACTTTAGAAAACATAGACATTAGGTGAACTTAGAAAATAGGTGAACCTAGATGTCAAGTGAACTTAGACATTAGGCAAACCTAGATGTCAGGAGAAATTGAAAATACTTCACCCATAATTATCCCTCATAGGATAATCCTGTTAAGTAGAGCATATGGAGCACATATGTTATACCCTAAAATCTAACAAGGGCAAAATCGTGGTGCATTGCAACGGTGGTGGGATGGCAGATGATGCAGCTACGGTCAAATCTACGTATGCCCTATATATAAACTACTTGCACTGGATCGGGAGGTTGTTAGTGTTAGTATAGGGTGGAAAATCTTTGAAACTTAGGATATTTTGTTAGTATTAGTTATGACCCAGTTAGGATGCTTTAGTGAAACATTAGGAAATTAGTGCCTATTATGAGTTTGGGAATACATATAGGAGATAAGTATAGTTCCATATATGTAATCCTAACTGTTAAAATGAACTCAATTGACCTTAGTTTGTATGACTTACGATGTAAACGGTAGTAACATCTTTCTAACATCCTCAGAAACATGCCTCCACGGCGTCACAACGAAGATAATACAAACACCAACAATGGGGATGCTAACAACAACAATGCCAATATTGGCATCGAAGAGTTAGCAAATCTCATTACTGGGTTGGTGACTCAACGGAATCAAGCCAACCAAACTCTCAACCAAAATAGGGGTGGTGCAAACCCACCTGTTTGCACTTTTAAGCACTTCAACTCCTTTAACTCGACAAAATTTACGGGTGCTGAAGGACCCACTTGTCTGTTGTAGTGGTTTGAGAGTATAGAAAACACCTTCATAAATAGAGACTGCCCAGAAAATTTGAAGGTGCGCTATGCCACCAGTGTTTTCCAAAAGAGAGCACTTACTTGGTGGAACGCTGAGAAGTGAACTAGGGGAGTTGATACAGCACTAGCACTAACCTGGACTGATGATGACCACAGAGTTCTGTCCTCGCAGTGAGAAGAGGAAACTTGAAGCTGAGTTTTGGGAATTCAAGCAAGACAGTGGTGAGAACTTGATCTATAACTCTCGTTTTCATGAGCTAAGCTCATTGGTACCTCATCTGGTGACACCATTGGATAGAACAATAGAGAAATACATAGGTCGTTTGCCGATGAAGATTCAAGACACTGTCTTTGGTAGCAATCCTACCACTTTGGAAGCTGCAATCCGCGTGTGACACCCCGTAATTTCCAGGTCAGACTCTTATTTATTTAAATGTTTATTTAAATTATTTTGTACACGTGGCACTAGAATTAGTTTAATTTAGTGTGACACGTGGCGTGACGGTACGAACACTGACACACAACAAGATAATTCGAGGAATTATCGAGAAACCGTACACACGTGTCAAAACACACGAACGTTGGTGAACGTTTAGCACATCGTGTAACACAACACTCGAAACCTCACGAAACACTTGAACATTGAACTTGGAAGTTCAAACGAGGCCAAACGATAGTTCGGAAACGCGAAAACGACGACGAACGGATCAAACCCATGAAACTAGGTACGCGATGGCCCATAAGAGGCCCTATAGAGGTACGCAACGGGACTCGGGAGAATTTGAATCCCGAAATCCATCGCGGTACGCGAAGCATCTCTCTGCCTCTCTTCGCGGTACGCGACGACATCCAGATGCCAAATCTTTATAAAACCAAGAACATCATGCCTATGCTACTACTCTTAATCATTTCTTTCGGCAAAACACTCCATCCCACGACTTCATCTTATCCAGATCACCTGCAACTCCCACTTGGAAGCCATTGAACGCATTTTGGAGCTTGGGAACATTGAAGGAAGTCCTCTCAACCACCACCCATCATCACCATCTCGTGGGACTTGGTGAGGAGCATCATCCAGAAGGTTCAAGGGCTGTAAAAGCTCTCATCTCTGCATTGTGGAGCTTTGGAAGGTAACCCCATAGCCATTTTGCATTCTTGACACGCACAAACACACACTCAAGACTTAAAACCCACATGCAAGCTCTCTAGCTTTGCATGCACGAATTTTGTGAGTTATGAATCTGGGTTTACTGTTAAAACTACTATATTTGATGATCTATGATGTTTAGATTAAGTTTCGTGACGATCCATGATGATGTGAGTCATTAAAATGCATGATTTGAACATAAGGTGATGAAATCATGCCATGCATGTATGATCTAAGATGGCTAGATGAATTCTTGATGATTATAAATGCTATTGGTGATGTATTACATGCTTCAATGTTGTTAAAATGGTTAAAATATGGTTGATTATGATTCTTGCTAAATATAGTAACTTTTTAGTTACAACTTGTCAAAAATGATGAGATTTTGATCATTCATGTGCATCGATGTGTTATTTGGACATTAATATGATGAGTATGATGCTTAGAAATAGATTTGGATTTGGTTTTGGTCATATTTGGTCTAGTTACTATTTATAGTAACTTTTATGGCCTAAATATTGCTAGATGATCATTTGTTCTAGATGAGCATGTTTAAATGATGTTAGATGATTCATTATAATGATTTGTGACATAAAAATGAATTAGAACGATTTAGAATAGTCATTTTTATTCAAAAACTACAAAGTTACTATTTATATTAACTTTATTTTTAGAAACCTTAACTTATGAACATTTTGTAAAATTTGAGCATGCTAATGGTTTATTATGTTTTAACATGATGATAGTATGCTAAGTTAGATGGTTTCCGATATCACGTATGCTAGAAATGGAAACTTTTATGTGCGGACTGACACCACGAGTGGGAATTTGGGGGTGTGACAGACTGGTATCAGAGCCAGGTTATAGAGAATTAGGTTTGCATGTAGTAAACTTAGACTATAGCCATTGCTCAACTTTAGACACTACTCTTAGAACTTGCACACTGATGATATTATTATTTCTGTTAAACTGTTACATACTAACTTGAGACTTACAGGATGGCCGATAGCCATGACGATGCCAGGAGGAACCCGGGGAAGCGCCCGGTAACCGACGATCTGACAGAGGAGAGTCGTCGGAGAGTCGATGACATAGTAGCACAGGTTGACGCCGAGATGGACCGACGAGCCCGACGGGCTATGCGCGATAGATATTGGGGTTGGTACCCCATGACTATACAGGAGTGGGTAGTGGGGGAGCGAGTACCTCCGCCACAATACACTGGTGACACATCTACAGGTCAGCGACTACCGCCACTCGGAGTACCACTGGAGCGAGCCTTCGCAGCTCACGTGGCCTATACGCGACGTGAGGCTAGGAGGAACGACGATAGTCTACAGGAGCAGGTCGAGACACTACGTCTCCAGGTGGCCCAGCTGATGAGTCAGCACGGGAAGATGGTTGATATCATGCAGGAGCATGATGGACGCGTCGCCGCAGCCGAGGTCGCTATAGAGGAGAATCACGCGATGATTCCGGCTAGCGACGCCATGCTTAACGCATTGGCTGAGCAGTTTATCGTCGAACCACCACCGGAGGACGGACCACAGTTCGAGGTCGAGGACCTCGAGGAGGGTGACTTTGATGAGGATCCCGACGAGGATCCCGAGGGGGACAATAGACTCCGATTAGATATGTTATTTTATCCTGTATTTCTTTTGTAGTGCCTATACGATTGGGATGTGCTCGTACAAACCAGTAGTATTATTATCTCTTGAAATTATTGTACTCCAAAATCTTATATTAATGAGAATGATGTTTTGTCTTATTTATCGTATTCTGATTATGGTTGTTTGCTAACATGACATCTGACATGACACCTAACATAACATTTGACATGACATCTGACATGACATCTGGCTAACACTCTAACACATGCTAACTAACATTCTGTCCCTTCCGTATAGAAACCATCTATGGCGGGAAGAGGACCATACGCGCGTCACACAAGGCGAACAATGGATGCAGCCGTCATTAAGATGATGGTTGACAGACGAGTCAACAAGGCAATCGCTGAGTATGAAGCGAGTCGTCAGCACAGCGAGACCAGCGGAACAAACAATGGAACAAACAGGGTCGCGCGGAAACAACGGCAAAGGATGCTCGTTCAAGTCGTTTCTGAACTGCCACCCTCATACCTTTAAGGGAACCGAAGGAGCTGTTGGGATGCTCCGTTGGGTTGAGAAGGTTGAATCTGTATTCTCCATGTGCGAATGTGCTGAGGAGAACCGGGTTAAGTTTGCGACCGGCACACTGGAAGGACCGGCTCTCACATGGTGGAACACCCATGTTCAAACCCTGGGGTTGGACGGTGCCAACTCTATGTCATGGGCTGATTTCACCAGACAACTGCAAGAGGAGTATTGTCCTCGTGACGAGATCAGGAAACTGGAAGCCGAATTCTGGTTTTTAAGATGGTGGGCTCTGAAATCGAGTAATAATGTACTCGATTTCACGAGTTGTGCAAGCTATGCCCGGCTATGGTGACGCCGGAGTAATTCAGAGCATGGTGACTGCGTCTGACCTCACCACCATCCAACCACTGATCAGACTAGCTCACAAACTAACTGACCAAGCTGTGGCTCAGGACAAACTACCCAAACGTGGCGAACATCTGAAGCCTAAGGAGAGCCAGAAGAGGAACTGGGAACCCAGTCAGCACCAATCTCATCAACTCCAACAACAACAAAGGTCTGCACCTACAAGAGCCTTTACTGCCACCCAACCCGATGACAAGGGGAAGGGTGTCTACCAAGGGTAGTACCCGTTATGCAACAGATGTTCTTATCATCACTTTGGGCAATGCGAGCGATACCGTTGCCTAAAGTGCGGAAGACATGGCCACATGGCCACATGGCCAAAGATTGCAGATCCAAGCTACCCAACAACACAACTTCAACCACAACCAGAACAACAACCAGAACACACTCAAGGGGTGCTACGAATGTGGGAAACCGGGACACATGAGGAGGGATTGCCCTCAGCTGAAGAAGGCCGGCGGGGAGAGGCAAAAGGCCGAGCGTTTGC
Organism: Mikania micrantha; assembly: GCA_009363875.1. Taxonomy (NCBI): domain Eukaryota; kingdom Viridiplantae; phylum Streptophyta; class Magnoliopsida; order Asterales; family Asteraceae; genus Mikania; species Mikania micrantha. The sequence goes on from CM018695.1 coordinate 28,151,540, forward strand.
GATAGGCTCGGGGGAAGCCAAAGATGACCCGAACATCGTAACCGGTACGTTTCTTTTAAATAATTTCTATGCTAGCATATTATTTGATATCGGTGCCGATAGGAGTTTTATATCTAGTGAGTTTAGTAAATTGCTAGATATTACCCCAGCACCACTAGACTATAAGTATACCGTAGAGTTAGCCGATGGAAAACTGATTGAAACACAACATGTCTTTCGAGGATGCGTCATGGTTCTGGCGGATCACGAACTCGAAATCGACTTGATGCTGGTAACTCTCGGGAACTTCGATGTGGTCGTTGGAATGGACTAGTTATCCGCAAACCAGGCAGAGATCGTATGCAACGAGAAGATCGTACAAGTGACGTTGCAGAATGGAGAACAGATCTCAATTCAAGGAGAACGACGGGGAATACCTTTGAACATCATGTCTTGCATAAAGGCCAACAAGTACATACAAAAGGGATACACCGCGATACTAGCTCTTATCACAGAACAACCGAAGAAGGAAAGGAAAATTGAGGACATAGTTGTAGTCCGCAACTTCCCTGAAGTATTTCCCGAGGATAGACCTCACTCCCGGAGCAGCACCAATTGCTAAAGCTCCGTACCGACTAGCACCGACCGAGATGCAGGAACTGTCTAACCAGTTGCAGGAACTGTTAGAAAAGGGATTTATCAGACCGAGCTTCTCGCCTTGGGGAGCACCGGTCTTATTCGTGAAAAAGAAAGATGAATCATTCCGTATGTGCATCGACTACAGGGAGCTGAACAAGGTGACGATCAAGAATCGATACCCGTTACCGCGAATAGACGATTTGTTTGATCAACTGCAAGGGTCAAGCTACTATTCAAAAATCGATTTAAGATCTGGTTACCATCAACTGAGGATACAGGAAAACGACATTCCTAAGACTGCCTTTAGAACCCGATACGGACACTACGAATTTCTGGTTATGCCATTTGGACTAACTAACGCAACAGCGGTATTCATGGACCTCATGAATAAAGTGTGCAAACCATATCTCGACAAATTCGTACTAGTGTTCATTGACGATATTTTGATCTATTCGAAGAACAAGGAAGAACATGCTGAACATCTAAGGCTAGTTTTAGAGTTACTGAAGAAAGAACAACTGTACGCGAAATTCTCCAAGTGCGACTTTTGGACACGTGGTTAACGAACAAGGGATACATGTAGACCCAGCCAAGATTGAAGCCATTAAGAACTGGGAAGCACCCAAGACTCCAACCGAGGTGCGGCAGTTCCTAGGACTGGCCGGGTACTACCGAAGATTCATCGAAGGGTTTTCAAAGATCGCCCAATCACTGACATCCCTAACTCATAAAGACAAGAAGTTCGATTAGGGAGAGAAACAAGAAACTGCTTTCAACTTGCTGAAGCAGAAGTTATGCACCGCGCCAATTCTATCCTTGCCGGAAGGATGTGACGACTTCGTAGTGTACTGTGACGCTTCTCAACAAGGACTCGGTTGTGTACTGATGCAATGCGAGAAGGTGATAGTGTATGCGTCACCACAATTGAAGGTACACGAGAAGAACTACACAACTCATGATCTTGAGTTGGGAGCCGTGGTGTTTGCCTTGAAGATCAGGTGAAACTACTTATACGGCACGAAATGCACTATATTTACCGATCATAAAAGCTTACAACACATCTTCTACCTGAAAGAGTTGAACATGAGGCAACGAAGATGGGTCGAACTCATTGGCGACTATGATTGCGCTAATCAAGTACCATCCCGGTATGGCAAACGTAGTGCTGACGCGTTGAGTTGGAAGGAATCGACAAAACGCGTGCGTGCCCAACAACTCACAATTCATTCTGAATTTCCACAACAAATCCTGAATGCTCAACAGGAAGCTCGGAAGGTCGAAAACCTCACTCAGGAGTCCTTGAGCGGGATGGACAAACACATGGAGGTAAAGGCCGACGGAGCATACTATGTTAAGGATCGAATCTGGATTCCACACCACGGAGGATTGAGAAATGTGGTGATGGACGAAGCTCACAAAAGCCGGTACTCTATACATCCGGGCTCTGACAAGATGTACCATGACCTAAAGACAACTTATTGGTGGCCGAACATGGAAGCCGAAATAGCAACTTACGTAAGTAAGTGCTTAACGTGCTCAAAGGTCAAGGTTGAGTACCAAAAGCCATCAGGCCTACTTCAACAGCCTGAAATACCTATGTGGAAATGGGAGCAAATTTCCATGGACTTCATAACCAAACTGCCTAAGACAGCAAGTGGTTGCGATACCATCTGGTTATCGTAGACCGACTGACGAAGTCTGCACACTTTCTACCCATCAAGGAGACTGACAAACTGGATAAACTCACCCGGATCTATTTAAAGGAAATGGTCACTCGACATGGAGTACGTATCTCGATAATCTCTGACCGCGACAGTCGATTCACGTCGCATTTCTGGAAGTCCTTGCATAAGGCTTTGGGTACGAGATTGGACATGAGTACCGCTTACCATCCGCAGACTGGTGGGAAGAGCGAAAGAACAATACAAACTCTAGAAGACATGCTACGGGCATGTGTCATTGACTTTGGCAGTAGCTGGGAAACTCACTTACCACTAGTTGAGTTCTCGTATAACAACAGCTACCACACTAGCATCCAAGCTGCACCATTCGAGGCACTATACGGACGTAAATGTCGATCACCTATCTGCTGGGCGGAAGTTGGAGACAGCCAATTGACCGGTCCCGAACTTGTGCACGAAACAACTAAGAAGATCGTGCAAATACGCAAACGAGTGGCAGCAGCTCGGGACAGACAGGAAAGCTATGCTGACAAGCGACGCAAACTATTGGAATTCCAGGTGGGAGACAGAGTGCTACTCAAGGTCTCGCCCTGGAAGGGAGTCATACGATTTGGCAAACGGGGAAAGTTGAACCCTCGTTACATTGGACCTTTCGAGATCACTAAACGAATAGGCCCTGTGGCCTACGAGTTGAACCTGCCAGACGAGCTGAACAGCGTGCACAACGTATTTCACATCTCAAACCTCAAGAAGTGTTAATCCGATGAAACGCTTGTTATTCCTCTTGAGGAAATACACATCGACAAACAATTAAACTTTGTTGAGGAACCAATGGAAATTATGGACCGGGAAACCAAGAAGCTCAAACTTAGCAAGATACCAATAGTGAAAGTGCGATGGAATTCGCGACGTGGACCGGAATTCATATGGGAACGCAAAGAGCAAATGAAACAGAAATACCCACACCTGTTCGCGGAACAGACAAGCACTGGCAACGTAAGTTGAATTTCGGGACGAAATTCTTTCTAACAAGGGGAGGATGTGACACCCCGTAATTTCCAGGTCAGACTCTTATTTATTTAAATGTTTATTTAAATGATTTTGTACACGTGGCACTAGAATTAGTTTAATTTAGTGTGACACGTGGCGCGACGGTACGAACACTAACACACAACAAGATAATTCGAGGAATTATCGAGAAACCGCACACACGTGTCAAAACACACGAACGTTGGTGAACGTTTAGCACATCGTGTAACACAACACTCGAAACCTCACGAAACACTTGAACATTGAACTTGGAAGTTCAAACGATGCCAAACAATAGTTCGAAAACGCGAAAACGACGACGAACGGATCAAACCCATGAAACTAGGCTTATTGGGCTCTTCCGGGGCCCATCACGGTACGTGATGGCCCATAAGAGGCCCTATAGCGGTACGCGACGGGACTCGGGAGAATTTGAATCCCGAAATCCATCACGGTATGCGAAGCATCTTTTTGCCTCTCTCCGCGGTACGCGACGACATCCAGACGCCAAATCTTTATATAACCAAGAACATCATGCCTATGCTACTACTCTTAATCATTTCTTTCGGCAAAACACTCCATCCCACGACTTTATCTTCTCTAGATCACCTGCAAGTTCCTCTTGGAAGCCATTGAAGGCCATTTTGGAGCTTGGGAGCATTGAAGGAAGTCCTCTCAACCACCACCCATCATCACCATCTCGTTGGACTTGTTGAGGAGCATCATCGAGAAGGTTCAAGGGCTGTAAAAGCTCTCATCTCTGCATTTTGGAGCTTTGGAAGGTAACCCCATAGCCATTTTTCATTTTTGACACGTACAAACACACACTCAAGGCTTAAAACCCACATGCAAGCTCTCTAGCTTTGCATGCACGAATTTTGTGAGTTATGAATCTAGGTTTACTGTTAAAACTACTATATTTGATGATCTATGATGTTTAGATTAAGTTTCGTGACGATCCATGATTATGTGAGTCATTAAAATGCATGATTTGAACATAAGGTGATGAAATCGTGCCATGCATGTATGATCTAAGATGGCTAGATGAATTCTTGATGATTATAAATGCTATTGGTGATGTATTACATGGTTCAATGTTGTTAAAATGGTTAAAATATGGTTGATTATGATTCTTGCTAAATATAGTAACTTTTTTAGTTACAACTTGTCGAAAATGATGAGATTTTGATCATCCATGTGCATCGATGTGTTATTTGGACAATAATATGATGAGTATGATGCTTAGAAATAGATTTGGATTTGGTTTTGGTCATATTTGGTCTAGTTACTATTTATAGTAACTTTTATGGCCTTAGTATTGCTAGATGATAATTTGGACTAGATGAGCATGTTTAAATGATGTTAGATGATTCAGTATAATGATTTGTGACATAAAAAAGAATTAGAACGATTTAGAATAGTCATTTTTATGCAAAAACTACAAAGTTACTATTTATAGTAACTTTATTTTTAGAAACCTTGACTTATGAACATTTTGTAAAATTTGAGCATGCTAAGTGGTTTATTATGTTTTAACATGATGATAGTATGCTACGTTAGATGGTTTCTGATATCACGTATGCTAGAAATGGAAACTTTCCATTTTAGGAAACTTTTATGTGCAAACATGATATAAATGACTTATGTGATCTCGTATGGTAAAGTGCTATGTGTTAACAGGATCACGTAGGACTAACGAGCATGCTAGAACTATAAAACCGTTATGCTTTGTGAACTTTCCATAAATGGAAACTTACTACAAATAGTAAGTTGTCCATAGACGCGACTTTCGCGTTTTGCACACGACGAGCACTTACACGATTGCTACTCGATTCACAACCAATACACGGTTCACCAACGGGTCGTTGACTTGACACGGTCAACTTTGGTCAAACACGGTCAACCACGGTCAATGTGGACCAACGTGAGCTAACACGGTCATTGTGGACCGACACGGACAAACATGAACAACCAAGGGTTGTTGGGCACAAACACGAGCACTAACACGAACACTAGCACGGTCATTTACACGAACTCATATACGGTATACGATATAGGTTGCCGGTGACCGACGCGCACACCACACAGGAGCTTATGCTTACGATATTTCACTTGACCACTAAGGTGAGTTTATGGCCCCTCTTTACTCTTTTCAAACGCTTCTCAATAGGGGAGAATACTGGTTGCATCGAGTCAAACATTTTTACTATGACAAACATTTTTGTGTATGCTGGTTTATTAGACAAACATTAAGTGTTGAACTCGTAACAAGCCCTCACAAAGTCTTACCATTAATGTACGAACAACGTGGTAGATTTGAATGGATCCGTTTGGGTGTGACTAACCCCACGGGGCACAATATTGACTGAGTGTCATAACCTGTGAAATTCTGACCTAACTTACTGTGTGCACGAGACATAGTGGAGGCAAGGACAAACAAGTCTAGTTCGGTAGTGACGCACTGACACTTGGAGCCTAGGGCTCGGTACTAACATTATGATAAACAACATGACACATGTTTTCTTACTATTATGTACATATCAAAACCTGTGAACTCACCAACCATTGTGTTGACACTTTTTAAACTTGTATTCTCCGGTAACTGACAGGATCAGGGAATTCAGGAATGCACATAGGGGATTGGGCATAGGATCCCGCATGCATTTAACTTTCTGTCTTTTGAAACAATTTAAACTTTTGTTATGTTGTAAACAATGGTGTATTAAACCATGTGATACTTAACATTTTAACTTTCCGCTGCATGTATTAAAAACTTATATTTTCTGCTGCAATGATTTACTATTCCGCTGCAAACTATTTTGTTAAATGTATGTGTCGAACATTGTATTTGTAAACGCATATAGAGGTGTTCTATATGACCTTGAGCTGTGATTCTGGCCACGTCACACCCACGTGGACTGACACCACGAGTGGGAATTTGGGGGTGTGACATCGCGTATCTGCTTCGTTGACAGATAATCATGTGAAGGCAAGAACACTCACATGGAAGGGAACGAAGAAGGCTGAGATGAAGAAAACTACGAAAGAGACTTCAATTGAAGTCAAGACTCAATCAGCTAGTTCATCTAAGAGCAGTAATTGGAAGAGGAAGACAAGAAGTTTTGTTGTTACTACACCTGCTGGTCAACAGTTCATCCAGCAACTCCAACACTAGACCTCATGTTGGAGTGATTCAACAATGTAATGTATGCAGATATCATCATGCACCTAACTTACCATGTCGCATTTGCAACAAATGCGGTAAGTATGGGTACTCTGCCAATGTATGTAGGAGTGCACTGCAAGCACAAAGGATGCAACCTGCACCACTGGCACTGCCTGCTCCGCATGCACAACCTTTCACACCCCCAATTTTCAACTAATGGAATCATACCGTTTGGGAACGTGACAAACCAGGATCTCAGATCATTAGACATAACGAAGACCTCTATATGAATTTCAAAACATACTTTGGTCTAAAAACATAACATCAAAGTTTGCAAAGTTTGCGGAAGCGTTTTAAAACCAGTAACAGTTGTAAAATGTAGATTACAATACAAAGTTTCAAATGTTCAAGTTCAAATAACTACTATGTAAAATATGCATGCGACTCTATCTCCTAGTCCATGCCTGCTTTCACGTACACCTTAGCGTCCTGAGAAAACATGTAAATCAAGTCAACACAATGGTTGGTGCATAACACAGGTTTAAGTATTCACAATGTTCAAAACAACAGTTTGAATATAAAGTTTGCAGATAACATAATCACACATGCATAGTCATGATAGCTAGTCATTTATACTATTTACATAAGTGGTCGACACCGAAGCTAACGATTGCCATGCTATAGCATGTTTTTGCCTTGCCACTATTGTCTAGCACAAACAATAGTAATGTGTGTTTGGTCAGTCAAACACCTGCGTAGATCCCATCTACCAGGTGAGGTTTGTCAAACCTAATAGATCTATTTCCAACTACCACGCTTTGCGCTACGGCAAACTAAACGGTTCGAAGTGTGTAAGGACTTTTAAATGCTATGTTGTCACATAATGTAAACAGTTAACTCATGCAAGTGATATGTATCTAAAAAGTTTGTTTGCACATGTTTTCTCCCCCAACACAGTTAAAATAAGAAAAGGGGCCGTGTACGCACCTTTGATAGTTTGCAGAATGATCAAACACTCGTAAACTTGCGTAGAAAATCCTCTACGAAGAATCTGTGTTTAAACAATAACGTTGTGTTATTCGGAATGTCATTTTGTGCTTGAAATCACATACGTGTCAACACACGTAGGTTAGATTTGTTAAGAATGTGCATACGTATATACGCGTGTCTTTGAAATCATTTAAATAAAATCATATTTGATTTTATTTAAATAACCGTAATTATACGCTATTTCGTTTTCGGATTAAAATATGAATTTTATTATTCAAATATGTTCGGGATAGAATTCTGGTTCTAACGCAATTCGAACGAGTCGAATCGGAGTTAAAACGAATGATATATGACCAAAATACTAAAAGTTGGATTAAATGGGAAAAACCGGTGGAGCCTCGGATTCGAACCCGTGACCCTCCACTCCCATCACACGCATCCTACCACTCCGGCCCGCTAGGGTTTCGCATTAGACTTCTCAATTAAATTGTTTTAACTTCACCCCCTAATTGGTTTCCTTTGCAAACTATAGCCGAAGCTTTAACCCCTCAATTGGTCCTCGGTTCGAACCCGATCAAGCCTAAAACCATAGGGGTTTTATTCCTATCATCAAAACGAGTATATGGGTGATTCTAATTTGAACTATTATTCATTATAACCCATTCAATCGGTTGTGAACATGTTCGAACCCAAGTTTATCAACTCCTATTTCAATCAATCGAATTGATAATCCACATGTTCCAAAATTATGGGGTTTTTATTAGAAACATAATTCCGAGCATGACCACACTGATTAATTTGATAATCAAACTCGTTTGATATCATTTTCCCCAAAATCTTTTAAGCTTAGAACCCTAAAAACTCGAAATCTAACAATTCGTAGTAATACAATAAAATTGATACATAAGTTAGCTTAGTCGAAACCTTCTGAAACTATCCACGACCATCAATTTCATTTTTAAACACATTAGAATCAAAATCCCAATTTCGTTCTTATAACAAGCCCTAGAAACTAGAATTCAATCAATTCGATGTTACTAAATAAAATTGATTCATGGGTTAGCTTAATCGAACCCTTCTGAAACTATACATGTACATCAATTTGATTTTAATACTCATTAAGGTGAAAACCCCCAAATTGGTTTATCTAAGAACCCTAGAAACTCGATTTCCAATCATCCGATGTTAAAGACTGAAATTATAATGTGCTTATCCTTAGTCGGCCATGTTAGAAGGGATAAGGATGATTACTTACTTGATTCAATGTCCAATTGTTGTAGATCACTTTCAAGCCCTAAGTTCGGCCGCCCCTTCAATCGAATCCCTCTCCCCGCAAGTTGTTGAATGAAATTGTTGTTTGTAATAGTCTCTAATACCACCGATCAGCAACTATGTGGGTTCAATTGTGTGAATTAGAACCGAAGTATACAATTTTGATATATACCATTTCGGTTTCGAACTTGAGGGGTTTAATTGCTTTCAATACAATGATTAAGAGCTTAGTAACTGATAAGAACGTTTGCTATTCATCAATGTAAGTTACTTACATGATTAATTCGACTCATAACTGCTTTTTGCTATGAAATTCGAATTTCACTCACTTAGCCACTTCGAATTTTGACTTTAATAGTCAAAATTCAACATTCTTGATAACCTTTAACTATTATTCACACAATCCGAGTGTTCTATAAAATCATGCGTCTAAATTCACTCCTTATAACTTAATATTGCTTGATTTCCTTTGATTTCGTTAACTTTCAGTTAACAGGATTAATCCAAAAATACTGGATTGTCACTAATTGGCCACTTGGAACATTGTTGGGCTTGATCAATCCAATTGGGTCTCATAACTATAACTGGGCCTACCTTGGGCCTCATTGGCCTATCTAGACCTCATTGGGCCTACCCTGGCCTTATTGGGCCTTCCTAGATCTCATTGGGCCTACACTAGCCTTATTGGGCCTACCTTGGCTCATTGGGCCTACATTTGCCCTTTTGGGCCTGTGATCTCACTATTTTCAGCTAGCGAAGTTAATTCAAAAAGTCGGATTGTCACATCATCCCCTTGTTGAAGGAATTTTCGTCCTGAAAATTAGTAAGTGTTAGGAGTAGTTAGGAAACTACTTACGAGTTTAAATCGTACGTGTTAGTGTGATTTGATCATTCTGTGTGCTTGTGTGTACTCACACACAAAATCTAATGCTTGCAACATCACAACTAATTGTGATCGTTCAATGTGACTGTTTGCGTGTACACTAGTTAGTTCACCTAACTGTGAATGTTTGTGTTTGATCATACTGTGTTGTGTAACCTCACACATAGTGAGTGTCTGTAACTGTTTGTACTATGCAACCCCGCACATAGCAAAATGTGTGTAACTAATCATGTATGTACTACCATAACATGTAACATATGAAATGTAGCACATAAAATGTATAAAATGTAATGTAGCACAAATGTTTATAACAAAACCAATTGAATAAAGTGTTTGTGCTTACAGTTTGAAGTCTGAAGTGTTGATGTGTGAAACATCACGTCATCCCCTTGTTGAAGGAAATTTCATCCCGAAATTTAACGTGTGCTCTCAGTGTTTGTAGTTGTTGTTTTGAACAGATGAGGATACTTCTTCATCATTTGATCTTCCCTTTCCCATGTGAATTCAGGACCACGTCTTGAATTCCATCGAACTTTGACTATTGGAATCTTGCTTTGCTTAAGTTGTTTGACCTCTCGGTCCATGATTTCAGCTGGTTCTTTAATGAATCGTAACTGTTCATCTACTTGTATTTCTTCCAACGGTACAATCAATGTCTCATCAGAAAGACATTTCTTTAAGTTCGATACATGAAAAACATCATGAACTCCACTGAGTTCATCCGGTAGTTTGAGTTGATACGCAACCGGACCAATCCTTTTCAGGATCTCAAAAGGTCCTACGTAACGTTGACTAAGCTTCCCGCGCTTGCCAAATCGTATCACACCTTTCCAAGGTGATACCTTTAGAAGAACTCGGTCTCCTACCTGAAATTCCAATGGTTTACGACGCTTGTCAGCATAACTCTTCTGTCGATCCCGGGCCGCTGTCATACGATTCCGAATCTGAACTATCTTCTTTGTCGTCTCATGCACTAGTTCCGGACCCGTAATCTGACTGTCACCAATTTCAGCCCAACAAACTGGTGAACGACATTTGCGACCATACAAAGCTTCAAACGGTGCTGCTTGAATACTTGTATGATAACTATTATTGTAAGAGAATTCTACTAACGGTAAGTGATTCTCCCAACTATCACCAAAGTCAATTACACAAGCTCGTAACATATCTTCGAGCGTTTGAATCGTGCGTTCACTTTGACCGTCGGTCTGTGGATGATAGGCGGTACTCATATCCAAGCGAGTCCCCAATGACTTATGAAGTGATTTCCAAAAGTTGGAAGTAAATCGGGCATCCCGATCTGATATGATAGAGATTGGCACGCCATGCCGTGCTACCACTTCCTTGATGTAAATGCAAGTCAGTTTCTCCATCTTATCAGTTTCCTTGATTGCTAAGAAGTGTGCAGATTTCGTTAATCGATCGACAATTACCCATATCGTATCACAACCACTCGGTGTACGGGGTAACTTAGTAAAGAAGTCCATCGAAATCTGTTCCCATTTCCACATCGGTATCTCTGGTTGTTGCAGTAAACCAGATGGTTTCTGATATTCAACTTTGACTTTTGAACAAGTCAAACATTTGCTAACTTACCTAGCAATGTCGGCTTTCATGTGAGGCCACCAATACAGTGCCTTTAAATCATTATACATCTTGTCTGATCCCGGATGGACTGAATATCTGGACTTGTGTGCTTCATCCATCACGAGTTCCCTTAAACCTCCATACAAAGGTATCCACAGTCGATTAATGAAATAACGAATTCCATCAGACTTAACATCCAGTTGTTCTTCCATTCCTCGTAAGGATTCCTGTACCAAGTTTTCCTTTTTCAAAGCCTCGATCTGAGCACTACGTACCTTGTCAGGTAAGTCAGTATGTATCGTCATCATAAGTGCACGAACCCGTCTTGTTGAAGTGTCTTTTCTGCTTAAAGCATCAGCTACCACATTAGCTTTTCCCGGGTGATATTTAATCGCGCATTCGTACTCGTTCAACAACTCAACTCATCGTCGTTGTCTCATGTTAAGCTCCTTCTGATCAAAGATATGTTGCAAACTCTTATGATCAGTGTAAATAGTACACTTAGTTCCATACAGGTAATGCCTCCAAATTTTCAAAGCAAAAACCACTGCTCCTAACTCCAAATCGTGAGTAGTGTAATTCTTTTCGTGTGGTCGTAGTTGCCTTGAAGCATAAGCACTCACTTTATCACGATGCATCAACACACATCCCAAACCCTGTGCAGATGCATCACAATACACCACAAAGTCTTCCGTCCCTTCCGGTAAGGACAGAATCGGTGCGCTGCAGAGTTTCTGTTTCAATAACTGGAACGCAGTTTCCTGTTTATCCGTCCAGTTATACTTCGTTCCCTTATGCGTAAGAGCTGTAAGTGGTTGAGCGATCTTTGAGAATCCCTCAATGAATCGTCGGTAGTAACCCGCCAACCCAAGGAATTGTCGTACCTCGGTAGGAGTCTTTGGCGCTTCCCAATTCTTAATCGCTTCAATCTTTGCTGGATCAACATGTATGCCCTTTTCGTTGACTATATGACCCAAGAATTGTACTTCTCGCATCCAGAAGTCACATTTCGAGAACTTAGCGTACAATTGTTCCTGTTTCAGTAATTCTAGTAGCAATCGAAGATGTTCAGCGTGCTCCTCCTCAGTCTGAGAATAGATGAGAATGTCATCAATGAAAACAATGACAAACTTATCAAGATAAGGTTTACAAACACGATTCATGAGATCCATGAATACAGCTGGAGCGTTTGTCAACCCAAATGGCATGACCAAGAACTCATAATGGCCATAGCGCGTCCTGAATGCTGTCTTTGGAATATCCTCCTCCTGGACTCTTAGTTGATGATAACCAGACCTGAGATCAATCTTCGAGTAGTAAATCGAACCATGCAACTGATCGAACAGATCGTCAATTCTGGGTAACGGATACCGGTTCTTGATAGTAACCTTGTTCAATTCCCGGTAATCGATACACATACGGAAAGTCCCCTCCTTCTTCTTAACAAACAAAACTGGAGCTCCCCACGGTGAAAAACTAGGTCGTATGAAACCCTTATCCAACAACTCTTGCAATTGTGTAGATAATTCTTGCATCTCTGACGGTGCAAGTCGATAAGGCGCCCTAGCTATCGGTGCTGCATCTGGTGTAAGGTCGATTCGGAATTCCACCTGTCTGATAGGCGGTAATCCCGGAAAGTCTTCTGGAAATACCTCCGGAAATTCACAAACTACTGGTATATCTTCAATCTTCTTCTCAGCTACCGGCTTTTCAGTTATAAGTGCTATAACTGCCGTATGACCTTTCCGCAGACATTTGTGTGCTTTCATACAAGATATGAGACGCAGTGGTGTACTGCTCTTCTCGCCTTGTACATACAATGTCTCTCCATGCGAAAGAGGTATACGAACTATCTTTTCATGACATATTATTTCAGCCTGGTGTTTGGATAACCAGTCCATGCCAATGACTACATCAAAACTGCCTAAGGCAATAGGCATAAGATCAATTTCTAATGTTTGACCCATCAAATCAAGGATACATCCCTTAAGAATATGTTCCACTACAATTAACTTACCATCAGCTAATTCCACAGTGTATGGACTATCTAAGGCAGTGGGACTAACATTTAGCAACTTAGCAAGTGAACTAGATACAAAACTCCGGTCGGCACCAGTGTCAAATAACATAGAGGCATAGTGATTATTTAAGAGGAACGTACCCGTAACAATGTTGGGATCCTCCCGTGCTTGACATCCTCCAATCACAAACGCCCTGCCTCTAGCACCATTGTTGTTGTTGTTGTTATTGTTGTTATTGGTGCCATTACCGTTACCATTGCCGTTGCCATTGCCATTTGCATTATTATCCCCACCTTTCTTGAGTTGTGGGCAATCCTTCTTAAAGTGCCCCATCTTGCCACACTCAAAACAACCCTTCTGTGCGTTGTTCTGACTATTATTCTGATTGTTGTGATTGTTTTGTAGCTCCCCGCGACAATCCTTAGCCGCATGCCCAATCTTACCGCACCTTTGACACTTAGCTCTATCACACTGATTACCTGCATGATGAAACCCACACCTGTTGAAATTTGGGTGTTTACCAATATAACCCCCTGATGATGATGGCTGACCACTATTCGAATTATGGTAAGACTTGTTTGAATCTTGCTTCCGATTCTGCTGATACGACTGTTGGTTGTAACCCTTGGAGTTGTTACCTTCCCACTTCCTTTTATGGTCTCCCACCTTGGTAGCTGATGTTCGTTTAGGCAGAGTCTCCTGTAATACTACCTGATCAGTCAGTTGATGCGCTAAACGAACAGCTTGTTGAATTGTGGTGGGATTTGCAGAAGTAACCAATCCCTGAATCTGAGGCACCAATCCCCCGATGTACCTCTCTATCCATTTACTGACTGGAGTAGCCATATGAGGTAGAGGCCTGGCCAGTTCGTGTGATCGAGTCGTGTACTCTACTCCTCGATATTTGATCCCTCCATCTTGAGGTGCCAGTACTCTTCCTCTAGTTTCTGCATCTCGCTGCGAGGGCAGTACTCCTCCTGCAGTAAAGTTTTGAAGCCATTCCAAGTCAAGGCATTTGCCTCACCCAAGCCCAGAGTCTGAACATTCGAGTTCCACCAAGTCAAAGCTGGACCCTTCAATGTTCCTGTAGCATACTTCACTTTGCTCTCATCCGGACAATTGCACATCTCAAACACAGATTCAGCCTTCTCAATCCATCGTAGGAGTCCAATGGCTCCTTCCGATCCTTTGAAATTGTGTGGCTTACAGTCCAAGAACATCTTGAACGTGCACGCCTGTGGGTTCACTAATCCCCCAGCTAGACCATGTGGCCCTGTGTTGTGTGTTTGAGCGTAGTTCGCGATTGCCTCCGCGACCCTGTTATTAATTAGCTCGTTGAGCTCAGCAACTGTCATGTGGATGTTCTCGTTGGCCATTATCTTCCTAGTTAAAAGAAATGTTAGAGCGTTATCAAGATCCAATGTGACATGTGTAAACAAAACAACAAACACAACATGTAATGTATAAATCAAACAACTGTTGGCAATAAGCAGAAATTTTCAATAGATATAATCTGGTTTGAGTACAATACTTTTGAAATCAAACAAAAGTTTTCAAACTTCTAATGTAGGGACACAACCCGCCCCTAATAAGTTTAAACCAAATAAATAAAATCAATCCTCAATAGAGGATTCAGGATCAGAATCAACAGTTGGTGCTGGTTCTTCCCCTTCTTCCTCTTCATCCTCTTCCTCATTCTCCGAGGCCACCAAGTCTTCCAAGGCTTCAAGTCTGCCTTCCAGAATCTCCGCTCGGTTCTCTGAAGCTTCAAGACGACCAATCAAATTAATCATCTCATCCCGCATATCATTGACCAGATGGGCAAGATTATCTTGTCTTTCGTTCGCATCCCATAGTTCCCGAACATTATACTCAATCCTGTCGTTCGCCCAATACAAGTCCTCACGCAGCTTGGCAATCTCCTCAGCATCAGTCCTTTGCCTCTTAGGCTCCGGAACATCTAATACAGGTGGTGGATGGGTAGAAGGTCCCTCAACAGGGATCTCCTGAGTACCCTCCACTGGCTCCTCCTCCGGATCCTCATCCGGGTCCTCATCCGGATCCTCCTCCGGATCCTCCTCTGGGTCCTCATCTGGATCCTCCTCCGGATCCTCCTCCGGATCTGAATCATCCCTCTCATATGGTGGAGGAGATGGGATAGGTGGTGCTGG
Organism: Mikania micrantha; assembly: GCA_009363875.1. Lineage (NCBI taxonomy): Eukaryota > Viridiplantae > Streptophyta > Magnoliopsida > Asterales > Asteraceae > Mikania > Mikania micrantha. The sequence goes on from CM018695.1 coordinate 28,166,959, forward strand.
TGATGACGGTGGTGCTGGAACTATCGGCTCCTCATCCTCGGAATCATCAATATAGATATATGGTGCTGACGATGACGATGCCATGCCTGTTACATAATACCATATGTAAGTGCAGTGCCATGGAATGTGTAAGCAAGTCAATTACATAATGCCATATGTAATTTCTAAGTAATATGTGTAAGCATATGTGTCTAATGTCTAACAGTCATAGTCTAAGTCTACAAATGCAAACCTAGTTCGCTATAACCAATGGCTCTGATACCAATCTGTCACACCCCCAATTTTCAACTAACAGAATCATACCGTTTGGGAACGTGACAAACCAGGATCTCAGATCATTAGACATAACGAAGACCTCTATATGAATTTCAAAACATACTTTGGTCTAAAAACATAACATCAAAGTTTGCAAAGTTTGCGGAAGCGTTTTAAAACCAGTAACAGTTGTAAAATGTAGATTACAATACAAAGTTTCAAATGTTCAAGTTCAAATAACTACTATGTAAAATATGCATGCGACTCTATCTCCTAGTCCATGCCTGCTTTCACGTACACCTTAGCGTCCTGAGAAAACATGTAAATCAAGTCAACACAATGGTTGGTGCATAACACAGGTTTAAGTATTCACAACGTTCAAAACAACAGTTTGAATATAAAGTTTGCAGATAACATAATCACACATGCATAGTCATGATAGCTAGTCATTTATACTATTTACATAAGTGGTCGACACCGAAGCTAACGATTGCCATGCTATAGCATGTTTTTGCCTTGCCACTATTGTCTAGCACAAACAATAGTAATGTGTGTTTGGTCAGTCAAACACCTGCGTAGATCCCATCTACCAGGTGAGGTTTGTCAAACCTAATAGATCTATTTCCAACTACCACGCTTTGCGCTACGGCAAACTAAACGGTTCGAAGTGTGTAAGGACTTTTAAATGCTATGTTGTCACATAATGTAAACAGTTAACTCATGCAAGTGATATGTATCTAAAAAGTTTGTTTGCACATGTTTTCTCCCCCAACACAGTTAAAATAAGAAAAGGGGCCGTGTACGCACCTTTGATAGTTTGCAGAATGATCAAACACTCGTAAACTTGCGTAGAAAATCCTCTACGAAGAATCTGTGTTTAAACAATAACGTTGTGTTATTCGGAATGTCATTTTGGGCTTGAAATCACATACGTGTCAACACACGTAGGTTAGATTTGTTAAGAATGTGCATACGTATATACGCGTGTCTTTGAAATCATTTAAATAAAATCATATTTGATTTTATTTAAATAACCGTAATTATACGCTATTTCGTTTTCGGATTAAAATATGAATTTTATTATTCAAATATGTTCGGGATAGAATTCTGGTTCTAACGCAATTCGAACGAGTCGAATCGGAGTTAAAACGAATGATATATGACCAAAATACTAAAAGTTGGATTAAATGGGAAAAACCGATGGAGCCTCGGATTCGAACCCGTGACCCTCCACTCCCATCACACGCATCCTACCACTCCGACCCGCTAGGGTTTCGCATTAGACTTCTCAATTAAATTGTTTTAACTTCACCCCCTAATTGGTTTCCTTTGCAAACTATAGCCGAAGCTTTAACCCCTCAGTTGGTCCTCGGTTCGAACCCGATCAAGCCTAAAACCATAGGGGTTTTATTCCTATCATCAAAACGAGTATATGGGTGATTCTAATTTGAACTATTATTCATTATAACCCATTCAATCGGTTGTGAACATGTTCGAACCCAAGTTTATCAACTCTTATTTCAATCAATCGAATTGATAATCCACATGTTCCAAAATTATGGGGTTTTTATTAGAAACATAATTCCGAGCATGACCACACTGATTAATTTGATAATCAAACTCGTTTGATATCATTTTCCCCAAAATCTTTTAAGCTTAGAACCCTAAAAACTCGAAATCTAACAATTCGTAGTAATACAATAAAATTGATACATAAGTTAGCTTAGTCGAAACCTTCTGAAACTATCCACGACCATCAATTTCATTTTTAAACACATTAGAATCAAAATCCCAATTTCGTTCTTATAACAAGCCCTAGAAACTAGAATTCAATCAATTCGATGTTACTAAATAAAATTGATTCATGGGTTAGCTTAATCGAACCCTTCTGAAACTATACATGTACATCAATTTGATTTTAATACTCATTAAGGTGAAAACCCCCAAATCGGTTTATCTAAGAACCCTAGAAACTCGATTTCCAATCATCCGATGTTAAAGACTGAAATTATAATGTGCTTATCCTTAGTCGGCCATGTTAGAAGGGATAAGGATGATTACTTACTTGATTCAATGTCCAATTGTTGTAGATCACTTTCAAGCCCTAAGTTCGGCCGCCCCTTCAATCGAATCCCTCTCCCCGCAAGTTGTTGAATGAAATTGTTGTTTGTAATAGTCTCTAATACCACCGATCAGCAACTATGTGGGTTCAATTGTGTGAATTAGAACCGAAGTATACAATTTTGATATATACCATTTCGGTTTCGAACTTGAGGGGTTTAATTGCTTTCAATACAATGATTAAGAGCTTAGTAACTGATAAGAACGTTTGCTATTCATCAATGTAAGTTACTTACATGATTAATTCGACTCATAACTGCTTTTTGCTATGAAATTCGAATTTCACTCACTTAGCCACTTCGAATTTTGACTTTAATAGTCAAAATTCAACATTCTTGATAACCTTTAACTATTATTCACACAATCCGAGTGTTCTATAAAATCATGCGTCTAAATTCACTCCTTATAACTTAATATTGCTTGATTTCCTTTGATTTCGTTAACTTTCAGTTAACAGGATTAATCCAAAAATACCGGATTGTCACTAATTGGCCACTTGGAACATTGTTGGGCTTGATCAATCCAATTGGGTCTCATAACTGTAACTGGGCCTACCTTGGGCCTCATTGGCCTATCTAGACCTCATTGGGCCTACCCTGGCCTTATTGGGCCTTCCTAGATCTCATTGGGCCTACACTAGCCTTATTGGGCCTACCTTGGCTCATTGGGCCTACATTTGCCCTGTTGGGCCTGTGATCTCACTATTTTCAGCTAGCGAAGTTAATTCAAAAAGTCGGATTGTCACACAACCACTTGAAGCTGCACCCATTAGTCAAGAACCTGCACATGCGAGAGCTTGTTATGAGTGCGGTGATGTTGGTTACTTCAGAAAGCAGTGCCCAAGACTGACTCGCAACTACCAAAGGGTGGCAAGAGGCAGAGGTTTTCAACTGAATGCTCCAGCAGCTCAAGCCAACTAGGATGTTGCTAATGGTACATATCTGATTAATAACTCTTATGCATCTATCTTATTTGATTCTGGTGCTGATAGGAGTTTTGTTTCATATGAGTTTGAATGTATGCTTGGTTGAACACGTACTAAACTAGACAAAACGGTTAATGTCGAGGTGGGTGACCTTAACACTATTGATATTGATACTATTATTATTGGATGTACTGTGAACTTAAATGATCACATTTTTCCAATTGATCTTATACCGATGCATCTTGGTAGCTTTGATGTTATCATAGGCATGGATTGGTTAGCCACCCACAAAGCGGAAATAGTCTGTCATAAGAAATATATTCACATTCCCTTACCTTCGGGTGAAACACTAAGAGATTTGGGGAAACCCCTAGTAAAGGTCTTAGGCTGATGTCATGTACCAAAGCCCATAAGTACCTTAGGAACAAATGCATCGCGTTTCTAGCACACATAGTGGAGAAAAAAGAGAAGAGCAAGAGCTTACAAGACGTTCCAGTGATAAGAGATTTTCCTTAAGTATTTCCAAACGATTTTCCAGGGATTCCACCAGAGTGTCAAGTAGAGTTTCAAATGACTTAGTACCTTCGCCTTCGAAGTTACAAGAATTGGCGAGCCAACTACAAGAACTGTCGGCTAAATGAATTATTCGCCCAAGCCATTCGCCATGGGGTGCACCGGTACTATTTGTCAAAAAGAAGGACGGGTCATTCCGGATGTGCATCGATTATCGCGCATTGAACAAGTTGACCATTAAGAATCGATACCCATTGCCGCGCATGGACGATCTTTTCGATCAACTTTAAGGCTCGGCATGGTTTTCGAAGATTGACCTTAGGTCTGGGTATCATCAGCTTCGTGTACATGAAGATGATATTCCCATGACGGATTTTAAAACAATATATGGCCATTATGAGTTTATGGTAATGCCCTTCGGCCTTACCAATGCATCAGCGGTTTTCATGGATCTCATGAACCGTGTTTGCAGGCCATATTTGGTTAAATTTGTAATTGTGTTCATAGATGATATATTGATATACTCCAAGAGCAAAGAAGAACACGAGCAACACCTTAAGTTGATTTTAGAGATCTTGAGAAAGGAACAATTGTACGCCAAAGTCTCCAAGTGTGAATTTTGGCTTGAGGAAGTTAAATTCTTGGGACACATAGTCAATGAAAACAATGTTCACGTGGATCCTGCAAAGAATGAAGGTGTGAAGAATTGGAGTATACCGAAGACACCAAAGGAGATTCGTTCATTTCTTGGACTTGCCGGTTACTATCGACAGTTTATTTCGAATTTCTCCAGGATTGCTGTTCCCCTCACTTCTTTGACTCAAAAGGACAGGCCTTATGAGTGGGGACCAAATCAAGAAGATGCATTTCAGACATTGAAGCAGAAATTTCATGAAGCTCATGTCTTTACACTGTCTGATGGAAACGATGATTTTGCGGTCTACTGTGATGCGTCCAACCAAGATCTCGGTTGTGTTCTCATGCAATGGGGAAAGGTTATGGCATATGCATCAAGACAGTTGAAAATCCACGAGAAGAACTACACTACAGACGACTTAGAACTTGGTGCAGTCGTGTTTGCTTTGAAGATATGGAGGCATTATCTTTATGGCACTAAGTGTGTAGTATTTACAGATCACAATAGTTTTCAGCATATTCTGAACCAGAGGGAACTTAAGATGAGACAACGGAGATGGGTTGAACTGCTAAATGATTATGACTGCGAAATTCTCTACCATCATGGTAAAGCGAATGTAGTACATCTGTCGCAAGAGTCATGTTCAAATCCATAGTGTACAAGTGCACAATAATTTTCATAATGATGTTCTGATAGCCCAACAACACTCTTTGGCTCAAGGTAGCCTACATGATGAGATGTCATGTGGGGCTGAATTGTAATCAGAAACTAAGGATGATGGGTTGATGTATTATTTGAATTGGTTGTGGATACCGAACATAGATGATCTTATGATGACGATTATGAATGAAGCACATAAATCTCATTACTCAATCCATCCAGGTGCTGACAAGATGTACCAAGATCTTAGAGTCTTATACTCGTGGAATGGAATGAAGAAGGATATAGCTGAGTATGTAGCCAAATGCCTTAATTGTGCAAAAGGCAAGGCTGAACACCAGCGACATTCATGATTGTTAGTACAATCGAAAATACCCATGTGGAAGTGGGAGAATATATCTATGGATTTTATTACTAAACTCCCGCGAACCGCAAGTGGTAACGTTAGTATATGGGTGATAATTAATAGGTTAACGAAATCGGCTCATTTCCTACCGATACGCGAAACATACCCTGTGTGGAAATTAGCTCGTATCTACGTAAATGAGATTGTTAGCCGACATGGAATTCCCTTAAGCATAATATCGGATTGTGATGCTCGTTTCACGGAACGATTTTGGGAATCACTTCATGAAGATTTTGGAACACGGTTGGAACTTAGCACTACTTATCATCCTCAAACGGATGGGCAGATGGAACAAACGATAAAAAATTAGAAGGTATGTTAAGAGCTTGTGTCATCGATTTCGTTGGCAAATGGAATAGCCATTTACCATTAATCGATTTCTCATATAACAACAGTTATCACGCGAGCATTGGTATGGTGCCGTTCGAAGCTCTTTATAGTAGAAAATGTTGGTAAACTATCTGTTGGACCAAGATAGGAGAATCGCAGATCACTGGTACCGAGATCATTCAAGAGACGATTGACAATATTCACCAGATTCGCGACAATCTGTTAGCTGCTCGTAGTCGACAGAAGATTTACGCGGATAAACATCGTAAACCTTTAGAGTTTCAATTTGATGATATGGTAATACTTAAAGTATCATCATGGAAGGGTGTTGTATGTTTAGGGAAGAAGGGTAAGCTTGCTCCAAGTTACGTTGGCTCTTTTAAGATTCTTGAATGAATCAGGAAGGTTGCCTACAAGCTGGAACTTCCTCCTGAACTTAGTAATGTGCATCCGATCTTTCATGTGTCAAATTGGAAGAAATGCGTAGCAGATCAAAATCTTCAAGTACCGCTCATTGATATCCATATCGTCGATACTATGCACTTTGTTGCAAAACCAGTTGATATCATGGACCGTGATGTTAAGAAACTCAAGCGCAGCCGGATCCCAATTGTCAAAGTACGATGGGAGTCGAAGCGTGGTCCGGAGTTCACCTGGGAACGAGAAGATCAAATGAAGCTTAAGTATCCACATTTATTCTCTACAGTTACTCGAAGTTGAATTTCGAGACGAAATTCCCTCAACTAGGGGAGACTGTAACATCACTGTATTTCATGTATGTCATTACATATATACTTGTACTGATAGTACCTGTAATGATAATTTGACAACTATTTATTTGACTGATGATAATATTGATGGTATACATTTATGAGAATATATGATTATTAAGCATAAACCATGGGGAAGTTAGTTTGGAATATAAATACACTAAACCACAGTGTTTATTGCGATTGAATGGATATGATATGAGATGATTTGATTGGGATTCGTAGTTGCATAGGATTCTTTAACCAAATGTAGACAAGGGTGTATCCATGGTCTATCAAAGAGGTGGTGGGCTGGTGGCTGGATGAGTTGTGACTGATTACTACGTACGTATGTCCTATACATAAGCTTTCTTCAGTTTATCATGAGTATGTCAGTGTTGAGGATTTGGTGAGGAGGATCTGAGGTTTTGTTTGGAATGGTAAAAGGTTAAGGTGTAGTCACTAAATATAGTCAAGGACACATGGTCATGATTTATCGAAATGGTGATGGGACGGCGGCTGGATAGGTTGCGACCAACTCCTATGTATGCCCTATACATAAACTTATTTCGATCTGTCATGGATGTGTCAGTGATATGATTTAGTGGGGTTGAGGATTGGGAAACTGATAATTGATAAACATATTTTATTAAAATAATGAAAGTGATAATAGTAACATTTACGCGATGGTGAGGTCACCATTATAAATTATAACGTGAATGTTATTTCAGAAAATTAAAACTAATAAATTAGGTGCTCGCGTGGGTGACGATTCACACGAATACAATTATTAGGAATAACATTCTGAAATGACATTTCATAAATCCTAAATCAAGCTGAAATACGACACAAACGTGGTATTTATAAAGGTGACGATCTTTATAAATGCGTACGTAAATAACGCGTTTCAACGAGATAACCGAAATAATATTTATGATATTTAAATTTAAGAAAAAGGATTTAAAACATTTAGTAGGAATAAACACCTTAAACGATTTTAAATAAAACCATTTTATTAAACGTTTCGTATTTAAAAGACAAAATATGTGAAAACCGAGCAACAAAAATTATTAATGCGTAAATAAACATAACCGAGCACGCGAGATCGTTTCAGACTATAAAAGGGGTGAACTCCTTCTTCCCCTCACTTTTAAAAGCTCACTCTCTCTCTAAAAGTTCCTAATCCGGAACTCTCTCTCACGACAGCTTCTCTATAAGTTTTCTCCTTCAAAACTCAACCATTTTGGTTGATTCTTGTCCCAAACCGTTCATATAATCAAGGAGAACACAAACCCACAAGAATTTCCAGCATTTGGTCGATATTTCGAGGTAGATGATGTGTTTTACTTTTTGGTTTTTGCTTGAAAGAAAACCGGTTGATCACCATCCTTCTAAACGATTCTAACACTTTTAAAACCCTAAAACGAGTGTATATGAACGATTTGATGCCATCTGACAAACCTTCAATGATGAAGACCAGGAGCTTGAAGATGATGAATAGTGTCGATCCAAGGGTTGTCGAACTTAACAAGTTCGACCAAGGAAATGTCGAGACTGATAATTTCGATCAAAAGATGTTGAACTTAACAAAAACCGATGGCAATCATCAAACCTGAGTTCCTTCCATATTGTGTATCGATTTTAGTATGGCAGACCATTCATCATCAAACATAAGGGTCGCAGAGTTGATCTTCATCGATAATAATGAGAAGACTCGTCGAGACTGATAATCTTGATGGTGATGATTGTCGATACTGAGATAACTTCTAAAGGAGCGATACTATTCATGCACACACAATCATCGATATTACAAGATCGGCACTATGTAAGAATTATTGATATTAACAGTCCATCGATATGGGATGAGTACCATCGATACTAACCATCGAGATTGACAATCTCAATGGTGAACTTCTTGATTTTTGGTCTTAACTTCTAATGTCGATGGTTTGGCATGGTGTCGAACTTAGTGATCTCGGGGGATACATACATACGACATGATCAGTTTAATATAATAATAATCCACATAGATCATGATTTGTATAATAAAAATAATACATGCACGGATTATGCATGCATGAATGAATGAACGTATATATATACTAGTCAGAAACCCGCGCGATGCAGCGGCGGCAACGAAAATATACAACGTGGTGTTCGTATTTTACTAATTTGTCCACCCGGGAACAACAAAAGCCAAGAAGAAGCAAAATTAAAAAGTAAATAGATCAATGAAATTGAATATAAGTTGTAAAACGAACAACAAAACTCAAACCTTCAACAGGTTATTCTCAACACCTTTTGAAACAAATCAATTTACAACTGGTAATTTAATCATCCTCTAGAAGCATAAGATCATCATTACTTTATCGATTACTTTGAAAAACAGATGTGCTATCAACATTCCAAATATAACCCTGCAACTCATACTTTGAAAAACATATTTGCATATTTGGATTAATGTACAACTATTGGTGCATATGTTACAAGTAACTATGTCAAAATTGCAAGTGTTCAACTGTTGATGCATAAGGCAGACGTAACTAATGCTTAATCTCTCTTGTACAAGTCACTAATGAATAGAAGCATATATACAAGTCATTAAAAACTCACATGTGCTAAGTATGTCTGGATGGACATTATATTATTCACTAAACATAAAAGGGAAAATTCCTTGAGGCAGAGCTGCCTGCTAGTTATAATATTAAACAAAAATCCGTTAGTCAAAATAATGGCAACTTTTAGCAACGCTCCATGAAGTCCAGCAACCATTGAGGCACCAACCATGACTGCGTGCCCAATCAAGAAATAAACAGCCATGGGCCATGGCAAAGGATGCAAATGAGTATCCAGATGCCAAAATTCTTGGTTACGATGCCATGAACAAACCTACGGAAATACATAAACAGCCTTTTTAGCATGAAAAAAGGAACATTCAAATATGTGAACAATTGTTTTTGAACTGCTGGAAGAAATACGTGTGACAACTAGTACCTGACCGGTCGGCAAGTTCGTACGGTGCGTGTACTTTCTACAGTAACTATGTGTACGTACATGTGTGTAAACAGTGTTTGTATTAACAGATTCTTAAATACAAGAAATTATTGTACGTATTTTTGTGTAAACTTAGATACATTAAGTACAACGTACATTTGAAACTTTAGTTGTGTGTATTTAAGTGAAAACTTAAGTACAATTAACACAACAAATCATGAGAAACATCAGTGTTCAAGTAAACAACAGAAACAAATCGGTTGCGATCTGATGTCCATAGATGACAGGAATCAGATGGCCGACAATTCAATGTGAAAACTATGTGATATCAGGGTGATTAGTTGAGTCCGACTGTGAGGAAACACAATTCAAACAATAACACAGTGTCGTTTCAGAATAACGAACTGACAGTGTGTTTGCGTGGGTGACGATTCACACAAACATATCTGTGAGTTTAACGTTCTGAAATGATGACTGGAAAGTAGAAAACAAAAGTCAGAAAGCAAAACCATCGTCGTGTTCGTTCGAATGACGATTCGAACGAATACGCGCGATGGTGACGCGATTTGACGAAACGATAACGAAACACGACACGAAACGATAATAAATTTAATAAAATAAAATATTTAACATTTTACAATTTTGAAACTCATCAATTAATTTAAATAACATTCTTGTATTTATTATTATTAATTACACGTAATTTCCGGATACGCGACGAAATCGCGAACCGTGCAACCGAAACGGACCCGAATACCACACGGGGTATAAAATCCCTAAATAAAGCTCATTTTATCATTTCACCACTTTCACTCTCTCCCTACTTCACCATTCCCGGTTTTCTCTCTCTAGAAAAAAAAATACCACCATTGTTGAACTTCCAAGCTTCATAACTTTCTCCTTTCTTAACCAATTTCGGTGATTCTTGCGCCCACGCGAAGCCCTTGACGAGCTCTACATAGAAGTACAACTGATCTGGAAAGTTACCCACTAAATTTCGAGGTATGAAGCTTGCAAAACCCACGAAAATAGGGTTTTTAGTTCGGTTTTGTTGCACACCTACACAACTGGATCTAGACCATCCCTACGATCTACCCATCTGCAAGAACCTTCCTACTATCAGATACGGTCGAACAAACAACTCAAACCCAGAGTCGGGGTTGGGTGGAGTCGGCTGCGCATAGGGTTCGGGGGCCTATGGCCGAGCCTGTAAACCATGGGAGCAAGGGTGACGAAACCAGTAAGGTCCACGAACCCTTGACCATCTCACGAACCTTTCTATTTTCAGCATGTTCGATGAACCTTCGAGCTTATCACGAACCCTTTTCAGATCCACGAACCATTTGAGGTTTCCTGGCCGAACCCTGTTACAACACCGGCTCACGAACCCTGTTCCATGTCCAGCGAACCTACCTGTCATCATCTTGAACGAACCTGTTGCTTCCCATGTGATCGAACCATGATGCTGCGAACCTTCCTATGTCAACGAGCCTTAGCCTTTTTCAGCCGAACCATCCCATACAGTCACGAACCTTCACGTGGTTTCGAACAACAGGCGAGCCTTTTCTCAACACCGGCCGAACCTTCTTGAAATCCTCGAACCATACCATGGCTACGAACCTAAGTCAAGGAACCATAAGGTTCGCTACATCTGGAGTGGTGCGTGCTTATCATCTCGATTGGATTTAAAATCCACCGCCCACCGTGAAGATAATACATTCGGATCCCACATGTATTCAACTCACGTGGACCATTTGGGCCCAGTAACATGTATGCAGCCCACTTCTTTTGCCTCAGCCCAAATTTTCGTTTAACTAGGCCCAACAGAAAACTATTATGTCCAGCAACCACTAACCGGTCCATGTGCAACGGGCCCAAACCCAACTAAAAGTTACAAAAGCCCAACCTTCCTTAACCAGCCCAACAACCCTTTGGCCCAAAATAAATCCGGTCCAATAAGACAAGTGACATGATTTAGCCCATTGTGGCCCTCAATCGGCCCACCTTTATACATTGTGGCCCACGGTTAAACACGAGGCTCCCGGGATTAACATTCGGCCCAATAATTTAAACGTAAACTAAGTCAAGACGAATGGTTATTAATTGGCTAGGTAACAAATTGTTTTGAGTCTAACAAAACCAACACTTGAAATATCAAGCTATAAACCTAAAATCATGCTTAGGTTGAATGGCAAAGTTATGGACTTAAAAACCATAAATTTAGATCAATATGATTGAATGTTTCAATTAGTGAATTCAAGTATTAGGTCAAACAAGTATATGGGGCCGAATGAAGACCGAGACCTATTATGGGCTAACCGACTACAAGGTTAACACATACACGCGCACAAATCTATGCAATCGATACTTATAAGATTACAATCACATGAAATCAATACAGGATCGTGAAATCAACATCAAAGACCAATCAAGAGCGCGTGTCTTATTTCTTTTAAGCTAAGTCAACCCTACAACAACAAGGTGAGTTCATATGCCCCTTTTCTTTAATCTTTATTAATCTTAAGCTCTCGGGGCTGAGAAACATGCTTTACTTTTATTTATTTAAAAGTTTTGCTTACATATTGTTAATACTTTGATTAATTGATATTAAATTGCTTATTATCATATATCATTGTATGCATGCTTGTATGATTACATGATGACAGGGAAAATAAGATGATTATGATATTATAATATCATAACTCATCAATACAATAGAATAACATAGTTGTATGATTATCTCTTACAACATTTAGTTATTCTTACAAGAATTAACATAGAAACAATTACAAGAATCAAGATGACAAGAACAAGACATAAGAATTATATAAAGATAACACATCTTTATTACATCATTCAATACAAGAATTAAGTAAGTGTAATAAGACTAGTTCTTATAACACTTAGCTTTTCAATTCAACACATATTACAAGAGAACAAGGAACCAAGAATGATAATCATGATAATGTAACTTCATGATAACAACATCATTCATTCAAATGATTAACTTAACGTAATAAGACAAGCTCTTATTTAACTTTGTTAATATCACAGAGAACATAGGACAATGGGAACAAGAATACAAGTGAATACAATTACAATTAGTTACTATTAACCTGTTGCATTTATATCATTTCAATCATGTGCCAAATTGTTCAAGTAGATCATGTAAGTCCCTTTAATTCGCTGACCAGTTAGTTTGACGTGACTAAACCGACGATAGCATAGTGGTACCATATGTTTGACAAACCTCTAGCTTGTAGGGCTAGTATGTTGATCGTATTGATTCATTGGCCGGTAACGTATGACCGGTGACAGGGCGACTTCAAGTCAGGTTCTGGTAAGCGACACATGGTGATATTAATCTGCAGTGATAAGTAATTAATCCAACGGGATCCTATTGATTAGTAGGTTGAGGAATTGATCTTACCTCATGTTTCACTACTAGTAATAGCGTTCGTTGAGGACAATAGTCATACAAAGTGGTAGAGGTAAATCGGATGCATTGGAATCTGATTACGTGAGGATTCCAATGGATTCCTTTTATGCTCTATGCACTATAGTTCAAGAACAAATTGCAAGAGGTTAACTAACACTCTTAATACTTAAAAGTGTAACAATAGTTAACTCCACAAATGTAGAATAATACAAGGAACATATTTGATAAATCTAACATCCTTAACATATAATGGTGTGACAACTAGTACTAAACCGTACGGCAAGTCCGTACGGTGTGTGTACTTTCCCCATTTACTGTGTGTAAATACAGTACGTAAACAGTTGTGTGACAACAGAACTCGGAAAACAAATCACAGTTGTATGTGTTTAAGTGAAAACTTAAATACAATAAATACAACAACTCAAGTGAAACAACAGTGTTCAAATGAATAACAATAACAAATCGGTTGCGATCTGATATCCATAGATGACAGGAATCAGATGACCGACAATTCAACGTGATAGCACAGTGATAACATGATGTTCAGTTGAGTCCGACAGTGAGGAAACACAATTCAGATCATATTGCAGTGTCGTTTTAAGAATAATAAACTGACAGCGCGTTTGCGTGGGTGACGATTCACACGAACGTATCTGTGAGTTTAACGTTCTGAACGATAACTGATAATTAGAAAACCAAATCAGAAAGTGAAACATACGATCGAGTTCGTACAGTTAGCGCTCTGTACGAAGACGCGCGTAAGTGACGCGATCTGACAAAATGAAAACGAAACACGACACGAATGAAATTAAATTAATAAAATAAATAACTTTTTACAATTTTGAAACTCATCAAATAAATAAAATAAACTCTCTTGTGTTAATAACATTTAAATTACGCGTATTTTTCCGGATACGCGACCGAATTACGAACCGAGCAACAAAAACGAACCCGAACTCACTCGGAGTATAAATACCCACCATGAGTTCATTTTTACACATTTAACACATCTTCTTCCCCCCACTAAACCCTAAATCCGGCCACCACCACCAAAAACCACCTTCTCTCCTCCATATCTCTCTCATTTCTCAACGAAATCGAGCAATTTTTGAACCCACACGAAGCTCTCATCACCCTCTACACGAAAGTACAACCGATCGGAGCCAAAACTCACTGAAATCCAAGGTAATGAGGCTAGAACATTCCGAAAATTAGGGTTTTCACCCTTTTGTTGAACCACTAATCTTAACCGGTTTAACCCTTTCATTCCCGACTCACATCTTGTCAAACCAGTTGTGCGCACCTATAACTACTGCAAGTCACCCTAACCCCGACCGAAACAACAAAGGACTTCGAAACCCTAGCTGGGCAGCCGCCGGGCGAATGAGGTGAGACCTGTGCAACTCACCCGAATGAGGGATGGTCCGAAGGTCATCGACTGAACTATGGCCGAAGGTCACCGACTGAGCTTCATTCGTTCGCCACTCTCATTCGCCAAGCCATTTCATTCGGCTGTCATTCGGCAAAGCACTCTCCTTCGGCAGCCTGCTATTCGACCACCCTGAACTCCTTCGGCCACAACTTCCATTCGGCAACCCCTCATCTTCATTCGACCAAACATGGTCATTCGGTGTAATGCCCTATTCGGCCAAGCAGCTCCACGAAAGAGAGGATATTCGGCCAAGCAGAATCAACAGGCCCTACATCTATTTCATTCGATTGGATCCAGATCTGTTATTGTGGCTCAGGGATCTCTCATTTGTCCCATATTCAGGCCCAGCAGATTTCCTTTGGCCCAGTGAACCGATTGGCCAGTTATCTATTTCGGCCCAATGTCACAACAGGCCCAGCACTTCTGTTACTCGGCCCACATCTGTTGGCCCAACATTTAACCCATCAGATTCAGTATTTTGGGCCAGAGACTGATTCAACCCATCTGTTAGGCCCAATTATCAATTCATTCGGCCCATGGGGATTTAATCAGCCCATGTTTGATGGTTCGGTCCATGTTTATTAAAGTGGCCCATATAACTTAACAACTTAAGTCTTAAGAACCACACTTTGAATCCATTTCATAAATAATATGCATAAATATGGGAGTTTATTACAAAGGTGGTGAATAGAGTTTTATGAATATCACAAACCTTAAACATCGCGTATAACAATGGGTTGTTGCCTAATTATTTATTAATTATGTAACAATAGTTTCAAGTGTAACAAGAACAACATGTGGAGGCTTAAATCATAAACCTAAACTTGTTCTTGGATTTATTTACTAAGTCTCCTGTCAATACAATTAAATAATATTTTATGACAAAGTCTTGGATTAACAAGGAGGGGTTTAAGGCAAACAAGAGTCGAAACCATATTGAACCCAAAACACATAACGAGAAATACTAAACTCAATCTTATTTGATTAAGTATGAGTATGACCCACAACCATAGAACCGGGCCGAATGATGATCAAGACCTACTAGCGTTAGCCAACGTTAGGGCTAACACCTATACACGTACACAAAACCTTTATAACTTATACTTATAAGATACAATAATGTGAAATCAATACAGGATCGTGAACACAACAACAATTACATTCAAGAGCGCGTGCATTCACATTTAAGCTAAGTCAAACCCAACAACAACAAGGTGAGTTCATATGCCCCTTTTCTTAATCTTTACTGATTTCAAAGCTCGGGGCTGAGAAACATGCTTAACTTTTATTTATTTAAAAGTTTCTATTAACATGTTGTTTATTTTATGATTTAGATAATAATTGTTTATCTTTATTATCGTTTATCATTACATGCTTGCTTGTGTGATATTATCATACTTAAGACAACTAGGAAGATACATGCCATTATAGCTTCCTGACACATATATGCACTAGAATAATACAAGTTGTTAAGATTATATCTTATCACTGAATATTATTCTTACACGATAGAACAACGGGGGAAAAACATGGGATAACATGCCAACAACAAATACAAGTAACAAGAATGATAATCATGAAAATATAACTTCATGATAATAAGGTCATTCACACATTACTAACATTGTGTATAAGACGTGTTCTTATAACACTTTGTTCAAGATCGCTAGAATACTCAACCTTGAGATAACAGTTGAGACATTTACTTGTGATATCGAGGATGATATCGCATGCACACGCTCTTGGGATGACATTTTACACACATACCATCATTACTTACTAAGACCCTATTTAGAGCACATCTTATAACCGTCAGAGGATGTCGGTTACACAACCATAGATCAGTCGAGTAATCACTACCTTTAATCATTAGAACTTTGGGGTAATTAAACGAAATCACACCGGGCACGAGAGGTGCTATCAATCAAATTAATATCATGCGTAAATCTAGGAAATGAGTTCATTTCAATAGACATCGTGGGAGGATATCTTACACACCGGGCTGATCAGAAATGACGGCTACTGAGATTATTACGTCTCTAACGAGGAATCATGAGTAGGACACTTTACACACCAGGCTGGATATGGGTGACAGCTACTGGGACTATTATGTCCCTACCTAGGTATCGAGTATGATATCTTACACACCGGGCTGGTTAGTACTGATAGTCACAGAAACTATTAAGTTTCGCTCTAGATATCCAGTATGATATCTTACATGCCGGGCTAATCCGTAAGGAATAGCTAACAGAGAGTATTATGTTTCTTATTTCAATTGTTGGGTATTCTACACGCCGGACTAATCAATAATGATTAGTTACAGAGACTATTAAGTTTCGCTCTAGATATCGAGTATGATATCTTACATGCCGGGCTAATCCGTAAGGAATAGCTAACGGAAACGATTTCGTTTCTTACTTGTTCATTTGGGTTATATTACATGCCGGGCTAATCCGTAAGGAATAGCTAACAGAGATATTATGTCTCTTTATTCAATTATTGGTTTATATTACATGCCGGGCTAATCCGTAAGGAATAGCTAACAGAGATATTATGTCTCTTTATTCAATTATTGGTTTATATTACATGCCGGGCTAATCCGTAAGGAATAGCTAACAGAGATATTATGTCTCTTTATTCAATTATTGGTTTATTTTACATGCCGGCTAATCCGTAAGAATTAGTTAACAGAGATGTTTACATCTCTTACTCTATTCATTGGGTTATTTTTGCATGCTGACCATTCCATCAGGAATGGTTAACAGAGATAATTATGTCTCTAGCTCTTTTCATTATTGGGATCAACATACCGGGAAATCATGGGTGAAAGGAAATGGGTATCCATCGTTGTATTACAGGTAGGGTCGTATGCAGTTAAGCATGTGGTGGGGTGGCGTCTGGCTTGACCTTTTCGTATGCCCCTATATATAAGCATGCTTGACTGGATGAGACATTATCTGTGCATCCAGCCATGGAGAGGACATTGTGTCGACATGGGATACAATTAATGATACAACTTGTGTGAAATGTTGTGAACATGATTGACAAGAATTTAATGGTTTTCAATTACTAAACTTATGAACTCACCAACCTAGTGTTGACTTTGTTTAAATGCATGTTTTCTCAGGTGACGGACAGGTCTAGTTAAACAGCATCAGTTATTAAGCTAGAGGACTTTTAGAAGACCTAGATTACTTTTGGATGCATACATTTTGATGGCATTGTGAATCTATTTTGCATATCTTGTACAGTTACAAGATAGAAACTACACGATTCTTTTGGAGTAGATTTACTTAGTTAAATTATGAACATGTACTGTGTAATTTAACTTTGTAATTCTATATTATATGTCATGTTAGCATTTCTCATTATTTATCATGTACCATGTAAACAATCTGATCATTTCGATTATCATTCAAGATATCGCGCCCCGGGAACCTTCCGCCCGACGGGAAAACCCGATCCGTTCCCGCCGGCTCGGGGTGTGACAGATTGGTATCAGAGCCATGGTTATAGAGAATTATAGGTCATATTACTTAAACGGTTTGGCCTAGACTATAACCTAGGGACCCTCATGTAGAGATCATATTACATAGGACTCTATTTGCATATGTCTTCTGCTTCTGATCACTGCACTAACCGATTTCTTTTCGGTTATGATCAGAATGCCACCGAGAAGACAACCACCAGCTTTACTACCACTGCCACCACAGGATTTAGCTCCGCACTCTTCGACACCTTCGCCGGTTAATTCTCCTACACATCCACCTTGTAGGATCAGATGTTCTCAATTGATTCAATAATAGAGTATAGCAGCGGAATTCAAAGTTGAATTAGCACGATCATAGCAAGAACAAAGTTCAATCAAACAGTAAAGCACAAGTTTGTTATAGAGAGAGAATTCTGTAAAAGGAATAATTCAATCAATCGCAATAACTTCATTCTATTACAAAATTGTCAACTGCCCTTATATAAAGACAGTGACGTCTGATGATGTCACATGATGTTGACACCTAACAGACAAAACAAAACAACTGAAAATAACTAAACTACTGAGAATGTCTTCAACATCTGAAGACAATCTCTTACAACTACTGAAGAACTAAAACTACTGAAGTAAAAAGACTAAAACATCTGATGAATAAACTACTCATCAGACTTTTACAAACACTGAAAGAAAACTACTGAAGACTAAACTACACACTACAACATCTGATGACTTACACTTCAGCTGTTGTATATCACTTCAGATCTTGTAACTTCTGTACATTGTATGTCAGCCGTTGTGTTCTTCTTCAGTTGTTATAAGTGCTGTGAGACTTAGAGATTTTTCTGATCAGGCTCATTGGTTCTTTTAGTCCAACAAACTCCCCCTGAACCAATGCAGCCAAAAACCTCTAACTTATTTATGGTCTCACTTATTTATTCCCAGGCAGAAAGATAAGTCTTTTTCTTTGAGATCAGTATCAAAATAACCGGTTAAAGTGTATGCCTGATAATCAACAGCTTCCAAAAATTCTAACAAGCAAAATATGAGAGGGAACTCCATTGGGGAAATGGACTATGAGCATTAACCCCTCTCATTAAAGCTATTGATTATATACTAACCTGAAGGACTCCCTGACATAAGCCTCAAGTAATATCATCTTCTCTTGTGGAGTCAGTTTTTCAGGTTCACCTTCAAAGAAGGACTCAGGTCCATAATACTCAGACAAGTACCTAGCCGTTGTCCCATCCTTCAGCTCTACTCTGGTAATTTCCCTGTAAACAAACTCATCAGGGTGCTTTCCTTCCAAAAACAGATAAAGTTCTATTTGCAGAACATGTTCAAGCTTCCTATATACTAGTCCTTTCTTGATCATTTTGTTCTCTATGAAATTTGGAGCTTTTGCACCAGAGTTGTACACACTCTTGAAATCACTTATTATCTCCCAAGGATCAAGCACTGACCCCAGCATAATTTCAGCACTTAATACCCTTCTGATTCTTCTGGCATAAGCTGCTGGGGCTTCTCTCTTGTGAATCCTATGAATGACTCTTGGATCAGGCCACATCCTAATCAGATCCTTCATATACTGAAATGTGCATCTCAGAGCATACAACCTTTGAGCTTCTTTCTTCATTGCAGTAATGGTTGATGTCTGAGGATAATCTTTGTCAACCAACTTTAAGATCTGCTCATCATGCTTCCTTTGGTTCTCTTCTTCTTCAAGCTTCACTTTGACTGCCAACATTCTAGACTCTGGTGTGATTTTTGGGTGTTGACCAAAAACCAATGGCTTCTCAGGAATTTCGAACATTCTAGATACCTTCTTCTTTTGAATTGACAGATCCAACCCAGTTGTTGATGGTGCAGGCTTTTGAACATTTGGCTTGATAACTGTAGAGATAGGCATCCTGTCTTCTTCATCAGAACCCTCTTCTTCTTGAATTCTAAGTTGCCTTCTCTTCTTTGGAGGAGCCCTTACCTCAACAACCTGAGTTTGAACCTCTTGATTTTTTATCTCCTCTGGTTCAGTTTCTTGTACATCAGAGGTTGTAGCCTGTTTTTGTACATCATAGGTTGTAGCCTGTTTTTGTACATCAGATGTTGTAACTTCCACTTGTTCAGCACTTGCTTCAATTACTTTCTCAGTCATTTCCTGCTCAACCTCCTCATCAGCTCTGTTGATAACCTCAACAGATTTATTCTTCTTCTGTCTCTTATAAGTCACTTGAATTGCAGGAGACCTTTCAGAAGCAACATCTTCAGATCTTGACCTTTTGGAAGCTGAAGTTGTGACTGACTCTGTTCCTAACTCCCCCTTTTTGGCTGCAGGGGAAGAAGGAGTATGTAGAGTGGTAAGTCTGGCAGTCACAGCCTCATCAACCATTTGTTGAATTTGAGATTTGGAGGGTAGCCTCTCATTAAGGGCTTGAACAATAATTGTTTTCAGTAATGGAGTGATGAGAGGGAGGATATTTAGAAAGGCAGCAGCTAATGCCTCTGGGGGGCTAGAACCCAAAGGATTAGTGCCTGAAGCAGTGGCTGGAGGCTTGTCAAATTGTATAGTAGTGGTTGAAGTGTTTGGGTGACCTTCAGAATGAGAAGGTGCCATCTGTGGGGTAATTGGGGAAGATGGTCTTTTGTCCTTGGACATTTTGGTGAGTAGCTCATTGAGTCTACATACCTCAGCCTCAAGGATTTGATTCTGTTTCAGAACCTCAGCAAGTGTTCTTTGGTCATCAGTAGCCTTAGCTAAATCATCTGACCTCCTGAGATTATCAGGATCTACCTGAGTTGAGTGTGGCTCAACATGATCAGGTGCCCCTTTTTCTTGGTTCTGGGGACTTCCAACCTCAGGGGTAACCCCTTCATCAGTTGTTGCCTCTGACAAGGTCTTAGCAATGGTACCACTATCAATCACTCCAAATGATGGAGGTGATGAAGTAGCAGCCTTGTCAGATATCAGAATCTCTCTTTCCACACTAGGAGATCTGATGTGGTAGTCATAATCCTGTGGGCTATCAGAGACACTTTTATCCTCCCCCTCAATGTTGGAGCTTATCCCAGTAATGATAGGTGTCTGGGAGGGGATAGGAGTGTTCAACTGATCCAGGATGTTTTCAATAGCAAAAGTGGGACTATCAGGGGTGGTTTCTATAGGAATTGGCTTTGAAAGAGAGTGCACCCGGGGAGATTGATGCTGTTCAATAGAAACCTTTTCAACTGAAAGAAGTTCTAGAAATGTGTCTTCCCCGTCAAGGGTTGCACCAGGTTCCTGTTGAGAGGAATCCTGGGCGGTTTGAGCCGGTGGAGTCTGATGGACCACTGGTTGACTACTCCCAGTGGCCATGTCATGCCGTGGTGAGGCATGGGCAGACTCAGGGGACTCATTTCCCTGAGCAGCCTTTTTGGTTTGTTTGGATTTTGGTTTAGTGGGGACTTTGGATTTGGATTTTGTGGTGGAGGCTGTGGGTTCCCTCTGCTTGGGTTTTAGCTTTCGGGCAGCCTCTTTGAGAGTAGGGTTAGAGTTGTGTCGGGAATATACTTCCAACAAAACTGCTGGAGCAGAGATCCCCTGACCAACAAGGCCATTTTGCTGAAGCTGTTTCTCTATGATGGCCATGATAAAACGTGGATAGAGTAGCCATCTAGAAGAAACAGGCTTAGCAGCATGTTCAGTTAATTCAGAAAACAGGATTTGAGAAAAATTTAGTTTTTGAGATTCAAGGATTGAATACAATACCTGTTGCCATCTGGAAGACATTTGGTCCCATGAAGAAGACTTTGGAGCCAAGCATATGTTGATCATATGAAATATCAGGCGCTCTGGGTCATTGAAGTTCTTCTTGTACAGAGTGGAATCACTTAGGTCACCTTGGTATTCATGACTTGTGAAACAGAGGTCAAGTTGATTCTTTGGGAATTGGGTGACCAGATTAGCATCATCGAGCTGAAGAACGTCCCTCAGTTCAGCTGGGCTTATGTGCACGTTATGACCATTAACAGTGGATCGAAGAGAGATTACTCCTCTGCCAACATTGATCAGTTCCACATTCATCCAGAATTGATGAATAGAGTCGACATATAGTGTTGGATTGATGAGAAAAGCAGTTTTGAATTGAGAAGCATTCATCAAATCCACAGCTTCATCAAACTTTGACCAGAAGGAGGATTTGGTCAGATGAGCAATGGAGTTATGACGCGGTTTCAAGGTTACGGACGCCATGGATGCAAAGACTTGGAGAGGGAAAATAGGTTTTTGAAAAAGATGGAAAGTTCTGAGAAAGTGATAATGAAACAACTGAAGAAGGTTGAGTTAAATAGAGAAAACAACAGAAGTTAAAACAACTGAAGAGTAAAATTACTCATCAGGTGTTGTCGACAGTTTTGTTCAGCAGTTGTTGTCATCAGTTGTTCATCAGACTTTGTGGAAATTTTGTTCATCAGAACTTGTGAACAATGTGTTCATCAGAACTTGTAAACAATTTGTTCATCAGAACTTTGTGGAAATTTTGTTCATCAGAACTTTGGAATATCCAACAAAGTATCCTGCATCAACTTTGGAATCAAATTTGGTAAGTTGATCTTTGGTGTTGAGAATATAGCAAGGACACCCAAAAGCTCTGAAGAAGGAAATCAAAGGAGTTAAAGAGTGAAGTATTTCATATGGAGTCTTCAACCATCTTTGATTCACCAAAACTCTGTTTTGCACATAGCAAGCGGTATTAACAGCTTCTGCCCAGAAGGTTAGTGGTAAACCAGAATCTGCAAGCATTGTTCTGGCAGCTTCAATCAAAGTCCTATTTTTCCTTTCTACAACTCCATTTTGTTCAGGAGTTCTGGGAATACTGTACTGTCTCTGAATTCCCTTTGACAGATAAAATTCATCCAGAAGGTGATTTCTGAATTCAGTGCCATTATCACTCCTAACACACTTGATAGGAATAGAATATTGCTTTTCAGCAAACAACACAAAATTCATAATAGCCTTGGCAACCTCACCTATTGAGTGTAAGAAGAAAGTCCAGACAAACTTTGAATAGTCATCAACAATAACTAGACAATACTTCTTCTTTGCCATAGACATTATCTGTACAGGACCAAACAAATCCATGTGCAGTAGTTGCAGGCAACCAGTGGATTTGGAATCTCCAATTGGAGGAAAAGAGACTTTGTGTTGCTTTCCTTTCAAGCAGGCAGTACAATTCTCATCACAACTAAAGTCCTTTAAAGGAAGACCTCTAACCAAACCATGTTTCACCAATTGATTCATGTTTTTGATGTTCACATGACCTAATCTTCTATGCCACAGATTTGATTCCTTAAATGAGGCCTTAGAGAATAAACAAGGATGACCCTTGACAGAGATATTCTTAGATAAATCAAAGGCATATACCTTTCCCACTCTGTTAGCCTTAAGAAGTGTATACTCATCTAAAACTTTGCTAATCAAAGGCATCACATCAGAAGATAAAATCCTACAATCTTGCTTAGTGAAAAGAGAAACATGACCCTTATCACACATTTGACTAACACTCAGAAGATTGTACTTAAGATTTTCAACATGATTCACATCATCAAACCTAATTTCACCATTTGTTACCATGCCTTTCCCAATAATGTAACCCTTAGCATCATTTCCAAAGGATACAAATCCCTTCCTTCCAGTAAAATAATTTTGAAGGAGAGATCTGCTCCCAGTCATATGCATGGATCCTCCACTGTCAACATACCAGATGCTATTTTGGCATGCTGAAGGACCCTGCATACAACAACACACTCATTTAGACTTTGGGACCCAAACCATTTTGGTTTTGGGTCTGTTAACACATGAATAAACAAAATGAGCAGTGTCAGTTGAAGCAACACTTGAAGCATTCTTATCAGAAGATTTTGCTTTGACTTTTGATTTTGATTTCTTTTTATGAAATGAATCAACAGATGCCTCTGCCAGATTGACTCTTCCTAGCAGTTGTTGCATCATTAACATCAGTTGATTATGATTTTGTGTCAAGATTTTGATTTCATTAGACACATTCTGACCTGACTTTGGATTTTTGGGTTTTAACACTTTAGTTTCTTTAACTGATGAAGAATTTTTCAAGTGTTGTTTCTTTGAATCTGGAACCACCTCCTTACCTTTCTTGAACTTATTTGATTCAGTTCCATGTGAGGTGTTTCCAGTCTTTGAACTGACAGATGATTCTGGTACAAACTTGGAACGAAATTCAGTTTTCATTTTGAGAAGGTTTTTGTTTTTATGCTTTATTTTGTTGAATTTAGAACCTTTTCTGTACCAGCAATCATCAGTGGAATGATTAAACAACCTACAAATTTCACAAGGCACCCTCTTTTGCTTTCCCTTGTGATTATCTACAAGTACTGATGACTTAGATACTGAGTTTTTGTTCTTCAGCACATTTGGAACATCAGTATTTGTAGACAAATTGATAACAGCTGATGTGCTGACAACCTCTGAAGAGGTATTCTTCAGCACTTGTCTGTCAATCCTTTTCCACTTATCAGTAGTTGTGCCATCAGCTTTTTCTACAACTACTGATGAGTGATTCTGACTTATCAGAAGCCGTGCATCTTTCTCTCCAGTGCCATGCCCATCTGACTTAACCAGTTTTAAATTTAATTCATTTAAAACCTTTTCATCAGGGTTAATCTCAATTAAAACACTATCCTGACATGTTTCATCCTGGATAACATTTGTACATCCAAGAGAATAAGAATAAGTTTCAATGTCAATAGTTTCAGACTCAGATTTGCAGGCACTTGAATCACTTTCAAATGATTCTTCAGCATCAGACTTTTCTGAAGATTTGGTGGATTGGTATACACTGTCTCCTTCAGACTCACAGTTAAGATTTTTTGGTGTATAATCAGTTGGAGGAGCAGTGTGATTGTATCCAATACCAAACTTCACATTTGATGATGTTTGCTTGTTTAACAGCAACTCAAACCCCTTGCAAGATTCAACCCATCTAGCACATTCTACTTGGGTTGCTGCAAGTGTTTGTTTCAGATCATTATGCTTCACAAGCATGACTTCCACTCTAGCTTTTTCATCAGATAACAAACATTTGAGTTTATAAATATCAGACTCTTTTTCATTTAAAGCTTTTTCAAACTCAGTTTTGTTTTTAGCCACAGCCTTCTCTAAT
This sequence comes from Mikania micrantha, assembly GCA_009363875.1. Classification (NCBI taxonomy): domain Eukaryota; kingdom Viridiplantae; phylum Streptophyta; class Magnoliopsida; order Asterales; family Asteraceae; genus Mikania; species Mikania micrantha. The sequence goes on from CM018695.1 coordinate 28,192,076, forward strand.
TCAAATTTCTCATTTATCAATTCTACATTTATTTCCCTAATGGAAGCAAATGCTGAAATACATGACTCTGAGCATAACTTAGCTTTTGATTCAGAAGATACCTGTGATGTTGAAGAAGATTGACAAGAGTTGTCAGTTGAATCAATAGCCATCAATGCAAGATTTCCAAAAGGATTGTCTCCACCATGTGGACCATTTTCAGAATAAGGCTGCATGTTGAAGTCAGATAAATCATCAGGTAGACTACTCCAATCAACTACTCCAGGAGTAAAGAAACTTTGATGCTGTTGTTGTTGAGACTGTTGATTGGTTTGAGATTTGCTGGTATCAGGAAGAGCAGGCGATTGTGAAGGAATTAATGCTGGAGTGTGTGTAGGTTGAGGCATGTAGAAACAAGGATATGGATATGGCATAGGATTTTGTTGAACAAAGTGAGCTGGATAGAATTGTTGTTGACTAGTACCAGAGGATTGTGGTCCTTTGCTTGATGGGTTGTTGCTTGGAAAAGTCACAAAGGGTGCAGCAGAGTTAGAACCAGTAGATTTGCACTCCCTAGCAAAGTGACCAAGTCTGTGACACTTATGGCACCTCAGCTTCCCTTTGTCAAATCCAACTTTGGTTTTGCCAGATAATCCAGGGAACTTTCTTCCTGTTCGTTTATAGAACTTTTGTGATCTGATGTTGATTAATGCCATTTGACTCAAAATGTCCATCTCCTCTAGATCATCATCCGGGATTCCTTTCAAATCATCCATCACAAAACACAAGTTATCACCATAATTTCCTGCATTACCATCAACTCCCACAAAAGCATGTTCAGAATTGTTAGTAGAAAAATCAATATGTTCATCATAAGAACATTCAGACCCATTAAACTCTGACTCCTGACCTATCAAAGCAGTGTTACCAGGAACAAAATCATCAGCAAGTTTTCCAGATGAAGACAGTTTTCTCTTTTGTTCTACCTCTCTCTCAAATGTTAAGAGTTTCCCATGAAGTTGGGTGAGAGATAGATGTTCTAGAGTTGCACTGGAGCGTAGGATAATAGTATAAGTATCCCATCTCTCAGGCAGTGATCTGAGAAATCTGTTATTCATCTGACTATTAGTATATTCTTGCTTAACCATTTTCAACTCAGAAATTAAACATGAGAAACGCTCAAATTGTTGAGTCAATGATTCACCCTTCCTATGAGAGAACGTCTCATACTGTTGGGCGAGGATTTCTCTTGTGTTTGCTAAAACCTCATCGGTTCCACCAAATTGTTCTTTCAGTGCAACCCAGAGATCATGAGCAGTATCATGATGCATCAAGCCAGAGTAAATCTCATTCGGCAAAGCCATGGCCAGAATACCATGAGCTTTCGCATCAATTTCAAACAGTTTGATATCCTCATCCGAATACATATCCGAAGGTTTCGGAATCATTAGTTTAGTTTCAGGATCAGTAATCATGGGTTTATAAGGACCATGCACTACAGATTTCCAACATCCTGCGCTGTTAATTGACAGGTGATGTAGCATTCTACGTTGCCATATGTTGTACTCACTCCGCACAAGCATCAGAGGCTTGGTTGCGGAGCCCGTATTGTGCGAATCATTGTTTGGAGTCGTCATGATCACAGATTCAAGCAATTAGACACAAGCTAATGCAAATTTCGATCAATTGATTCAAAACAAATTAATATTGAAGGACAAATCAACAGAAGTTAACAGAAAACTTCAATCTATAACAAATTCTTACTTAATCAGCTAATTCGATCAATTAGAGAACAAATTTGAGCAGTTTCAGAGATCAATTGTTTAATCGATCAATGATTAACCTGCTCTGATACCAATTGTAGGATCAGATGTTCTCAATTGATTCAATAATAGAGTATAGCAGCGGAATTCAAAGTTGAATTAGCACGATCATAGCAAGAACAAAGTTCAATCAAACAGTAAAGCACAAGTTTGTTATAGAGAGAGAATTCTGTAAAAGGAATAATTCAATCAATCGCAATAACTTCATTCTATTACAAAATTGTCAACTGCCCTTATATAAAGACAGTGACGTCTGATGATGTCACATGATGTTGACACCTAACAGACAAAACAAAACAACTGAAAATAACTAAACTACTGAGAATGTCTTCAACATCTGAAGACAATCTCTTACAACTACTGAAGAACTAAAACTACTGAAGTAAAAAGACTAAAACATCTGATGAATAAACTACTCATCAGACTTTTACAAACACTGAAAGAAAACTACTGAAGACTAAACTACACACTACAACATCTGATGACTTACACTTCAGCTGTTGTATATCACTTCAGATCTTGTAACTTCTGTACATTGTATGTCAGCCGTTGTGTTCTTCTTCAGTTGTTATAAGTGCTGTGAGACTTAGAGATTTTTCTGATCAGGCTCATTGGTTCTTTTAGTCCAACACACCTCAACCTACACCACTACCGGTGTATCAGTTAGATCCTGCTACCGTGGCACTGGCCACCCTGCTGACTGGCCAATTGAGGGATGTGATTCCCGAGATGATGAACATGATCAACAACAACAATAGCAATAACGTAGCCAACTCATCTGGAGAAGGCAGTGGCAACACCCGAAACCAACAAGACTACTCCTACAAAAACTTTGTAGGATGCAAGCCACCAGCATTCAGTGGCACTAAGGGAGCTGTCGGTTTGATCCAATGGATTGAAAAGATGGAAACGACTTTCGACATTAGCGGGTGTCCTGATCAACACCGCGTGAGGTATGCTGCATGATCGTTTGAGAAACGAGCACTAACCTGGTGGAACGCTCAGGTTCAAACCCGTGGACGAGACGAGGCATTGGCGATGCCTTGGGAAGACTTCAAGACTTTGTTAAGGAGCGAGTTCTGCCCGAGGAATGAACTCAAGAAGGTTGATACTGAACTACTCAACCATATGATGATTGGTGCTGAACATCTGGCTTTCACCACCAGATTCCATGAACTGGCAACACTGGCACCGGATATAGTGCCAATGCTCGAGAAAAGGATTGAACGGTATGTCAGTGGACTACCGCCATGCATTCGGGGGCATGTGATTGCCGCCCACCCAACTACACTAGAGATGGCTGTTACACTATCAGCTTCATTGACTGATGTAATGGTTGCCTCTGGTGCACTCAAGAAGGGATCTGGAACTACTGAAGATCCGGAACAACCCTCCACCAAGAAACGAAAGGTCGTTAAGAATTTCGCAACGACCACCGCCACCAAACAAGCTGTGCTCACACAACCACCACAGAACCGCGGATCTTATTCTGGCACGGCCCCATTCTGCAATAAGTGCAACTATCATCATCAACCTGGCACTGGGTGCAGACAATGCACTTATTGTGGAAAAATGGGGCACTGGGCCAAATTCTGCAAAGGGCAGGCGACACAACACAGGGCAAACCAGGCAGTGGCATAGACCGCTGCACACCTCGATCGCATTTCCTGTTACACCTGCGGGGAACCAGGACACTATGCGAAGGACTGCCCAAAAAGGGTGCTACCGAGAGGGCAAGCACCGAGAGGACGTGCATTTCAAATTGGAGCAGCAGCAGTTCGCCAAGACACTGACACCAACACTGGTACACTCCTCACTTAAAATCTTTGCAGTTGTATATTTAATACTAGCATAGATTATCATTGCCTCTTCAGAGTTAGTTTAGAACTTACTCGCAATTAGGGGCAACACTCGGATATCTCTTACACTAAATGACATGAACTTAGTGTTCACTGATCTTTAGTGAATAGACATATACCATGGGATTCAAAGTGATGGACACGAGTGGTGTCAATACCATCATTGGAACTGATGCTTTGTCCTTGATGGGGACGGAGTCATCTAATCCAATAAAACCTTTTCATGTCATTACAATGAACGACAGAGATACATTCATAAGTCTCAGTATTGGGTCCGTCAATGTTGTAATATCTGACAATATACGAATCCATTCTAACAAGGGGAAAAACGAGAGGCTTCTCCTGACAGGAATAACACACGAGCATAAGAATCATAGTGAACATTATAGATAATGAACTATGTAACACCAGGAGATACCACTATGGGAGTGTATACAAACAGCTATGGAACATGATGCCAAGCTACCTTACACTTCCAGTAGACTTGATGTTATTGGATTGACAAGAACAATGAAATCAAGTCTGCTCATGTCATAATCACACACAAAATCCTAGGCCCCTAAGGAGGACTAGGTCACATACGAACAATGTTCTTTCATGGAACGTAAACATTTCGGATCGTACGGTCGAGAGACTGAAAACGAATCCATATCACATCGAACAGACTTGGGGAAACACACTAAATACAACTTTGCATAAACATGAGAACATTAGAAACACATGATATCAAAGCATCTCCACCTATGCAAAGAAAAAGTAGTACCCGACAATGATGCTTAAATTTCGGGACGAAATTTCTTTAACAAGGGAGACTGTGACAACTAGTACTAAACCGTACGGCAAGTCCGTACGGTGTGTGTACTTTCCCCATTTACTGTGTGTAAATACAGTACGTAAACAGTTGTGTGACAACAGAACTCGGAAAACAAATCACAGTTGTATGTGTTTAAGTGAAAACTTAAATACAATAAATACAACAACTCAAGTGAAACAACAGTGTTCAAATGAATAACAATAACAAATCGGTTGCGATCTGATATCCATAGATGACAGGAATCAGATGACCGACAATTCAACGTGATAGCACAGTGATAACATGATGTTCAGTTGAGTCCGACAGTGAGGAAACACAATTCAGATCATATTGTAGTGTCGTTTTAAGAATAATAAACTGACAGCGCGTTTGCGTGGGTGACGATTCACACGAACGTATCTGTGAGTTTAACGTTCTGAACGATAACTGATAATTAGAAAACCAAATCAGAAAGTGAAACATACGATCGAGTTCGTACAGTTAGCGCTCTGTACGAAGACGCGCGTAAGTGACGCGATCTGACAAAATGAAAACGAAACACGACACGAATGAAATTAAATTAATAAAATAAATAACTTTTTACAATTTTGAAACTCATCAAATAAATAAAATAAACTCTCTTGTGTTAATAACATTTAAATTACGCGTATTTTTCCGGATACGCGACCGAATTACGAACCGAGCAACAAAAACGAACCCGAACTCACTCGGAGTATAAATACCCACCATGAGTTCATTTTTACACATTTAACACATCTTCTTCCCCCCACTAAACCCTAAATCCGGCCACCACCACCAAAAACCACCTTCTCTCCTCCATATCTCTCTCATTTCTCAACGAAATCGAGCAATTTTTGAACCCACACGAAGCTCTCATCACCCTCTACACGAAAGTACAACCGATCGGAGCCAAAACTCACTGAAATCCAAGGTAATGAGGCTAGAACATTCCGAAAATTAGGGTTTTCACCCTTTTGTTGAACCACTAATCTTAACCGGTTTAACCCTTTCATTCCCAACTCACATCTTGTCAAACCAGTTGTGCGCACCTATAACTACTGCAAGTCACCCTAACCCCGACCGAAACAACAAAGGACTTCGAAACCCTAGCTGGGCAGCCGCCGGGCGAATGAGGTGAGACCTGTGCAACTCACCCGAATGAGGGATGGTCCGAAGGTCATCGACTGAACTATGGCCGAAGGTCACCGACTGAGCTTCATTCGTTCGCCACTCTCATTCGCCAAGCCATTTCATTCGGCTGTCATTCGGCAAAGCACTCTCCTTCGGCAGCCTGCTATTCGACCACCCTGAACTCCTTCGGCCACAACTTCCATTCGGCAACCCCTCATCTTCATTCGACCAAACATGGTCATTCGGTGTAATGCCCTATTCGGCCAAGCAGCTCCACGAAAGAGAGGATATTCGGCCAAGCAGAATCAACAGGCCCTACATCTATTTCATTCGATTGGATCCAGATCTGTTATTGTGGCTCAGGGATCTCTCATTTGGCCCATATTCAGGCCCAGCAGATTTCCTTTGGCCCAGTGAACCGATTGGCCAGTTATCTATTTCGGCCCAATGTCACAACAGGCCCAGCACTTCTGTTACTCGGCCCACATCTGTTGGCCCAACATTTAACCCATCAGATTCAGTATTTTGGGCCAGAGACTGATTCAACCCATCTGTTAGGCCCAATTATCAATTCATTCGGCCCATGGGGATTTAATCAGCCCATGTTTGATGGTTCGGTCCATGTTTATTAAAGTGGCCCATATAACTTAACAACTTAAGTCTTAAGAACCACATTTTGAATCCATTTCATAAATAATATGCATAAATATGGGAGTTTATTACAAAGGTGGTGAATAGAGTTTTATGAATATCACAAACCTTAAACATCGCGTATAACAATGGGTTGTTGCCTAATTATTTATTAATTATGTAACAATAGTTTCAAGTGTAACAAGAACAACATGTGGAGGCTTAAATCATAAACCTAAACTTGTTCTTGGATTTATTTACTAAGTCTCCTGTCAATACAATTAAATAATATTTTATGACAAAGTCTTGGATTAACAAGGAGGGGTTTAAGGCAAACAAGAGTCGAAACCATATTGAACCCAAAACACATAACGAGAAATACTAAACTCAATCTTATTTGATTAAGTATGAGTATGACCCACAACCATAGAACCGGGCCGAATGATGATCAAGACCTACTAGCGTTAGCCAACGTTAGGGCTAACACCTATACACGTACACAAAACCTTTATAACTTATACTTATAAGATACAATAATGTGAAATCAATACAGGATCATGAACACAACAACAATTACATTCAAGAGCGCGTGCATTCACATTTAAGCTAAGTCAAACCCAACAACAACAAGGTGAGTTCATATGCCCCTTTTCTTAATCTTTACTGATTTCAAAGCTCGGGGCTGAGAAACATGCTTAACTTTTATTTATTTAAAAGTTTCTATTAACATGTTGTTTATTTTATGATTTAGATAATAATTGTTTATCTTTATTATCGTTTATCATTACATGCTTGCTTGTGTGATATTATCATACTTAAGACAACTAGGAAGATACATGCCATTATAGCTTCCTGACACATATATGCACTAGAATAATACAAGTTGTTAAGATTATATCTTATCACTGAATATTATTCTTACACGATAGAACAACGGGGGAAAAACATGGGATAACATGCCAACAACAAATACAAGTAACAAGAATGATAATCATGAAAATATAACTTCATGATAATAAGGTCATTCACACATTACTAACATTGTGTATAAGACGTGTTCTTATAACACTTTGTTCAAGATCGCTAGAATACTCAACCTTGAGATAACAGTTGAGACATTTACTTGTGATATCGAGGATGATATCGCATGCACACGCTCTTGGGATGACATTTTACACACATACCATCATTACTTACTAAGACCCTATTTAGAGCACATCTTATAACCGTCAGAGGATGTCGGTTACACAACCATAGATCAGTCGAGTAATCACTACCTTTAATCATTAGAACTTTGGGGTAATTAAACGAAATCACACCGGGCACGAGAGGTGCTATCAATCAAATTAATATCATGCGTAAATCTAGGAAATGAGTTCATTTCAATAGACATCGTGGGAGGATATCTTACACACCGGGCTGATCAGAAATGACGGCTACTGAGATTATTACGTCTCTAACGAGGAATCATGAGTAGGACACTTTACACACCAGGCTGGATATGGGTGACAGCTACTGGGACTATTATGTCCCTACCTAGGTATCGAGTATGATATCTTACACACCGGGCTGGTTAGTACTGACAGTCACAGAAACTATTAAGTTTCGCTCTAGATATCCAGTATGATATCTTACATGCCGGGCTAATCCGTAAGGAATAGCTAACAGAGAGTATTATGTTTCTTATTTCAATTGTTGGGTATTCTACACGCCGGACTAATCAATAATGATTAGTTACAGAGACTATTAAGTTTCGCTCTAGATATCGAGTATGATATCTTACATGCCGGGCTAATCCGTAAGGAATAGCTAACGGAAACGATTTCGTTTCTTACTTGTTCATTTGGGTTATATTACATGCCGGGCTAATCCGTAAGGAATAGCTAACAGAGATATTATGTCTCTTTATTCAATTATTGGTTTATATTACATGCCGGGCTAATCCGTAAGGAATAGCTAACAGAGATATTATGTCTCTTTATTCAATTATTGGTTTATATTACATGCCGGGCTAATCCGTAAGGAATAGCTAACAGAGATATTATGTCTCTTTATTCAATTATTGGTTTATTTTACATGCCGGCTAATCCGTAAGAATTAGTTAACAGAGATGTTTACATCTCTTACTCTATTCATTGGGTTATTTTTGCATGCTGACCATTCCATCAGGAATGGTTAACAGAGATAATTATGTCTCTAGCTCTTTTCATTATTGGGATCAACATACCGGGAAATCATGGGTGAAAGGAAATGGGTATCCATCGTTGTATTACAGGTAGGGTCGTATGCAGTTAAGCATGTGGTGGGGTGGCGTCTGGCTTGACCTTTTCGTATGCCCCTATATATAAGCATGCTTGACTGGATGAGACATTATCTGTGCATCCAGCCATGGAGAGGACATTGTGTCGACATGGGATACAATTAATGATACAACTTGTGTGAAATGCTGTGAACATGATTGACAAGAATTTAATGGTTTTCAATTACTAAACTTATGAACTCACCAACCTAGTGTTGACTTTGTTTAAATGCATGTTTTCTCAGGTGACGGACAGGTCTAGTTAAACAGCATCAGTTATTAAGCTAGAGGACTTTTAGAAGACCTAGATTACTTTTGGATGCATACATTTTGATGGCATTGTGAATCTATTTTGCCTATCTTGTACAGTTACAAGATAGAAACTACACGATTCTTTTGGAGTAGATTTACTTAGTTAAATTATGAACACGTACTGTGTAATTTAACTTTGTAATTCTATATTATATGTCATGTTAGCATTTCTCATTATTTATCATGTACCATGTAAACAATCTGATCATTTCGATTATCATTCAAGATATCGCGCCCCGGGAACCTTCCGCCCGACGGGAAAACCCGATCCGTTCCCGCCGGCTCGGGGTGTGACAGATTGGTATCAGAGCCATGGTTCTAGAGAATTATAGGTCATATTACTTAAACGGTTTGGCCTAGACTATAACCTAGGGACCCTCATGTAGAGATCATATTACATAGGACTCTATTTGCATATGTCTTCTGCTTCTAAACTTTGGTTCGATAACTGTAATTACTTCATTATATTATTCTATACAAGTTATTACAGGTGATTCAAGAATAACATGGACAAGTGGATTGGGAATGGAAATCAATAGTTGTATTGCAAGTGGTGTGGAGTTCTAGTAGTGGTGTGGTGGGATGTTGGCTAGGGCTTAGTTCCCTTACATATGCCCTATATATAAGCATCACTACTAGGATGAAATATTACTTGTAAATATAACTATTGAGAAGCCATTGGGTGAACTAGTGAACAAATGGCATACAAGTATCAAAATACATATTGTGATTGTGCATGTGAATGAATCCAGGTTTTTAATTAACTTACTTATGAACTCACCAACCTAGTGTTGACTTTATTTAAATACATGTTTCTCAGGTGACGAACAGGTGTAATTTCATATATGCAAGGACTAGCTAGTGTACTTTTAGAAGACCTAGCTACTTTTGGATATTGCATACTTTGATGACTAGACAATGAATCACCTTTTGTATATCTTGTACATATACAAGATATAAACTCATTGATTCTTTTTGATTAGATTTACTTAGTTAAATTATGATGTACAATGTAATTTAACTTTGTAATTCTATTTCATGTCATGTAGCATTTCTCATTTATATCTCATGTGCTATGGAAACAATCTGATCATTTGATTATCACTCAAAGATATCGCGCCCCGGGAACCTTCTGCCCGACGGGAAAACACGATCCGTTCCCGCCGGCCTGGGGTGTGACAATACGACAGTAAAACCAAAACTAACAATCGAACCACCAACAACAAACATACAAAATAAAGAACAACCAGTAGTTGACAACAGCACGCATCTTGAAAAGTCGTAAGGAATAAGATAAGGAAATGAATACCAAACCTGGGTCATTAAGGGTTTTGTTGATAGAGAAGGAAGAGGATCACACTACTGCTTTCACCATCTAAAGAAGTCTGCAATTGAAATTTGAATTCAATTGAGATTGGAATCTTTATTTTTTGAAATTTGAAAGAAAGAGTTGAGAGAGTGAGAGCATTTCTTTTTTCGTGTTATGGTCTATATGTAGACAGACTGTAAAGTCAAAAACAATAGGACAAAGGGATGGTTGAAGCAAAGGTTTCTATATGGAGGATGGTTGAAGCAATGTTTCTTTTCATATTAGAGAAAAAAGGGGTTAGCTAGTAATAAAAAATGGGTCAAAGGGATGGTTGCAACGGTTTTTATTTAGAAGATAGTTGCTGAAATGCTTTGGTTCTTGAAAACTGCACTATGTAGTGATAAGTCACTATTAGAAAAAACAATAATAAAAAATGAAACTCAAAAAATGCTTAATCAAGGTTGAATGTAGTGCTAGATTAAGGCCTGATCAAGGGCATGGGGTTTCAAATATGCAATGTTAACTCACATAAATCATGTGATAGCAGAGAAGCTTAAGTAGCAAGTACATTGACCCATATTGAATTTAAACCTATCACCTAGTCCTAATGTATACCCCAACTAAATAAGTTTGCTTTTTGACCAATTGCTGTTGTATCTACCTTCGTACAATAATTATTAAGCTACTATTATTCATAATTCTAGAGCTTGCATTAAGGTATATTTGCAAAAGCAAAATAAAAGGGCATGATAACCCTAAATTAATTAATAAAATCAGTTATAATAATTGAATTATACTTCTTTTAAAAGTAAATTGGTAAACCAAAAACAGTTGAATCATGATAAAAAATCTAAAATAGTAAACAGAAACACCAAACTTATAAACCATATACATGAAAATTTGGGTAATGGTACTGTTGAAAGTTTTCAATTTACCATAGTTTCGTGTACCTCAAGAAGGCATTAAGTAAATATCCAATATCACAAATGATTATTAACTAATAAAATCAATGTAATAACGCATTTTTATATTTTAAAGGTAATAAATTCAGGAAGGATAAAGTCTTCGACTGGCTTGTTGGAATGTGGTTCCAAAATTTTTGCAGAGCCAGACATAATGTAAGGTTTCAAGCTTCTATCTTCATTAAAGATGGATAAATTATTGTGATGCAATCTTTATTGCAAGTCATATCAAAGTTCAACTGACATACAATTTAAGAAATTTGATGAATATTCTAACCACCTTCCAAAAATTGCATCAGCAATTAAAAATATGATAATACAAAATTGCTAATATTTACAAAAAAGTAATCAAAAATAGCATGTTTTAATCCATGTGCCAAAAAATAGCATGTTTTAATTCATTCCAGACCTACCCAACATGCCACCATAAAAAAATAGAATATCATACAGAATGGTAAAGAGAACTATCAAACTTCTTAAAAATTCCTATCTTTCAAAACTTAATGGTTTTATCATTAGTGGATAGTAAAAACATAGCATTGTTAGCTGTCTGACACCATCAGATCCTGTTGATTTTCTCCTCAATTTCCAAGCTCTTTAGATAGTTAAACTGATCTCACAAGCACCAATGGATGAATTTAAAAACATGATTTATGAAATTTGACATGAAATGAACAGCAAAACAAGAACCAAAAGGGCTATTTTTAAAAAAAATTAATATGTTGTTGGTGAATACCTACTGTTCATGACTTTGAAATTCACTTTTATAGTGAAATTCAGGGCGATGGCGGCTGGTATAATCCATTGTCTCTAGAACTCTTCGACAAAAATCGTCCTAATTTGCATATGTTTGTGTTATAATATCGATGTTACTGAACGATTTAAACATTTAAATTACAAAAAATCAGGAATAAATGTGAAAAAAATGTAAATGTAGATGCTGAAGTGGCATACATCAATCATGTCATTTCTTTCATACAAAACCACACGTTCCTCACGCTATCAAGATTTATAATCTTCCTATCCAGTACAGGTTTACTCAAAAAGGCAAGAGTACCTCAAGGGAGCAACCAACAAAGGTAAGAACCGTGAGCCTAATGGCGGAGCAGATCAATATATTAAAAAATTGCAAGATGTAAACGAAGCCTAGCAAATAACGCACCTTGCAAACTAGTTATTGAGAGATCTTACATGATGTCTAAATGATTAAGCATGATTCATATCCAATGATGGAGTCACCATTGATTTTGGTTTAGACGTTGTTGCCAACTGAAAATCAATTTGTGGTCCTACCATAATCTTTTACTCTGAAATCAAAAAAATACAGTTAGAAACCATTATGTGTACAACATACATTTTCTTTAGATCGCTAGTTCTGATTTCTAGCAACTGAATCTTGCAAAGTGAATCGACTTCTTTGATGATAAACACATGTTAGCATACAACCCAAAAGGACAAAAATCTGGTTAACATTTTTCTTCATAGCATATCATTTTTGAAGAACAAAAAACATACAAACACAACTGAAATCAGTTATTGGTCCAACTATAATTTTTTCCAATGAAATCACACAAAAAAACATACAAACCCTGTTTAAAGTTTATAAAAATGCAAACCTATTTAAGCTTATAAAAATAAATACATACATAAATACAAACAGAAATGAGCGATACATACTTAAACATACATACATACTTAAACAATTTGAACCAATAGAACTTACACATACATACAAACTGATACTTGCATACAAAATGATACATACATACAAACTAATTTGAACAGATCATACATACTTCACTAATTTGAACCAAATAGAACTTCAATTTCTAATTTTTGTAACATAACATACATAAATGAAACAAGTTATAGAGGCATACTGTCACACCCCGAGCCGGCGGGGTAGGATCGGGTTTCCCCGACGGGCGGAAGGTTCCCGGGGCGCGATATCGAAATGATAATCGAAATGATCAGATTGTTCGCATTGCACATGATATATAAATGAGAAGCTTTGCTAAAATAAAACAGGATTACAGAGTTAAATTATATCGGTTAAGTTTACAATTTAACAATGTAAACCCACTATCACATCATAAGTCTTCAATCTTGTAGCTGCACAAGATATACTAAACAAACTGTATAATGATGCTTCAAAATATGCAGGTCCAAAAAGCTAGGTCCTCTATCAGATAACCTATTCCAAAGAAATAACTCTTTAGTTGACCTGTTCTTCACCTGAGAAGTCATGCAAAAATAAAGTCAACACATGGTTGGTGAGTTCATATAATTTTAGTAATTGAAAATGATTTGAAAACCTCCTTTGGTAAAGACCCTAACCTCATTAACACCACATGTATCATCCAGATCGGTATGCTTATATATAGGGCATACCCCTGAGTCGAGGCTACAACCCGGCCAGACGCCATCCCACCACATACTAATCCGCATAGGACATTGTTGTTAATGATAATTAAGCATTTTTACCCCTACCTTTAACCCAATAATTCAACCATCCTTTGTTCCTGTAAATACAACAATTTGGAATCTATGTTGATTCCTTATGCTCATCACCATAGTGATCAACCACAGTAATTGTAGAAACAGTTTAATAAATGCTTAATTAAATAAATAAATAAACAGTTAATAAAATCTAAGTCCTAATGATTGGGGCCTTTGGTCATACTCGAGTAGACTAGTCTGTCAATCTAGGTACTTAGTAGTTAGGGGAGCTGTAAATATACTCAAACATACGACCTACAAGTCAAACGGTCTAGCTAGGACTTCTTGAAATGCAGGATTTTATGTTTCGTCTGTTTTTGGCGTATGTTATCTCTGATATTTCCCAGGCTTTCCCTTGAAAATGATTTATTGATTCGTCTGATTTTGTTACAAGATGTACTTGATTCGTTGATCATAGAATACTAGATTCATTAATCAATTGTACACTTGATTCATTGTTCAACAAACACTTGGTTTGTACAACATTGAATATAGTCTTTGCAAAGATTTGTTCGTCTGATTCGTTGAATTCCCACACTTGTTTTGTCAAAATGTTTCGTATGATCCTTTGAACTCACCCACTTGATTTGTCAAAATGTTTCACTTGATTCATTGAAATCACCCATTTGATTCTTCAAAATGTTTTGTTTGATTCACTGAACTCACACACTTGATTTGTTAAAAATGTTTCCTTTGACTCGTTTGAAATGTTTTGTTTTGTTTGAAAGGTTTAGTTAAATCGATTATTCACTTAATTGATAAGGAATAACTTAGTAAAACCTGCATAAAATCCTCCTAGACATAATCTAGGATAACATTTATTTATATAAAACATATAAGTTAAAAGCATTTAAGTAAACAATTTAAATAAACAGTTTACGCATGCTTCTCAGCCCCGCTTTTTAAAACAAAAATGTTAGAAAAGGGGCAATGAACTCACCTGTGTTGCCGTGCAATAAACCACAAAAGATATGCGCACTCTTTGATTGTTGCCTAAGTATTTTTAGCACCTGATTTATTTTAAAGAATTCGAATACGATAAGTACATACGGGAATTGTCGCAACTATGGTTTGGTCACGGTCTGCAACTACGTGTCCTAGATTACTAATGTTTTCTAAAATTCCTTCTATCTAAGTTAAACTATTACCCATTAATAACCCAGATTCCCCATTAATCGTTTAAAGTAATTAAGTAAAACATTTTCAATTTATTACATTTTAAGTTAATCATTTATTTAGGAAAATCATTTAATTATATTGATAAGGTTTATAATTTATTTTCTTTTCATGATAAACATGATTAATTTAAGAAAAGTGAAATTAAACATGATGGGCTTATATTAAACCCATTGGGCCATTCTTGGGCCCACTAATAGACTTTGATTTTCAAGCGATCTCTTGTTTGCTTATTAAGTCATTAACCTAGATGGTGTAAATAGCCATTTAGATTAATCATGTGTCCTTGAAATTCCCAATGGTTTAGATGTTAACATTTAAATCAAACCATAACCTTTAGGTTCTTGTTTTCCATCCCGAATGTAATTCTCTCATGACATTGCTATCTTAGCTTAAGGAGATTCATTTGTGTTTAACCAAATGAATGATCATCCAAGATATTGGCCAAATTAAGTGATCTTGGCCTAATAATAGGGTCATTGGGCCTTAGGAGCTTATGTGGGCCAATTTAAATTAAACGAGCTACGTGTGAGTCAGGTCTAGAACCAATTTCATTCCTAACGAGCTAAACTCGAACTTGTTGGATCATTACTACATATGGGCCTATTAACACACCCATATGGGCCTAGGATAGGTTGTTGGGCCTAGGATAGATTGTTGGGCCTAGGATAGATTGTTGGGCCTAGACCTTGTAGTTAAGCGGCCCGCATTCAAGAAAATGGGTTAGACATTTGGGTTGGGCCGAATGAAGTGTAATTTGGGCTTACCCATGGTGTTGGGCCGAACAAGAGGGGTGGCCCGACACAAGATAAGTGTTGGGCTAAGACCACCACATGGCCAATAGACACATTGTCACACCCCCACCCCTCGTCACCTCGTGTCTGGTCTGACGTCACTGAATCGGTTGCGGAAGCATAGTGGTGATGTCTCTGAGGTGAGGGGTGACTTACTTGAACCAATATCATAAGCACACAGATTAACTTAAAGTAAATACTTTACCAGGGTGTCGCAATTACAACCACATTACAACTATATTTATTTAATTACAATACTATTATTAAAGTGCAAATAACTCAAAAGTGCATCCTCACCCGGTGGTCACTGTTTCCCTGCAAAAAGGATTTAATTTGAAACGTCAGCACAAAGCTGGTGAGATCGACAGTTTAATTTAAAACAATATGATATGATAAGCACGTTCTCAAAAGTTCAGTTCTGGATAACCATGGGACCTGTATCTAGTTCCTTTCGGACGTCTAGTTCAGTTCTCAAGATATTACCCGTCGGTACATATCTTAGTGCCTCATTATCTTAATGTCTATCACACCATTAAGAAGTTCAGGAAACAGATAACAAACATTCACACAAGGGGAGATGCAATCCTCCCAGCGAATGGGGTGTCAACCAATAGTACTATCAATGTTTTCTGCTCGGCCACACATGGGTTCACTAGATACAGTTCAAAAATGAGGACTTTCAGTTCCATGATAGGGTTCAGTCTACAGGCAAAATCCCATGAAATCCCACAAAAGTCTAATGAAATCACACAGATATCATTGAATCATATCATATATTCAGTCAACAGTTTGCAGTGTTACCCCGATGTTTATAAAAGATTAAGAATAAAAAGGGGTTGTACGAAACTCACCTGATGATAATATGGTAGCAGTGTATCACCAAACTGATAGTACAGAGATGATTCTGCATTTAGTTATTTTTAATAAGTTATTTATGTTCTAGTTTACTGATTAGATCCTTCTGAACGTTCAATGTCAAAGACATTGCTTAGTAAATCATCAACTCGATATTAATTATATAATTAATTAATTTAATGTCATATCATACAATGTATGATAATGTAGGAACCTACATTGCATTAGATTCCTAACACAAAGCTGATGACACTCTAGATTAATCAGAATAATCTCTGATTAATCAGATAGTTAATGTTGTTGATTGTAATGCTAAAACAGTTTCTAGATAATTTAATGGCTTAGAAATGATTAATCCTTGTTATTGATTACCCAAATATCATGAGATATCAAAATGTAGTATCATAATAGGTGTAATAACCAGGTTTAACATACTAATCTGACTGTTATCATAGACATCAGATAATCGTTCCAATGAGTATGTTAATGATTGTGATTAGTTTGAAACACTTGGATTTAACCTTTGCATTTCAAAGATTAATCAAACTAATCACCTACATTGTCATAATCAAATGGGTTAAACCATTATAATCATAGTTATGGTTTCATGCAAACCGGGCATTACAACGGATCAAAACAAGGATTTAACCGTTAGAACTTCGTGTTCTTTGTTTATAATCAATCCTAGCCATCATTTAGGCAATAATCAACAATCCTAACTATATCATTACGTTCAAAATCAAGATCTAATCAATCAAAATCAAACCAGAAAGTTTAAACGGATCATTACCTAATCTGACGGATTTCTGACTTCAAAATAACAATCAGAACTTGTTATGATGATCCCTGGTGCGATCCTTAGCTTCAGATGGCTTGAAAGATAGATTTAGATGATGTATATGTGTGTGTTTTCGTCTGGTTTGCGAAACAGAAACAAGAAGAAGAATAACTTCTTTCTTGCATGAAATCTGATGAAATAGATCAGATCACTGCACCGCCACATCCGTCGCGTATCGCGACCAAAAGCCCAAAAATGCTTCGCGTACCGCGGAGAAATCCGGAGATCTCAGATTTCTTTCGTGCATCGCGTACCGCGGAGAACTTCCAAGCCCACCTCCGCGTACCGCGATGAGTCCAATCGATCAACACTTAGTGATTTTTCTTCGTTTTTCGATTCCGGACAATCCAGGACTCTGTTTTGAACACGGTTTTCGCCCACGTTCATAATTTCTCACCTACTATCAACCTGTAATAATTACAATTATTAAATCAACATGGATTTCTATAACGATCAAATGTGCTCACATCATTGATGACGTAAATTCTCGTATGCAACTGTCACACACATGGGCCGAGATTGCATTTCATGGACCAACAAGTTAAGTGGGCCACTGTTATGGAGGTGGGCTGGTCGGGACCATGTGGATCGCATGGGTTGCGGCCTATTTGAACATTATGGTCCCTAATTCCTTTGAGTTTTAACTCGTCGAAGGTGCTGGCCAAATTTCCAGCGAACCTCCCAACTCAGTAACCATAGGTTCGTCTGAATCATGTTTAGCGAACCTTATGGTTCGCTCCTATAATGGTTCGGCTAGCTGAGCATAGAGGGTTCGGCATATAGGGTTTGGCTGGTCTCATAGGTTCGGTGAAATAACTAGGAGCAGCAAGGTTCGTGAAGACGAAGGTTCGTCGCCACTGGACCTAGCCATGCAGAAAGTTCTTCAAGTTCCAGGGTTCGCAGGTGGTTCGTGGATTATGAAGGGTTCGGCAGAGGCGGCAAGGGTCGGTGACCTGTAGGGGTTCGGCTAAGATAGGGAATGGTTCATCTACAAGATGATAAGGTTCGCTACCATCTGTCGAGGGTTCGACTGTATGTTGACAACCAAGGGTTCGCTAGGGTTCGTGGTTCAAGTGTGCTTCGCCTAAGCCTAAAGGTTCGGCCACCCTTGGATGGGTTCGGCCGTCGCCCATCTTGCGAACCTGTTACTATCTCATCTTCCTCATCAAGCTTAAACCAGTTGTAGTGCTGAGCTAAGACTATACCGATGCAAGGGTAAACTCTCGAGGGGTGTTAGTTCGAACAATGAAGCCCACAACCGGTTGAGTGTGTGTGTATCAAAACTAAAGGAGAAAACCCTATTTTTCAGTTTATTTAAGCGTGATTACCTCAGATTTGGCCGGAGAAACTCTCAGATCAGTTGTACTTCCGTGTAGAGCTCGTTCCTAGCTACGCGTGGACACCAAGAACGCCGGATTTCGCCTCCAAACGAGTGAGATATTGTAGTTTGAAGTCTTGATCTTCTAGTGAGGGAAAGGTGACGGAAATGAGAGTTAGAGAGAGAAAGGATTGTGTGAAAATGAGATGAAAGTCTCATTTGAGACTTTAAATACCCCAAGGGTATTCGGGTTCATTTCGGTTGCTCGGTTTTCGTTTTCGTTGCGTTTCCAGATCGCAACGCGTGTTTTTACAAAATTTAAACAAAAGGTTATATCTTATGTGTTTGGGATTTATAAATTTTATTAAATATTACAGATATTATTTATTTGACTTATTTGTCATATTTATTAGTATTTTCACGCGTTTTCATTACTTATGCGCGCATTTTGTTTTATGCGCCTAAATTTAAAATAGCTTCATTTTAAATTTATTTAAGATGAGTTTCAAAATTGTAAAACAAGAAATATTTTATTTCCTTAACTTTATTATCGTTCGAGTTGTCTTTCGTTTCGTTTCGTCAGAAAACGTCACTTACGCGCGTTTTCGTACAAAGCGCTAACTGTACGAACACGATCGTACGTTTCACTTTCTGATTTTGTCGTCTAATTTACAATCATCGTCTCAGATCGTTAAACTGTCAGATCTATTCGTACAGATCGTCACCTATACGAATAGTTCGTCAGTTTAGCATTCCGTAACGGCAACTGTTATTGTATTGTTTTGATTAACCTCACGTACGTGCTATCCTAATAGATCCTAACAAATAAACCCATGATGGTTCAGGTTTGCCAGATAACTACCTGACTCAAAAGCCATTGTCTTTAACTTTGTTTCTGATAAATGTTTATGAATCTGTTGTTTGATAATGTGAAATGACTTTGACTATCAATATGAACATGAAATAGAATGGAATGTGTATAGTTGGTGTCTGTTTACTGTTCGTGCTACTGTTGCGATCACTGTTCCGGCACCGGTTTCGGCACTGTTGTTACACATACCAATTTCTATGTCAGCTTCAAATACAAACCGATGGAAGAGTGATCGTGGTCTGAACAAAAATTATGTTAAAATTCGAACCAATAATGGGTTAAACCATGAACAAAAATTAGGTTAAAAATTATTCTAATACATACCAAGATTGAAGAGCAGCAAACACAATGAGAGGTGGGGTCAGATTGAAGAGCGGCTTCCTATTTAAAGAACAAATTCAATATTTCAAACATTCGAATTTGGAGCCAAATTTCTTCATAATTTACTCTAATCGGGTCTCTTGATTCAAAAATGGAGAAAAGATGAGAAGATGCTTACCACTTTAATCTTTATCCTTAGTCGATTGCTTCAAGATCCGGTTCGCAAATCCTCACATGCTTGACATATTATCCGATTAAGGTACTATGAAAGAAAGAGGAACAGTGATAGATTAAAACATTACTTGGTTGGAAGATTAGAAGCTGAAAATGGTATAGAAATGTTTGGGGAGAAGGAAAGTGAAAACCAAGGTTTCAATTAGAAAATAACAACGATGGCATCTGATGATTGAAGTGCAGCTTAAATTTGTTGTACCTCAAGCTTTCAAACTTGTATTTTTCTTAAATTTAAAATCTTGATTTTTCTCTTACCAATATTCATTATAAAGTAGTTAAGATATATATATATATATGATGAATGAGCTTACCACCTTTTTCAATATATATATATATATATATATATATATATATATATAGGGGACGGTTAATGTACATATTAGTGTTAACGTGCTAAACGTAGGAAGCCACAGGAACATGCCATGTGTCATTAGGGTAAGGGGTACTATCGTCCATATAAAATTACAGACCGCGATTTATGAAATTACAGACTGACATTTAACACCCATAATCACGGACCATCGGGATAATCACAGACCAATAATTACGGACCACATTATATAACAACCACATACCGTATTTTAACACACATAATCAAGGGCAAAATGTATAATCACGGACCAATAATCACGGACCGTCATTTAACATGCATGATCAAAGGATCAACTGCATAATCACGTACTAATAATTACGTACCAAGCGTCAAAATCACAGACCACGTAAAAAAAACTTAAAAAAACTATAAGAATACTATACTCAAATTAAAGATAATAAAATTTTCAATTTTATGGTGTAATTTTTTTAAAAAAATAATAAAGTATGTAAAAGTTATTTAATTTTTAAAAAACGAGTGGAACTTGTTGTAACATTATAAAACGTTGTTGTTTCCTCTTTTGCCCTTCCAGTTATATTTTACGCTTGTTTTGTGGAGAAAGTGGGGACCACTAGATCTTACCCATTGATTAGTTTGATCAAAGGGTCCAGAAGCCATCCTACGTTTAGTACGTTAAGAAGCATATGTATTTGATCCTTCTCCTATATATATATATATAGGGCATGGAATTTTTGATAACCCTCATCTTTTGTTACAACTCATTAACCATCATCCAATGGTTACTTTAAAAATGTAAGTGTATAGGATGGTGACACGTGTCAGATTCTTTTTTTTTCCTTTTCTTTAATATAAAGGGCATTTAAGACATTTGTTATTTAAGTAAAGTTTACCCCATTTTTTTAAACATTCATAACTTTTTTATACTATATTATTTTTTAAAAAAATCACACCATTATACTCGTCTCATTTTTTCTCTTTAATTTCGTTATAGTCTCGACTAGTTTTTTTTTGATGTCATGTATTTACATTATTGTAACGAGCTTAAAGATAGCAAATTAATTAGAAATTTTTTCAAACAATGGTAAATTACAGTAATGTAACAAAAAATGAAGTAATGTAACACAAAATAAAGTAATTTACAATGACATAATTAACGGTGACGTAACACATTATTTTATTTTTTTATCTAACAATGATAATTACAATGATAAATTACAGTGATGTAAATAGAACACATTATTTTGATTTTTTTCTCTCACAATGATAATTATAGTGATGTAATTTATCATTGTTCGAAAAAAATTTAAACTAATTTGTTGTCAATGTAAATTACATTACTGTAATTTAAACCAAATTCACCGAAAAAAACCGAAACCGAATTTTACGTCAATGATAATTACAATGATAAATTACAGTGATGTAATAGAACACATTATTTTGATTTTTTTCTCTCACAATGATAATTATAGTGATGTAATTTATCATTGTTCGAAAAAAATTTAAACTAATTTATTGTCAATGTAAATTACATCACTGTAATTTAAACCAAATTCACCTAAAAAAACCGAAACCGAATTTCACGTCAATGTAAATTACATCACGATAAATTACGTCAATGTAAATGACATCACGATAAATTACGTCAATGTAAATTACATCACTGTAATTTATCATTTTTAAAAAAATTTCAAATAAATTTGTTATATTTAACCTCGTTACAATGATGTAAATATAGGGCATTTAAAAAAAGTAAAAAAAATTAGTCGAGACTATAACGGAATTAAAGAGAAAAATGAGACGAATATAATGGTGCAATTTTTTTTAAAAAATAATATATTATAAAAAAGTTATTAATGTTTAAAAAAGAGGGGAGAAACTTATAAGGGGTAAAATGACTATGATGCCCTTTTTAATATTTTAATGTAATGCTTATGTGTAAGTTTATGATTAGTTTAAATGGGTTATATATATACACTATTATATAAAGCATATTAGAGAGTGAATGTTGAATTTTAAGAGGTACATGTGTTTATGCATAAGGTATAACATGTGTAAGCTAGGATCTCATTCATTCAAACAATTAGCTTTGCATCCAGATCTAAAGTTCTGAATCCTAATTCAAAATTCAAAAATTTTGAACCGGTGATGGTCTCTCATCTCTTGCACTCTCACCTTGGTGCCCCTCAACTTCATATTCTTTGGTCCGCGATCAATTGTCAACTACAAATTGTTGACTCAGCTTCTGTTTACTTTGAATCCAGATATGGCCCCTCTGGTTGATGATAAAATCTCAGTAGAACTTCAATCTTGGAATCGTTCTTATTGCTCAAGTCCTAGTACGAATCGAACCTCATCATGACTAATCATTTGATACCCTTGAATAATCCTCTTAACCGACTTTTCGTATTTCTTCATGGTCTATTATTTTTCTACTGTACTTCATGCCATCTGGATTAAGAACATCAACAAAACAGGAAATCAATCAAGCTTACAAGATGGTAAGAAAATCTAAACCTAATCGTATTTTTCATTCCTGATCATCTTTGTGTATGCCGTTTACACAATCTTCAGTTGGGTTTTGCCTCATACATTTCTTTCGTATGGTTTAGGGTTTGATGTTCTTCCATCAGGGGTTTGAAATCTATGTTAGGGTTACTACCAGAGGAAATAATCAGTACATATCAGTCCAGTTTCTTAAGCATATTCTTTGGTACAAACATCTCCATCTTCTTAAGAGTAGACTCAGCAATCTCTCTATCAAGGTGAGTTCTTGAAATCTATATTTCCTGGGTCAGATTATGGTAAACTGAATTGGACATCTCGTGGGATTGAAATACAAAGATTTGATGAGTTTATTGTGCAATGTTCAGAAGAAGAATTGGGTTGTGCTTCAGTTAAAGAAATCAGTTACAATTTTATGTTAATTTTAATTCATTATATAACTAGATACACTAATTAAAAATTTGTTCAAATAAGGATGCATAATTTTGATTATTTTTATGTTTTGCTTAAGTCCGGTGGTCATGTGTATTAGTAGAGATTCAGTTTTTTATTCATATGTAGTTCATTTATAATTTTTTTTTATTAATCTGAATTGTTGTTTGTTTCATTTGTAGATCGAATCTCCCATTGAGTTGATATCCAAATGTGACATATGTTGAAAATCATTATTTAAGTGAGACTTTCGCTTTATATTCGAGCTCAAAAGTGTTGAAAATTAATATCTTAATTAGTAAAAAGTATATGAATTTCACTCTGGTATATGAGGAAAAAAATGTGATAGACATCGCAAGAGATAGATGTTTAGGAGGAAGATCTTTTGGCTGGAAGTGAGTCCTAGCTTGGTAGCTAGGTAAAATTTTATCGCTTATGATTTGTCGATTTGGCTGGAAGTGAGTCCTAATTTGATGCAACTACATTAGTTTTTCGGTTCAAGGTCTTATTCTTCGATGCATATGAAATTTTAACATATTATGTTTTAGAATTATGCGTTTTTTCATACATAAATTTATATAACTAACTTTGTCTTCTAAGTTTTGTTGGGCATTTCGGTCAGCCTGGTTGTATGTGATATGAATTGCATGATGGTACACAACTTTGATAGCATGTGGATTGTAATAACAGTGCTATGTGCAGGTCATAGTAACAATATCAACAAAATAGGGAGCGAGCTTCTCATAAGAGGTGGTTTTGAACATCAAGAAACAAGTGCAATGGTAAGGGAGCTATATTTGATTTTAAATTTACCGTATATAAGTCAACAATTGCATACTACTGAACATGGCTAATACGTGTTTAGTTATGTATTTTATTAGTAATTTTGTGTATTATTTCTAAATATTTCTTATTCATTATTAGGTAGAGTTTCATCATAATGTTAACTGTTTGATGAATTATGAAGCAACACAAATCTTGCAAGGTATACATTTGCACTAACAATTATCATTTTCTTAATTCATACATGAGTAAAAGGTTTTAGTGTAAGTCATGATTTCGGTTTACAGGAGATTTTCGTATACGTCATGTTTCTTTTTGTTTTTAAAGAAGCTTCTCATAACTTCTATTCTTATATGTTCATATCATGTTTTGCAGTACAATATTTTGGTAAGGTTTGATTTAGTGAAATTCATAAAAGTGATACAAGTAGCAGGCCTCTATATTAATCTATAAATCACTAAATCAGACCTTATGTTTGTGCAAAGTGGAATTTGCATCACTTTGCACCTTTATTTACCTGTTTTCCACATATTTTTAGTACAAAAGAGAGAGACATGCATTATGAAACGTGTAGTCCATTTAAACTTTGACCAAAACGATGGGTAAATACGCACATGGTAGAACAAATAACGAACCTTTAAAAGTTAGCAATTTATATTTTGAAAGCTGATTCAAGTTAATATAAAAATCTAAAATTGTACATATTTTTTAATATATATATTTTTCATTATAAAGGTTGCAATAAAAAGATTTACTAGGAAAATAGGTAGCAAGTCAAAGTTAGAGGGATTATTTGAACCTCAAGGAGGCCAATCATGTCTTAGGTTTCACTTTTGATCTTGGTATTTTTTTTGGCTTTTATTATATGTTACTTGAACTGAAATGATGCAGCCTGAGTTTTAAATTATGCTCTGCACTGTCGTTTTTTACTCTGATTACATTGTATTTTCTGAGAATACAGTACCAAATTGAAAGAAAATGTGCAAAGAGAATCCTGATGAGCATGACAAATGGCTGTTAAATCATCTTGCTGGATATGTTGTTGGGCACGATTATCCTCCTACCCAGGTGGTTACCTTCCCCCACAGAACTATCCCCTGCTGGCTATCTATCCTGGTCCGTCAGCTCCACAATATTCAGGTTGGTTGTTGCTGTTGACATCAGCTTCACAAATCCGTTGGTTTAAATTATAAAGTAACATTTAAATTATGGATCATCTTATATACAAAATAATGGAAACAAAGATCATGAAAAGCCTATACATTTATCTAATAATCCTGCTTGGGGGCTAACAGTTGATTATCAACATCCAAATATGGTTCAAGGTTTCATGAATATGCAAGCTGTAATAATGACAAAGATCAACTCCATATAGATCTCCCTACTTTTGTTCCTGTCTATTTGATCCATCTAAGATAAAACATAACACAAGATGACATGTTCTGGCATTTATGGGTTGATTTAGGTCATTTATGGCTCTAAACGGTAATTTTTACATTCTAAATGGTAATTCTTATGTAGGTATGTTTTTCGTTTAAATGCTATTCCATATATAATCTTTCTTTATCTTATATAGGTATGAGGCAAGTGCAAGGAGTGGTAACAGAGAAGAGAATGTAGCATTTGGTGTGGACCACTAGAACAACTACGGCTGTTGGACTCACCCGAAGTCAAAACTTTGTCCACCGAAGAGTCCAACATAAGCTTCAAGATTTTACCATCTGAGAATGTTAATGATGCCAGCTGGTTTACAATAGCCACATTGACAAGGTCCATCTAATATGTATCTCAATTTCAGTTTCCAAATTTCTTCATTCTTATGATTTAAATGATGTCATTCTTCTTCTTCTCACACGAGTGTGTTAGTAATTTGTTTAGGCCACTTTGGTAAATTTTTTCCTAATGATGTTTCTGACATTAAAAGCTTCAGTTTTCGTTATGGAACAAGTATTTAAGGTAACTTTCATGCATTGCTTGTATTGCTTTTTGGTATTCATTTTGTATCATGAATTTTCATTGACAGGATTAGTGATGTCAAGATTACTATTTCTACATCTGTTTTAACGATTAATTGGTTAATATAGGCACAACACTAACAAAATATGAAGCTTCAATTGGCTCAAGTGAGGATGATGAACCATCTGTTGAAAGAAGTCGGGGTCTTACAAAATCTGCAATGCCAAAAAGATCAGTGTCAATAATGAAAAGAATCCCTGTTAGGCAATTCGGTTCTAGAACAACAGCTTCAATAAATATTAGCTCCAATAAGTATAAGAAGTCTACACTATCTATATTAATTGTCTACCATTTAATAATTTGAAGGTACATCTGATAACATGTACATGTATGGATTGCTTCTTTATGATGAAACATAGCACATGGATTGTTTATTCACATATGAATTGTTCATTCAAACATCATGAATTTGCTCATCCACACTTGGACTTCTCACTCATCCATGTAATGTTCTTTCATGTAGGGATTGTTCATCCATATAAAGATATTTTATTCATACATGGATTGTTCATCCGTGTTTTATCTGTTTAATTTGTAAACATTCGTTGCCGCTGCATCGTGTGGGTTTCCCACTAGTGTATATACATACATATACACACACACACACACACACACATATATATATATATATATATATATCTTTACTATTATACAATGAGTATTAACATCCAATGTCTTAAAATTAAGAAATGTGCAACATGGTAAGCTTGTGGTACCACCTTTGAAGCTTGGCATCTTGCAATAGACTTTACCCGGTTGGCATCTTTGCTTCTTGTTGATTCTTACCAGCAACCTTGCAGGAAACCTCAGAGCCCAAACATAGCATGAAAAAGGAAAATTTTCTTAGTACTTCTATGCGTACAGGCAGGGGATTCAAATTTCAAAATCCATGGACTATCAACAAAACCCTAGCCCCAACCTCAACGATGATCATACACGTAACCAGTCTCTCTATCTCATTCTGCGGGAAGCTTGGAAGACACCATATTGAAATCGATGATCCAGAAAGCCATCGTTGAAGACAAATAAGAATTATGCTCCTTCCACACCGCTTCTGCATTTTCTCTATCTTCGATTCAGGTGCTCTTTATCTAAAGTCTCTATGTTCTTCCCTTATCTGGTTTTGATCACCTATTTGTATGTTTCAACAGGTTATTTTTTATAACAATTCGACTTACACATGTCTTCTCTGAGATGTCTACCTACGATTGAATATGGTTTCTTACAATCGATTTCTACTTTCCATCGTCCTCTTCATCCAACCCATCGATGTTATGTTTTCTACCTCTTTTTGTGTTTCTAGGTTTATTTTTTATGCTGGTTTTGAATGGTGTTGGTGTAGAGATTGATTGATTAATTACAATTGCATTTTCTTGATTTAGCGTTTTTGTTGATTGTATGTTTTTATGATGCATCTGTTTATATTGCTCTGTTTTATATCGTCAACTAAATCGGAAAATCTTGTTGTGTTTTCTAGGTTTGAGAAGATTTCTCGAAGAATTTTGAATATGGCTGCACAGAAAAACATCAGGTACTTAATCGCTTCTTCAACTTAGGTTTTTACAAAGAAAGTGGGGAAGAAGAAGGCAAATTTTTTTTATTCAAATGAATATTAGATTGTAAAAAGTTGAACAATGAAACTACATGAAACTAAAGCCTAACTTGTGTACATTTTAATGTAAAATGTTGGACAAACAACTGTATGGGCTTCCATTATTCATTATTGTCTTGTTGTGTGTAAAATTATTATTCTTCAATTGAGTTCTTATGCTACCTTCTCATAATTATTTAACCTATATTTGAGGTGTTAACAAGAATGTTTTTTTTATTGAGTTCTTCTATTGATTGAGTTGTTAACATGAACTTTTGGGGTTTGATTTAAAAAAGATTTATCGTGTTTCACCTTATTGACCAACGCTTTATATATATAATTTAACCTTTTCAAACTTGCAGCAATATGTTTACTTCAGAATTCATGAACTTTTTTCGAATACTTTTAAATCATAGAAAACCATATGTAGTTGCTAAAAGGATAAGTTTTAGAACGTTTAATTGATATTTACATTGCTTTATGTGTGCAGATTACTTGAATGCAAAGTGTTTGAGATGAAATTTCTGGCTTGCCTCAGGTAGTACCTTTCTAATTGCAAAATTAACTTACTTGCACTTTAACTTCATTCCCTTTATGATTTTTTAAGCTATGCTAAATTGCATATTGGGTATGCTGAAGTTCAAAACAATGTAATTGTTTCAAGATTTTTGTTGTAGCTTTTATAATTCTTTGGTTCTAACTACTGAAATTGCATGATCTAAAATAAACAATCATAAAGGAAAACCCACTTCAGAATAGTTTAAAAGTTTATGCAGCATATAGGTAAGTATGTTTATGTGTGAAGGTTTGTTTTTTTAAACTCATAAATTATTTTTAAGTAAAGAGACATTCATAACATGATCTTAAAAAACACGTTTAACATGTCAGTTCATGTGTAACAAACATTTGGAATTAGAAATAAAAATTACATAAATATGATTCAAATTAAGGGGTTATATTTACTACTTTTTAAAACTCAGAAGTAAAATCTGTATGTATGTTGGAATTTGTATGTACGTTGTATGTTTATGTGTGAAGGTTTGTTTTTTATAAACACCCGAATTATTACCCACGTTGACCTTAAATCACATGAGGTACGACATCAAGGCCATCAAAAAATTTCCCATACAAGCTTATGCTTTGCAAAGTAGCACTATCTGTAGGTATGTATGCATGCAATCTGTAGGTGTGTATGCAACTAATTGTTGGGTTTTTTGTTTGGGCAACAAGGATTGGGTAAGATAGTGTCTATCATAACTTTTACTTGGGGTATTCTGAAAGTCAAGGTGGGGATAGTAACAAATTAGTTTGGGATTGGTAGGCTACTTGCAACAGTACCAAAGAGCTGCAGTGCAAGATCATTGTGGGGGTTAGGCATTATAATAGGCTCAATAATTATGATGGACTGATTGTGTTCTGTGGCTTGTCGGTGGTTACCTATATAACTTCTAGGGGGTTGGGTGGGTCTTATGATCACTTGGGCTATGTGAACAATTTCTTTTGTTTCCGGTTTGGGTTCTCCCAAGACGATTTGGTGGGATTATAATAATACAAATTTTGAAACTGGTTTGGCTTCTGGTTACAATGGTCGCCACACTGGTTGGTTTAAAAATGAGCTTGGATGCGATATGGGTGTGGCTTATGGTCAATATGGGCTTGGGCAGGGATGTATGTGGCTGCTTGTTATTTTGAGAGTGGGTTGTCGGTTTTTTTGGGACTATACACATGGGCTGGATCAGGTTATGCTGCCAAAGAGGGGGTGCAGGCACCGGCTGGCTTTTAGGTAAATCTTTTTTATTTGACCAATTGGGATAAAACACAACATGAGGTATAACAGTTCAAATTGTTGCTTTTATTCACAAAAAGGTGTATATTTTTGTGTGTATACAATGTTAAAACCTAATATACATGATAAATAAACTTAGTGAAAGTTGCTCCTGTTGTCCCTCCAGGTGTCCTCACGGTTAGATCCGTTTGAAAGTCGCTCTTCGTGAACGTCTTGATAATGTAGCAGCCCTTAGAAAGATTCATACTTCAAAACACTATGGACATAGTGGGAAGGTAAAGCCAACTGTCATTACTTTCATGTTAGGGTTTAATTTTGTCATGAGGTGTTTAACCAGGTTTTAAATGAGTTGACTTGGGTTATGTTTTATCTCAAATGGGCCAAATCTTATGTTATGCATTAATATTATAATACAAATTATAATTACCCCATTTTTGGAATCATTCATACACCTGGTAATGAATGTTGGTGTGTCAACTAAACCTAATTCAGGCCATACTAAAAAATAAAAATGAATGGTCTCAACTCCATCATGCTCTTTTACATTTCTCTATTTTATGTCAATTATTTTTGTATTAGGCAAATGGAATCAACCATCATATTTAAACTAGAATTTACCCCGTATTTTTAAATCTAGATTTTTTTTGAATACTTTACATATTTTTGACTATGTTTGAAGTGGTGAATGCCCCTTCTTGCTTCTAATTTCATATGATGTGGCAGCTATGTCTAAATTGACAAAGACTATGTGCTGGGAGCTTGTGGTGGTTTTTAAAGATAAATTGAATCACGTGGGAGCAGTGATAAATTAAAAGCCAACTTCCAATGAATGCTATGAAAACAGACAACAAAATGATCCACTTGTATTTAGAAGCAGATTAAGTTTTTCCAAAGTTCTATTGCTAAGGTTTTCTTTGAATGCGATGATGCAATATTGGAGGTGCATCCTTTAAAATTCTATATTTTCAGAACTTAATTACTCTTTGTCATTAGTTTTAATGTATTTTGAGTGCTCTCACAATGAATAAGATATAATGAATGATATAATAAATCAAGTTCAAATTTATGTGTTTTCTTGATTGAGCTTAGGTGGATGATTTGGATATTTTGTTAAGTACAAGTAGAAGGTGATTACTTTGAGTTGCTAGATATAGGAATTGGTTTCCACCCAACATTCACTATATTGTCAAGCTACTCATCCTACTGAAGGTAAGTTTATTATTTCAGTTTTATGATCTTTGTTTTGATGCATATGGAATAATTAATGTCAAAAGAAGCCATAACTTTGTTACTTAATTATGAAAATACTTGTTTTCTTTACATGATGTTTTTATTAAACCATGAATGAATGGTATATTGATGATTTGCAAGTTAGAACATTGACCAATAGAATTTTTCACTCTTTTTTTATCAAATAATCATAATACTTTTTCTATAATCTATAGTGACAAATTGGATCATGTGCATCAAATTAGGGATCCATTTTATCCAAATGGTTGTCTCACACTAATCGGAGATGTGGAGATCCATCTGCATCAAATTGGACTAGGGTCTTGCGTTTCAACATGATCTAAGATAACAACGATTTTTGAGTTCAAAAATTGCAAGTGCAGTGGTAAATTGTCGTCATCGCTGCATCGCGTGGGTTTCCTACTAGTATATATATATATATCTTTACTATTATATAACGAGTATTGGTGAGATAAAAACCAAAGATCTTAAATTTAAGAAAAATACAACTTTAGAAGCTTATAGTACAACCAATTTAAGCTTGACTTCACAATTGTATTGCCATCGTTCTTAACTTCAGATTGAAACCCTGCTATTTACTTTCCTTCTCCCCAAAATTGTTATACCATTCTAGGCTTCAAATTCCCCAAATTGGTAATGTTTTGATCCATCACCGTTCCCCTTTGATTCTTGTTACCTTAATCGGTTAGCATGTCAACAAGGTATTTGAGATTTGAGAACCGGGTCTTAAAGCAAAAGTGACTGAAGCATCAAGAAGAAAATGGTAAGCATCTTCTCATCTTTTCTTCTATTCCGAATCAAGTGAGCCGATTATAGCAAATTATGAAAGAAATTTGGCTCAAACTTCAAATGTTTCAAAATTCAAACCTGATGAAATCGAATCATTTCTATCGCTTCATCTGCTCTGGAACCCTAACCCACGTCGTGGCGCCTCGAAGCACAGCCAAGGGGGAGAGCGAAATCGTTAGGTGATAGAGATATAACCTATGCTTCCATCGTCCGGGTTCGAGAAACTAGAGGCGTTGTCGGCGGGTGGGATGGACAGGGCTAGGATCAACATGTGTCATGGAACACGTGACTGGCATGATGCTGTGTTCCAGAAAGTAAGGAGCTTAAATAGGAGAAATGGTGTGCTGTTGCTATCATTATTGACACCAAATGAAGTGAGATTCATATGGGGGATCTTGGTGGTGCTTCATCGGCAAAATCTGAGGTATAAATTTCATCCCTAAAATTAATCAATCATTTGGAGTTTGAATCTCTTAGCCTATAATTAAATAGCTTATGTTAATAATAGACTCATAAAGTGTGAAATTATCAAAGGCAGAGCAGTTACTTGATAATGGTTATCAAATGTTTGGTTGGAGTATGTAATGTGGTTATTCACGATATCAAGTCTTTAATGTTTACTAAACTATGTGCAGGGTCTTATTATTTTATTAACTTCTTTTTGGATTACGAAATTTTGTAATTCTTTACTATATTTGTGTGAAGAATTGAAAGCATACTGGGGAAGGCTTATGTTTACATCAATATGTTGCCAACAATCATTGAAAGCAATGCCTTGATGAAGCCTTCGGATCAGAGAAACCCTTTTTTTGTTAATTTCGTAGTTGTATTCTATGATAGTAGTTCATTTTATTGAAGATATATTTGTGAGTATATCACTTTTATATTTCGTGCTTCCATCTTGTGGTTCTAATGGTTAGTTAATTGCTACGTATTTTTCCTTGTATAAATAGTTATTTATGGATTATTTCTATTGGATTTCATTCACCACATACTTGGTTATTCTTCTATTCGCACATTCCGTAAAGGCAGTGATGTTAGGTAAGTCACTTGTATATACTTTCTTGTATATTTCCAACTGCAGTATAATCATTCTTCGTGTAGTGGTAATACTTTCTTTTTTTATACTTTCTTATACATTACCAAGAAATGCATATACGTTAGTAGTTGTTTTCCGGTACCAAACAAAGTAGATGTTCCTGGTTGAGACAGATGCCTTGGAAGAGTGAGATGCAAGACTATTAGTGGTTTACATGAACTTTATAATTTGTTACAAATTCACATCTGTTAAGAAAACATGTATATGGACTTTGTTTTCAAATTATATATATTTTACTTTGTATCTTTTTTTATTATAATTTTTCACAATTTCATTTTTGGATCTAGCTTATTTTGAATTGTACGGAAATTGATGGACATAATATTTGAGTTTCTTAATGTGTTTGTTTGTAGGTCCTCTGCTATTGGTTTGTTTGTGTGTCTCTTCCACATTGAAACTCTACTTCAATTTAAAGGTTTGCCCCTGTGTTTTTTCTTTCTAAAGTTAAAAAAATTAAAAGATTACACTTGATCATAGAATTATTTCTTTTGTTCATTTCATTCTTGATTTTAATTTACTATATTTTTCTATATAACTTCAAATAAAATTGGGGATTGTAATTGCAAGTAAAATTGATTTATTCCCTTGTGACTAGCACATATGGTCATAGGTTAAGTGTGTGTTAATCCTCCTCTACAAGTGCCAGTAGAACTGTTACTTTTGAAGAGGAGTATCTGATATATTTTTATTTTTTACACATTTGGGTTTTGTAATTTTAATTTGTATTTGTATTTACATTTGTCCATTGTTACAGGCATGAGCTAAAGAGGACAATCTACATGAGAAAAACAAAGAACTTGGAACTCAAAGTGCTACTGGAAGAATGCGAAGGAAGTCTATGTAAAAACAGAATTGTACAAGAAACTGAATGTGTTAGGATAAAAACTAGCTTGATAATAGTGGTTCACTACTTCACTTATTATACAAAATGAATTTGAGCAGGTTTATATTTCGTAAGGAATTTATGTTTTTAGGGTGAGTCATGTTGAATTTTTTTAAATATTTAGAACCATAATTCCATGCATTTCAAAATAACTAATTGCAAATAGGACATCACAAATAATGATTTGGAAATGGTTCGCCACCGCCGCATCGCACGGGTTTCCTACTAGTATATATATACTGGTATGATAATATACCTAGTTTCAAATTAAAATCATCATTATTTATATAAAGCTAACTACTTTTAAAACTTATATTTGATGATTACAACTAAGGTAAACACATGAGAATTTTATTATAACTTAGAAAATCTCATAAAAGTAATGACAAGTTCTAATGTAAAAGTTAAACAATTGGAACATTACCTACTTATGAAAGCATATGAATTCATGAACATAAAACATATGAAACACAGGTTGTTGAGTCAACCATTGATTCCACCTACGTGAGCGTGCGTTCTACAAAACATTCAATTATAAGACATCAAGGTGAGTTTTCATAACCTCTTTTTAAATCTTTTGCGTTTAAACTCGGGGGTTAAACCTGATTTTGATATAACAAGTGTGAAACCAGGATTATTATTGAGATATTATTATTGAGATTTATTGAGAATATGGGATGATATACTTTGAGTGAGTCATCGTTGATTGAGTTGACTTCGGTCCTTCATGGTGATTCCACCATTGATTGAGTTGGATTCGGTCCTCCGCGGCGCACAATATCGATATTTATTATTATTAGGAATATCATTGATTGAGTTGACTGCATTCCTCCGCGATGATTCCACCTTTGATTGAGTTAACTGAGGTCCTCCGCGATATATTATATTGAGAATATTGTGATGAATGATGGTTGTTGGATTGATATGATTGGTTGAGATTGATTGAATGTATTCGAATGATTACTTGTGAATATTTGGATTATTTGAATTATTTGACTTGGTGTGTTTGTTGTGAGTATACAGATTGGAGTTACACTACAGGTTAATACGTGTTATTCATAAAACATTTATAAACATTTTAAAGAATATAAAACTTATGATTACTCACCAATTACTTTCGTAGTTGACACTTGATTTTCTACGTGTTTCAGGAAATGAAGAGAAGTAGGTAGAGAAGGGTAGCTCTACACCTTTTGGACTTCACCACATAGGGTCTCGGACTTAGCTAAATTAACTAGATCAATCAAGATTAGGGTTTAGTTAATTTGGCTATATCTTTTGAGTAATCATTGTAATTAAATCATGACGAACATGATTTTTGTATAATTACTTTAATTGAATTAATGTTATGTAATGATACATTAGATGCCCATGAGCTTGTGAATAATCTGCACATCCCTCTTGGCATCCTGATGTTTCAGCCATCGATAGGGGTGTTACAAGGTATGAGCTGGTCGGAGATATCACCGGAGGAGGAGATCATCAGTCTTGGAGAAATTTTAATGAACACACACATGTGTGTTTTTTTTTACGATTGTAAAAAAACGAGGGCAAAATGCTTATGTGCTTTTTTTTTATACCTAGAGTTTGGGTAGGTGCAATCGCATAACGAACCTGTCTAATTTGCGTTTATTTTCATGATTTTTATTTTAAGGCGGACATATTAAAATGATAGTGTGAACACTTACCGAATATTTATTCAATCTGATGTGGACTAATCTCGTTGGTAACTTAGGGGCTGTTTGTTTGCATCTGAATGTGTCTGAATCTGAATGGTTCAGATTCAAACCATTTGTTTCGCAAAAAAAAAACACATATGAATGGGTGGTCTCATCTGAATGAAGGTGTGAACCATTCAGACTTGAGGAGGAGTCTGAATGAGAAGATAGAAGGGCTACGGCTGGGGCTCGGTCGCTTGTCGTCCTGTTACTGTTAGTGCACAGAAATGTCCCTAGTTCTATGTTTTGTATGATCTGAATATATAAAGTTTATCTTATTAATGAAGATCGGTTATTCTATATTGTTTTTTAATGTTTATTCAAGTTTATATGTGTTTGACTATTGTTGACTTTGATTATATATATCATATAGACTCATTCGTACGAATGACCCTAAGAATGAATGTCCCTAGTTCTATGTTTTGTATGATCTGAATGTATAAAGTTTATCTTATTAATGAAGATCAGTTATTCTATATTGTTCTTTAATGTTTATTCAAGTTTATACGTGTTTTACTATTGTTGACTTTGATTATATATATCATATAGACCCATTCGTGCGAATGACCCTAAGAATGAGGTCATTCGGGTGAATGAATGCCTAGCGAATGACTGGGGCGAACAAATGAGTCATCCGCATGACTCATTCGGTTGACCAAGCTCATTCGGTTGAGCCATTCGCCGAATGAGTATTTCGGTCACTCATTCGGCCGAATGAGTACAGTCTATATATACTTCTACAAACAGATTCAAACCTAACTTTTCCGAGCCTCCTCTCTTCTCAGTGCACTCCAGAGTCATACCCTTAGGGTTTTGAGCGGTTCCTTCGTCTCCAACTTCGAATCTCACCCCGTGGTGTTCGATCTTGATCCAAACGTTCACCCCTCATCGTCGGATTGCCACGGGGCCCGTTGATTTCGATTGGAAAACCCTGGAATAGAATTTCGCACTATTCCAGCTGCTGTAGAGCAGATTCCTTGGTGAACCGGATTGTTTCCGGGCTCCAAATTGGTCCTACAAGTGGTATAAGAGCTTTGGCTCTTGATTCTGCACGATTTTCAATCTAAATCATGAAATCTCAGATTGCTTGTTCGAGATTTTTGAAAACCCTAACTTTCTTGCCCTTCAAGTTACTGTTTCATAATAAATCCGTAGGTTTTTATGGATGTTTTTACAAATCGCGATTTTTGTTGCTGAAAACCCCAGATTGTACGAATGGGTTGATCATCCGAATAAGCCATCCGAATAGCTCTCTTTCGGCCGAATAGCTCCATTCGTCCGAATAGCCCTCTTTCGGTCTTCAACTCATTCGGCCATCTGCTCTTTCGGTCTACTTGTCATTCGGTTGTCTACTCATTCGGCCTTCAAGTAATTCTACCCTATGCTCATTCGTCCAAATCAGTTCATTCGGCTAATACACTTTTATTCGGTCCCCAACATTCGGCCAAGTTAGAGACAATCGATGATCAGTTTGAAAATATTTCTAAGTGTTGAATCCATTTGTTCTTGACATAATGGAGGATCTAACTTTGATGGCTAACCAGAATCATAGGATTCAGACATTGCTACTCACAGAGACTGAGACAGGGAACTCTAATAAAGCTCCTAAGTTGCTTTCATTAGATGATTACCCTCATTTGAAGTACAGATTCGAGATCCACATCAATGGAGTTGATACAAACTTGTGGATGATGATAGAGAGTGGTTATTTGAGACCTCTGAATGAAGATGGAACTCCCCTGTTAGTCACCCGGATGACTGAATCCCAAAGGAAGTTATATGACTTTGAGAAGAAAGCCTATGCTATTCTGTCTCAATCCATTGCTACTGATATCTTTCATCAGTTCAGACAGTTTACTTCTTCTAAGTTACTTTGGGATGCGTTGCAACAAAGATATTAGGGAAATGATGCTTTGAAGAAAATAAAGTCCAAAGCTTTGAGAAAAGAGTTTAACATTTTCATGTATGTGGGAAATGAGTCCCTAGATGATCTGATTGCTAGATTTTATCATCTTCTAAGTGAGCTGTTCAATCATCAGGTCAAAAATACAACACAAGAGAAGATTTAGTGTTTGGCAGATGCTTTACCTCCCAAATGGGAGTCATTCCTCATGGTCTTGAAGCAGAATGAGATGATGTCTAATTTGGATATCAATGAGTTTATCCAGAAGCTGAAAGAACAGGAGATTGAGAACAAGTGAAAGACAAAGAGAGTTGCTCAAGTTCAAGATCCTTCATTGTACTATTCTACTCCTACTGTAGAGAGAGCTTCTTCTCATGCTCCATTGAACACTGCATTTGTCTCTCAGACTAAAGAAACTCCTGCTTCAAACCAGACACAATTCTGTCAATCATCTTCAACATCAACCTCTCAGAAAGAAAATAGTCATACAGTCACCAGTGTAAAGACAGACAATTTTGATAAAGTGACTGTAGAGGTTGCAAAAGAGCATATGGGTCTTCTGTCTACTCTTGTGAACTCTTATGATGGATTACTAGCCAGACATACTGGTAATCCTTACTTGACAAATGAAGATTATTCTCAGATTGACTTGGATGATATGGAGAGGATAGACATCATCTGGGCTCTTGCCAGTGCAATTAGAAGAGCTAAGGATTTTGTGAGAAGAACTGGAAAAGACATCAATCTGAACAAGGATTCAAAATTTGGTTTTGATATGTCATATGTCACTTGCTATAACTGTGGGGAAAAAGGACACTTTGCAAGACAGTGCAACAAACCAAAGAAGACGGGCAACAAGAATCCTTTTCAGAATTAAAGATCATCTGCAGCAAATCCAGAACGAAGACTTGTGCCCGTTGATACTTCCACTCATGCAGGTTCTTCAAATGCTAGCAAATCCTTGATGGTTCAAAATGAGCAAGGCGAAAACTGGGATTTCAGATTCAATTCTGATAAGGGAGGAGAAGATAAAGCATATGTTGCAGAAATCCAGAAAGCTGATGAATCCGGAGATGAAAGCACTTCAGAAGAAACAAAGACTAGTCTGGAGGAATCATCTAGATCAGAATCATAAAGCATTTCAGACTCAGACACTCAAGGAGATTCTGATGCTGTGTTTGAAGAACCACCAGTTACACAGTTTGCTATGGTAGTGAACACTTCTGCTACCTCTCAGTCAGATCAGGTATATGATGATTGTTCTTCTTCTCATTCCAGATGCTTTAACTGTATTGACCTTGACAGTAAGGTCCTGGCTTATCAGAAGCACAATTCTGACTTGATCAGCGATCTCAATCAAATGATTGAAGCAAGTAGAATTTTAAAATCTAATGAAAAAGATTTTCAGGCTATTATTGATTTGTTAAACAGACAGTTACATGAGGCTGAGATCGCTGTGCTCAATAAGAAGGATGCCGTTACTTCTTATCTCAACACCATCAATGAGACTAAGAAGAAACTTGCCATAGTCGAGTGTGACTATGACACTTTAAGCCAGAAGCACAAGAGCTATGAAAGCTCTACATACATTATTGAGCACATGATCAGTAATGGGACTGATCAAACTAGGAAGGGTAAAGAAACAAAATATAATCATTGCCCCCCACCAGTCTTGAACTGCTTTGTCAACTCTCCAAATGACAAAGAGCTTAAATACTTTCAAGTGAAAACTCCATTAGTTATTGATCCTATTGGGATTATTTCTGATAAGGGTTCCACAATGTCTGAGGAATCTTTTGTGGAGGGCGTGGTTGAAGATTGGGTCTCTGATTCTAAGGATGATTATGATGTTTCTCCTCAAGTGTCTTGTGTTAAGAATCAGACATATGTTGCCAAAGAGGCCGAACTAATCTTACCTAAGACAAACATGGCTTCAAAGTTATCCAAAGCAATTTGCTTTGTGAAGTCTTCATAGGATGGTGAAGCAAGTGAGACCAAAGAGACTGAAAAACCTGTTTTTAATGGTACAAATGGTTTGGGTTTTGTGCAAGACAAACTAAGAAAAATGTTTTTCAAACCAAAATTCTCATTCTAAAGTCAAAAACTTTTGTCACACAGATAAAAGGGATTTTTTTTGAGTGTGGTGCACTTGGGCTTATTGCTAGATTTTGCCCTCATCTGATCAGACCTAAGGTTGCACCACCCAGAAAACAAAATCAACATTTTATCAAATAAGTCAAATCTGATTGTAAATCATCTCAATCAAAGCCCAAACAACCCAATCTTGTCAAGCCTTTGGATAAGGGTAAAGGGAAAGTTGTGAACTTGGATATTCCCAAGGTTGTAAATGTCAATCAATCCAAACCGTCATCCATCTACATGAAAAACTCTTTCATTAAAAACACAGTCTGGAAAGTTAAGTCTTCTGAGACTTCAGTTTCAAATACTCCAGACAAGACAATCCCAGATGTAAAATGGATTGATGTTTGGATCCGAGACTCATTGGGTCAACCCAAGACTGTAAAGGCTTGGGGTTCCAAAACTGAACTAACAGTTTGTGTTTGTGCAGGTTGCCCCAGCAGCTTCTCTTAACAGCACTTGGATCGTTGCTAGTGGGGCTTCAAGGCACATGACTGGAGATATTTCACTGCTCACCAATGTCAATTCAATTCGAGGTGGATATGTAACATTTGCCGGTGACAAAGGCGGGCTCATTACTGGAGAGGGTATTCTTTCTAATGGCCAAGTTTCATTTCACAAAGTCAGATTTGTAAAGCAGTTGTAGAACAATCTACTTTCAGTGTCACAGATTTGTGACAAGAAGTACAAAGTTCTTTTTGATGACTCTAGTTGTTACATTCTCAAGCAAGGCATCACTATTCCTGAAGACTGGATTCTGATGTATGCACCCCGTAAGCAAGATTTGTATGTTCTCACCATAGCTACAGCTTCAACAACATCCTCCTCAGCTTCATGTTTTATGTCAAAAGCTACAGAGAAAGATTATATTCCTTGGCATAAGAGGATGGGCCATTTGAGTCGTAAGATGAACCATTTGGTACACAACAATTCGGTTGAAGGTGTCAGCTTAAATAATTTCAAGCTGTTTGATATCTGTGTCTCATGCAAGAAGGGAAAGCAGACCAAGCAGTCTCACAAGCTGAAAAAGTATCATTAAATCACTGTTCCTCTTGAGCTTCTCCATATGGATTTATTTGGTCCAGTTAGCCGCAAGAGTATAGCTGGAGATCAATATTGCTTAGTCATCACTGATGAGTATTCCAATATTCTTGGGTTTTCTTTCTAAAAGAGAAATCAGAAACGTTCGAGTGTATTCAAGTTTTGGTAACTAAACTTGAATCACTTTATAAGCTCAAGATCCGTATGCTCAGAACAGATAACGGGACAGAGTTCAAGAATCACAATATGGAGAACTTCTGCAATGAACGTGACATTGTCCAACAATTCAGTGCTCCATATGTCCTGCAAATGAATGGAGTTGCTGAGCGCAAGAACATAACATTGATTGAGGCTGCTCAGACTATGCATGCTGATTCATCCCTTCCAGTTCAATTCTGGAATGAAGCTGTTGCAAATGCTTGCTACACATTGAACTGGGTTTTGATAGTAAAGAGACATGGGAAGACTTGTTTTGAGTTTCTCCACAACAGAAAGCCTAATCTTAAGTATCTTGAACCTTTTGGTGCTCCGTGCACGATGCTTAAGAAACACGAGCAAGGCAAGTTCAATGAGAAGGTGGAAGAAGGGTATTTTCTTGGGTACAGCTCTCCTAATAAAAGGGTCTACAATAGATCAACTCAAAATATGGAGGAGTGGTACCACGTGGACGTTCAAAGACATTCTATGCCCCCACCTGGGAAAGGTCCAGACTGGATGTTTGATTATTCAGACCTTTTCAACTCTTTCAGTATGCCTCCCATGTACTCAGATGAAGATGATGTTGGATCTCTCATGTATCTTACTGCTTCTCGTCCAGACATCATGTTTGCTACATGCTTGTGTGCTCGCTATCAGTCCAAACCAAGAGTATCACATCTGATTGCTGTGAAGAGGATTTTGCGTTATCTGAAGGGTACCCCGGATTTTGGCTTATGGTACCCTAATGATGATAACTTTGAGCTTACTTCATGTAGTGATTCAGACTATGGCGGATGCAAAAGAACTTTCAAATCAACTTCTGCAGGATGTCAGTTCTTTGGAAACCGGTTAGTTACCTGGCAGTGCAAGAAGCAGATGTCGGTGTCTACTTCAACATGTGAAGCTGAATATATTGCTGCTGCTAGTTGTTGCTCACAAATCATCTGGATACAGCAACAACTCAGGGACTATGGGTTACATTTTTCTAACACTCCTATTTATGTTGATAATACTGCCGCTATTGCTGTCACTAAAAACCCAGTCCAGCACTCAAAAACCAAACACATCGACATAAAATATCACTTCATACGTGATTGTTTTGAAAAGAAACTCATCGATGTTGTTAAAATTCACACCGATCATTAGATAGCCGATCTTTATACAAAAGCTTTTGATATACTAAGATTTTTATATCTGTTATCAGTTAATGGTGTTTTTCAAAAGGATGAAGTCATTCCTTCATCTTAATCAAACAAATGATCATTGTTTTATTAGTTAGGTTCTTTTGTTTTATTCTTCTTAGTTAGTATTTCTGTTATTTTTCTTTCACTTAATCAAAAACTGAAAAAGATTTTCAGTTTTAGGTTTTTAGAGGGAAAAAAAGTAATTTAATTTGAAAAACCAAAAACATTTGAAAAATTAAAAAATGAGATAGTTTTGTTTGAGAAAGTGATGTGTTAACCTATTATGTCTTAAAAGCAAAAAGTGAATGCATAAACCGAAAGCACATGATTT
Source organism: Mikania micrantha (assembly GCA_009363875.1). Lineage (NCBI taxonomy): Eukaryota > Viridiplantae > Streptophyta > Magnoliopsida > Asterales > Asteraceae > Mikania > Mikania micrantha. Next base: position 28,234,080 of record CM018695.1, read on the forward strand.
ATGTGATTTGATGTACTAATAGGCCAACTTTACAAAATGTATAGACTTTTTGTGATTACTTAGAAAGTCTGAATTGTGGGATCCATTTTAGAAAATTAGTTAAGTCATAAATAGTTTTTGACTCAAATCAGGCATACACCTGTTATCATATGTTCTAATGACGTTTCCAATGATTCATGAATTCAAGTCTGTACACATGCCATATTGCTTTGTAAAGACCTAGCTGAAACCTTCCATTCAGATGAGAATGAATGAATCATAAGAAAAATAAAAGTAAATCCGATTCTGTACACGTGCCATATTGCTGGGTTGTAGCCTAGCTGAAGCCGCCCATTCAGGTAGGATAAGCTATGAAAAATACAAAAATAAAATAAGTTCGATTCCATACATGTGCCATATTACTGGGTTGCAGCCTAGTTGAATCCATCCATTTGGATAGAACAAGTTGATCATGTCAACACAGAACTGTATACGTGCGATATTGCTTTGTAAAGACCTAACTGAAGCCATCCATGAGAATGTGTTGAACATGAGAGACAAATCAAAAGGAAAAATAGAAAAAGAAAATAAATTGGAACCTTATAGAACTTATGATGTTAGGTATTAAGTTATGCAGAGATGAGTTACAAACTAGTTTTGATGTTTATTGGTTAAATGTCAAAAGATATGAGTGATCATTAATTTGTTTAGAAATGATGTATTGTCAGGTTTAAAGTGGACAAATATATAAGTAATTAAATCATAAGACAAATGTGTCAGAAGTGTAACGTTCATGAATGCTGATTGGATAAGATCTGGTGTATGTGTCTTTTTCTTGAAAGACTGCTCACAAAAATATGTTCTTCTTAACTGTTTTAGTTTTAATTTTTAGTTGTACAGTTGTCTCTCGTTTCAGAAAAATACAAAAATATTTTAAATTTCAACTTTGTTTTTAGATGATCATTTGTGTGTTCAGATGTTCAATCGTATCTGAATCCATTACCATACCAGACTAATCTTCATAATGGCACTCGTTTAAATGTTCAAAATGTTAAATTTTAAATTAACTTGTGTTTGTGAGTGCTAAGGTTCATTCATGCGAATGAATCAGGAGACAGACTCATTCGACCAAATGAAACAATTCATGCGAATGTGTCATTCGGCTGAATCAATCTGATGCGAAATAATTCATTCGGTTGACCTCTCAGCCGAATGAATCTTCTATATATTGGGCTCTTTCGGCCAAACCAGGCCATTCTGCCAAATCTCTCTTTCAGTTGTATTGTGTGTACCCCTTTCGGCCAATTCAACTTCCTTCGACTATTCTTCGATTTTTCACTGATTAACATGACCAAACTGATTGTGTTTCTTCTTGTGGTTGATACAGGTACTAATGGAACCAAGATCTTCAAATTTTCTCCATGGATTTGCTGTGAGCAACACTTGGCTTAGACTTTTAGGGCTCGTAGCTATAACCTTCAAATAAATGGATAAAATGAACCCTAAATCACCTAAAACCTGTTCCTAAACGTTAATTAGACATATCTGAGTTTGATGGTGTCGATTTTTTGATCATATTTGTTGTTTTGAGAACTTGGACTTTTGAATTTCTTTGGACGACCGAATGAAGCCCATTCGGACTTCAGGGTGAACCGAATGAGATGCAGCGACCGAATGAAGCCATTCAACTGAATGAGACTCTTTTGGCCATTAGCCTCATTCGTTGGTCATTCGGATGACTTGACTCTTTCGGTCAATGAGTCAACTGAATGAGTTCATTCGTCTTTCATTCGTTTGACATGACTCATTCGGTCATTGGACTCATTCGCAAAACCTCATTCGGGCAGTGTTGTCTCATTCGCACAAGTTGTATAATTGTGTAAAATTTCTGATTTTGCTAAACTGTTTAACTGAATTGAACTGACATGTTAATTCTCTTGTTTTTCAGTATGGCTAACTACAAAGCAGTGACAAAGAACAACATATGTGCTCACCTGGATCTTGCCACCAAGAACGCCAAGCATTTTACAGAGATTATTACATTTCTCAGGCGTTCTAGGATCTTCACTGCCATATCTACAGTCTATGATCCATATCACTCACACCAGAGGGATTTCTGGAGATATGCTGACATAGACTGTGAGGTCGAGCCTCCTGTGATCAGAGGCAAGGTGTGAGGACATGATGTCATAGTCTCTGCTGAGCACATTAGGAGAATTTGTGGATTCCAGGATGCACATGATCATCCATTTCTACTTGATCGCTATCTTGTTCGAGGATGCTTTATGCGATGCAAGTATGATGGTGACTTGGAAGTCGGAGTTCTCAACAAAGCATATCTATCCCTTCAGTTCAAGGACTTTGCTCATGTACTAATTCACTGCTTGGGTTCTAGACGCGGATGATTTGATGAGCTTAGGAACACATTACAGGGTGCTTTTGTGGCTTTAGTGTTGAATCTACCATTCAACTTCTCAGAGATGGTATTCACACATTTGAAGGAGAATGTCTATCTCAAGGGTTACAAGAAGTTCCTCATGTACCCGAGATTCCTTCGGCAGATCTTTGATTCTCAAGTGCCTAATCTACCGAAGACCAGTTCCGAAATCATCTTAACAGAGTGTTATCATATAGGGGAAAGGAGACAAAGCCTCCAATGCGTGCTCTATTTGGTCATCTCCACAACCCTGAATATATTGCTCCAGGTGGAAGGAAATGGAGACATGATGATTCTAATTCGGATTTAGAGGACATCATAGTGCCAGGTGGTGATGATGGAGATGATGGTGATGATGGTGGAGATGTTAGTGCTGGTGGTGTGGGTGTTAGCGGTGCAGGTGCTGATGTTGGTATTTCAGGAGCTGGTGGTGATGTTACTGGTGCTGGAGTTAGTGCTTCTGTTGCTGATGATGATGTGGATGTTGGTGCTTTACTAGATTTGGATTTCATGGCTACCACTGAAGCCACCATTTCCAATCCACTAGAGATGGGTGGTACCACATGAGCTGAGGATGAACAAATGGAGGATGTTGATGATGAAAAAGAAGATGCCTCAGATGATTCTGATTCAGAAGATACTAGGCCACAGGTGGTGACCACATGCTTTAGATCTCAAGTTGTTTTTCTTGATACAGGAGATATAGAGCAAGAGCTTGATAGGGAGGAGATCAGGGATCCATCGTTTATTCCTGAGTTTGACCTTTCTCCTCCCCCACGTACTTATATTTCTACATCTGCTGCTGCTGCTGTCCAGTCCACATCATCCCCTCCTGCCAAGAGAAGAAGGACTAAGTTTGTCCTATAGAGGCGGTCGGAACTGTCTTCTGCTGCAGCAACCACTGTTACATCAGTTGCAACAGTTGCAGTTTCTTCACTGACCAGGTCACGGGCTATACCTACACGTATTACTATTGCCCTTCTAACCTCCTCTGGTGCTCCTACCACTGTCTTCACTGCAGCTTCTTCTGGTCCCTCCATCACTCGAGCTGATCCATATACACCTACTGTTTCAGTTGCTGAACAGCTCAGCACACTGAACAGTTTGGTTCTTAGGCTGATGGAGAGGAATCACCAGCAGGATGAAGTCATTGCCCAACTCACTCAAAGGGTCAGCGAGCAAGATGCTTTTCTATTACAGTCTGCTGACCTGCGTGCAGATTTGAGGGCAAGATCAGCTGAGCAGGAGGAGCGTTTGCTCAAGTATGTTGATGAGCACAATCTGTTGGCACTGACTGCCTCAGGATTTAGTGATAGGATCCTAGCTCTTGAAGCCGAAAACTTGCGATTAGCTGAGCAAGTCAAAAGCATTAAAGATGCTACTCCCAGGATCGAGGGAACCGAGGTTGCCTCCAATGATTCAGACGGGGAAGAAGAAGAAGACGAAGAAGAAGATGAGGAGTCTGATGAGGAGAAAGTTGACTATGAGAATTCTGATAAAGATGATGATTCAGATGAGCATCAGGGAAGCAGTCCCCTCTCACCGAGATCCAGACAAAGACAAAGCATGTTAAAGGTGCCAAGCCTCCTCCTCCTCAAACTAAAGAGCCTAAAGCTGCAGAAGAGGTTGAAGCAATGCCAGTGAGGAGAATTTTGGACTAAAAGCTTACTATATCTTGGACTCTCAAGGCATCATACAACACTCAGTTAGCTACGATAAGGAGGAAGGAGAGATTATCCATTGCCTCACTAAAGAACAGATTTCTAAACTTTTCAGGTTAAATCCCGACGAGGTGATTCTGGATGAAGATACCATTCCTGCCTCTGATATTCCTTCTCCTGAAGCCTTTGATGACATCGATGAAGTTATTTTGGAGGATATCACTGAGCAAGAGGACATCAAGTATACTTTAGCTGAGGATGAAGTACCTACCTTCACTGATCTTTTCGGTCAACACACTGACGAGGAGCTGAATAGGAAGGTTGAAGAAAAGGTCAGCGGAAGTGAGTCTTCAGCAGAAGACATTCAAAAAGAAAAGAGGAATTGGAAGCTTATTGGCAAGTGTTGAAGAAGGAAAGCGTTGCTCCTATGCCAACTTCACACACTAAAGTTTACAGGACCAAGGGATACAGATCCGAAGGTCAAATTCTAAGCTGGGCATACTTTCATGATTTGAACTGCTATGCAGTCAAAAGAGAGCGAGGAATACAGTTGTAGATCTACTGATTTGATCTTGATCGTACAACGGAATCCTATTAACAATCAAATATATGCGGAATCTATATTTGATCTATATGAATCAAAGAAGAACAAGCATTCCAGTAATCATCTCCATTTCATTAATCAATCTTCAATGATTACAATCTCACATAGAGAATACACACAGAGTCCAGAGGTTTTCCAGAGTTCAAGTTTTGTCAAAGTCAGACAAACCTACAATATATACTCTGTCAGCCGAACCTAGCTTAGCCGAACCATTAGGTTCGCCAGCCTAACCTTGAGGTTCGCTGGACGAACATAATTAGCCAAACCTAATAGGTTCGCCGAACCTGCTAAGGTTTGTGGGCCAGACGAACCTCAGCCAAACCTCACTAACTTTCTATAATTTACATGTTTGATAAGCAACCTATTACAAATATATACTAACAAACTCCCCCTTAATAGTTGCTATCAGAATCTTCAATCTTCGTCTTCACTTTGAACTCCACTGGTTTCTCCACACACATTATCAACAGCACGAATAACAACAGATCTTGGAATCTTAGATAATCTTTCAGCTTTCAGCTTAGCATCTCTATCTTCTATCTCCTTTTGTACTTTCATCAGCTCTACATACAAATAGTCAACATCTTCCCAGTTACATCCAGAATGTATACCCAGAGTATAACACATCCGAGCAATTGTTTGAAACTGAACTGCCATATCTTTGTTACTAATTCCAACATCATGATACCCTTCATCAGCAAAGATCTCAGCTATATTCAGTAAATCAATGTCTTCTTTTGAATAGTTTACTATTCATACAGGATCCAACATCCTAATCACCCTCTATTTCTCTTCTTGTCTTAACAAAATAACAGCTTTAGATGTATTTTTATCATAGAACCAGAACTTGAAATAATGATTCCAATTCTGTTCTATCCTCCTCAACCTTGGTCTTTTAAAAGATTTAGGCTTTGAATATCCATGCAACTTGTCTTTGACTTGTGGCATCAATAAACTCCACCCATACTTAGCCTCTTTCTTTAACAGCTTCTCAAATATGTCATTATGTTTAGTCTGAATTGGCTTTATCATCTTCAATCGGGATAACTTCATGCGTTCAAAAGATGGTAAGGACATCATATCCAATGCTTTTCCAAAATACTGGCATCCATCAGTCCTTTTGACTACATAACATCCTTTATCCTTTATGCTTCCTGGAATGTTGTGAAAGTAACCATAGCTAACAATTCTTCCTTTCATCTTTGACTTAGATCCAATCTTAAATCTTGTGAATTGTTTAGCTTGGTTTTCTTGAACTTTTTCTTCTATGTCTTCAATCATTTGCTTAAAAATGTACAAGTGATCAACTATGTACTTGCTTTCATCTTGATTCTCCTTCCATAACTCCATGTAAGTCTTTCCTTTTATCTGAGCCATTGATGTTTTTGGTACACCTCTTTGAACTTCAAGATCAAAAATCTTCTTCAGAGTTTGCAGATTATACAAATTTTCATCCATTGGATCATCTTGCTCAAAATTAAATAGCTCTATTTGATCATCTCGTTCAAAATCAAACACTTGATCAGAATCCACTTCAAACATATCATAGAAATCATTTCTTGAATAACCACCAACAATCTCTCCTTCCTCCAAGTCTTTATCTTTAGATCTTTCAACAAACATTCTCTGCAAATGAATATCAGAATGTTGTTTAAATAAATCAAGAAAAGTAGGCAAAGAATAATCAAAAATCTTCTTTGGATATTCCATATCAGTTAAATCTTCAACATCAACATCTTTACAATCTTTAGTCTTGTCAGAAGAAACAACTGAAATAGGAGTAGCATCAAGAGAAATCTTGGAAGAATTGTAAACCACTATAGCACCAGTCTATGAATTCAAACCACCTGAACTTCCTACATCATTCACATCATCATCATCATCATCTTTATCATCAAAATAAGCATTAAAGCTTGGATGTTCATCAACATCTGAATCCTCATAATCAATCTTCTCATCTTCCTCTTCATCATCATCAATGTCCACAAATACAGGTTCAGAAGTATCACCAGCAAACTCAGATTGATTTTCCTTTACTTGAATATCATCAATCTTTTTCTTCAAGTCTTGATTTTCCTTCTTCAAAACATCAATATCAACCCTTTGTTGAGTAGTCAGAGTTTCCAAAGAACTAATCCTTTCAGTCAACAACTTCTCAATTGTATCCTCTTCTCTCCATTTCAACAGCTGAGAAACTTGGCTTTTCAGAACATCTAAATCACTTGAGTTTGAAGAAGATGGTTGTTCAGCTTCAACTTTCTCCTTTTCCATCTTGTACATGTCAAACAATTTTGACAAAATAAATATCCTTCTTCTAATCTCAGAATCATCATAACCTATAGAAAAATTTAGATCCAAGTCATCTAAACCTTCAAATAAAGACTCTCCTCTTGAAGTAGAAGCATCTTGAAAAGTTGTTGTTGCTTGAAATGAAGTAGTGACTGTTGTAGCATCCATGAAAGAAGGAACAAAGGTAGCAACATTCACAAACTCAGGTGTTTGCACAAAAGAATCTGTATGCATGTGAACTGGTGATGTAGAAGTTTCTTCTTGAATTTTTGAAGAAATAGAAATGGGTGTAGACACAAAAACAGAAGCAGCTGAAGTAGAATCTACCACAGGAGATGATACAATGATCCTGGGAATCCTTGTCTTCTTCTTTTTAGGCACTTTTGCCATCCTCTTCTTCTTCTTCGGCCTTGAAGTCTCCGGCTCATCAACTGTAAAACTAGGATCAGCTGCTTCTTCTCTAGCTTCTACATTTTGTTTTTGAGTAGGTCTTTTCTTCAATCTCCTGACCATATTATTTCCAACCTGAATAGTCTCAAACTCAGACTCAGTCTCTGTAGATTCTTCACCTTCATCATCAAGTTCAACATTCTCAACATCAACATGAGCAGAAGTAGTATCCTCTTGTTGTCCTTGATTTTCTTGTTGATCTGGAAAGATTACTTGAAGAGGAACCAATGTAAAAGGAGTTACACTTGGTTCTTGAGTTTGCTCTTGACTGTGTGGCTGTGATTGTGAAACTTCCTTGTTTGTTGTCTAGGAGGAGGAGTTCGTGTTTGTTGTTGATCAACATCATTGTCACTAAACATTTCATTGTCAGAACTTGAATCTTCATGCCTCCAGGCATCATTCTTAGGAGCAACATAATTAGCTCTTGCACAATGGCATACTAACTCTTTAACCAAAATATCATCACTGCTCTTCTGATAGATCTTGACCTGACCAAGACTAGAGTCATTCATATGCTTTAACTTGAGAAGATCAGCAGCAACTCTAGGAAGGTTTTACTCTAGAAATCTGTCATCTATCAACATCTGGACGAATCTGGGATACATGTAGAATCTATCCTTTGCTTTGGTGATGTTATCAGACATATATCTGAAAATCATTGATGAGAAATTGAACGGTTTGTTCAATACCAAAGCCACCATAGCTGACCTTATCAGATCTCTGAGCTCATCAAACGTTCCCTTCCTCATACTCAAACAATGCAAGAATACATGAGCCAGCAGCTTGTACTATAGATGAAGTTTTCTTTTCTTGATGGAGTTCTCACTGTGCACTCCAAAATAACGAATCCTCATGAAGCAGCCCTTTATACACCTTTCAGGAATGAGTGTCATTCCTGCAGGTTCTCCACCGAATTGTAGAACCCTTCGAATATCAGCTTCAGTAATCCGAATGGCTTGATCAAGCACATTCGCCTCAATAACATACTCTTCATCCACACTAATTAATCTTGCTGAGTTCCAGAAGCTTTGAACATGCGATCTGTAAATCTGACATGAATTTGATATGGCATGATAAATCCTTAAATGTCTCAGAAACTCAATCATAGGCCTGAAATCTTTGCCATTCTTGGTCATAGGATCCAGATATGCACATAGATTATGCTTATCTCCAAATGTAAGATTCGCCATTTCTACAATCAGAAATAAAACAAAATTAAAACAAAATTAAAATAAGAAACTAAAAATAAAAAATCAAAAAAAATTTCTAAGTGTTGAAACCAGCGAACCCCCTGTGCCGAACCTAAGCCTAGACAAACCTTTACTGAACGAACCTTTAATAAACGAACCTTCATATCTCATGAACCTTCTGGTCAAACGAACCTTGACCAACAAAGGTTTGGTTCTGACATTCAGAGGTTCATCCTGAACCTATCAAGTTCAAACGAACCTTAGAGATTCCAGCGAACCTCTGTCCAGTTAACGAACCTAAATCCATTTCAAAATCAAATTTTCAAATCTTTGAATTAGATCAAAAAATTTATATCCAGAGGTTCGCCATTAACAAATGAACAAGATTAATGAAAACACTTTGTTCAAAACTTAGATTTTAACAGGTTTTAAGTCATCAAAGTAGGTTCGACTAAACTATCCTAAAACCAATCATATCTTCTAATTTAGCCGGTCAATCTTCAAGATTTTTACCTATAAATGATCACAAGACAATTTCGAATCAGATGATATAAGGCAAAATGTTTCTGAGATACTAAATAAAAAAATCAAAAAATCCACAGTTGCAGGTTCGTGAACAGCTTCTGATGAAAAGTGATGAACGTATCACACGAACCTGTTCTTATACGAACCTGTTCTTATACGAACCTGTTGACAAACCTTTTCAACGAACCTTTGACCAACATGTTGACCGAACCTGTCAACGAACCTCTCAAACTAACCTATGAACAAACCTCTCAGGCGAACCTGTCCAAAACCTCTTGAATGAACCTTTTCAACAAATCTATTGAACGAACCTATCATCCAACAAACCTATTGGACGAACCTTTCAGGCGAACCTCCAAGCAAACCTTTTGAAATTCAATTTTATTTAAAATTTCAAACAAATCAATGTTTTAATGTTTCAAAGTCAAAACAAATAATCAAAACTTATTGATTTAACATCAGATAAAACAAAATCTTTTTTGTATTTTTAAATTTTTAAAACAAACAAACAAACTACAATTTTAACAACTCTAACTATGAACTATAAACTAGCAAAACAAACACATATTTTTGTTTGAGAAAGATCTAGACATGAGATCATATTGTATTACAATTTTCAACACACCTGATTGAATTAATGAATATATTTAACAGCAAATTACAATTCAAAAATGATTGTCAGTATAAAACCTCTTTAAGTTTAATTACTTAGATAAGATATCAAATAAAAACAAAATTATCAAATACTTTATGTTTTCCATTTACTTGAACACATCCCTGATTTATGAATAACAAATCAAACAATAATGTTCTTGAAACAATATATTTCAATTTTAAATAGTTTGATCATGCAAAAACAAAATAGAATTTCTTTTAAAAAATAACAAAATATAAAACAATTTGAATTTGTTCAAAATCTTGGAATCAAGTTTGATACTTACGTATGCTCAGATGATTCAGAAAATGAACGAAACAATAATTTAAGATTAAGCTTTTAACAATCAGATCGATATTTTCATATACGCAGAGATTGTCCAAAACTTAATCAATAACCAAGAAAACAAATTTGAATCATTTAAAGCTATAACAATCAGGTCGATATGCAAGTATACGCAATGAATGTTTCAGCTTCAAACTAAAATAAAAGAAAAACAAAAATAGAATTTCTTTTGAAAATTAAACACATGATCAAAACTAGTAGCTTGAATTTTGTTCAAGAAACATTTTGTAAGATTAATTATCATTCATTCAGGACAAAACTAAGTACTGTATTCTAAGCATCTGTTTCTCATAAAGCATAATCAAAATTTTGTCAAATGTTATCTTAACTAAGTTATAAACCTACCAACATATCATACTAAGTAATTGAAACTGCTCTTTATTTTTATGTTATAGTATGATACATATGTATTTCCAATTGCTACAATGTACTATCATTTCTCATTTGGTCGAATCAATTTCTCAGAATTTTAATTTTTTTAAATGTTTTTGTGTTTTTGATTTTTCAACTGTTTTTGTATTTTTAAAAATTTTCTCCCCCTAAAAACTAAAACACAAAACAACAAAAATTAAAATATCTGATGTTAATTCAATAACCTTGATTATGAAGGAAGTTGATTTGAGATTACCTCACCCATAACCCGAATGCCATTTAATTTGAGTAAATACTCAAAACGAGTTTTATCAAAGGCCTTGGTGAGAAGGTCTGCTCGTTGCTCATTGGTATGTATCTTCACCACATCAATAAGTTTCTTTTCATAGCAATCGTGTATGAAATGAAACCTAATCTCAATGTGTTTAGATCGTGAATGATACACATGATTCTTTGTGATAGCAATAGCAGCCTCGTTATCAACATGAATTGGGATTGTAAGAAAATTCAAACCATAGTATCTCATCTGTTGTTGTATCCACAAAACTTGTGAACATCAACTGGCAGCCGCTACATACTCAGCCTCACAAGTAGACGTAGCAATAGATGTTTGCTTTTTACACTGCCAAGAAACTAAACGCTCGCCCAAAAATTGTGCACCTCCAGTTGTGGATTTCGCATCTGTCTTACATCCTCCATAGTCGGAGTCACTGTAGGCATTGAAGGAAAAATTATCATCCTTAGAATACCACAGACCGGTGTCTGGTGTACCCTTCAGATAACGAAGTATTCTTTTCACTGCAATCAGATGTGACACTTTAGGTTTTGATTGATATCGAGCACAGATACTTGTAGCAAATACAATATCTGGTCTTGAGGCAGTCAGGTACATCAAACTTCCAATCATTCCACGATACAACGTAGCATCAATTATCTCCCACTTAATATCAGGCTCAATCCCGTGATTAGGCTGAATGGGCGTGGAAATCGGTTTTGAATCAAGCATGCTAAACCGTTTTAGCACATCTTGAATATATTTTGTCTGATGAATGAAGATTCCATCATCAGTTTGATCAATTTGTAAACCCAGAAAAAAATTGATGTTTGACATGGCACTCATTTCAAATTTCTCTATCATCACCTTTTTAAACTCCAAACACAGTTGTTCATCGGTAGATCCAAAGATAATATAATCTACATAGTTCTGAACAAGAATAATATCCTTTTCCTTTTCCCGATAAAACAAGGTTTTGTCAATCTGACCCCTCTTAAACCCGTCTTCAATAAGGTGAGTCGATAATGTCTCATACCAGGCACGAGGAGCCTGATGAAGACCATACAGTGCTTTGTCCAAGAGGTAAACTTGATCCCGGTGGATAGGATCCTCAAAGCCAGGTGGCTAACAAACATACACTGTTTCCTTCAAAGAGCCATACAGAAATGCAGACTTGACATCCAACTGAAAAACTTTGAATTTCTTGTGAGCAGCAAAAGCAAGAAAAAGTTTAATTGCTTCTAGCCGCGCCACAGGTGCAAACACTTCATCATAATCAATTCCTTCAACTTGTTTGAAACCTTGAACCACTAAACGAGCTTTGTTTCGTACAATTACGCCTCGATCATCTCGTTTGCATCTTAGTACCCATCTAGTACCAATTTTCTTCTCTCCTTTTGGCAAATCAACCAAATGCCAAAACCCCAACTTCTTAAACTGATTTAACTCTTCTTGCATAGCCTCCACCCAGGCAGGCTCACGCAACGCTTCAGTCACAGTCTTTGGCTCTATATGTGAATAAATGCAGAATGCATCCAGAGCTCTTGACTGCCATGAGTTCATTCTAAATCCACATACAAACTCTCCTCATTTGTGACTTGATGTCATGTCTGTACTCCAGCAGATGGATTTCCGATGATCTGATCAACAGGATGATGTACATGAACTCTAGTGACAGGAACTTGCGGGAAATCCACATTATGATCAAGATTTGTAATATTCTGATCAGTATCTTGATCATGAGAAATAACATCTTCAAAAACATCATGATCATCATCAGATGACCAATCATCATTAATTACTTCTGAAACACCTTCCTCATTTGGATTATAATTACCATCTTCAGAATGATGAGAAATACCTTGATCTTTAGAATTCTGCAAATCATAAAACATTTGTAAGGTTATTTCATCATCAGAAACATTTGGAGACAAATTAAAAGACTCAAACAGTTTATCATAATCAAAAAGCCAATCTGGTCCTTTTCCGTCTGGTATAGGTGTATGTCTTTGAACATCCACATGATACCATAATTCTACAACACCCGTACGTTTATTAAACACACGTTTGTTAGGAAGATTGTATCCAAGAAAGAAACCCTCTTCAACTTTAGAATTGAATTTTGAATCTTTCTTTAGCATGGTACAAGGAGCCCCAAAAGGTTCCAAGTGTTCCAGATTAGGTTTTCTATTTTGAAGAAATTCATAACATGTTTTATTGTGTCTTTTAACAATCAACACTCTGTTAAGAGTAAAACAAGCTGTAGCCACAGCTTCATTCCAGAATGTAATGGGACGTTTAGAACCAGCTAGCATTGTTCTCGCAGACTCAATCGACGTTCTGTTCTTTCTTTCAGCTACACCATTCATCTGAGGCTCATACGGTGCACTGAATTGCTGCTGAATGCCTTTGGAATTGCAGAATTCCTCCATTTGGTGATTCTTAAACTCAGTTACATTATCTAATCTAACATGCCTCACTTTTAACTTATACAATGTCTCCAACCTATTAACCAACAACAGAAAGTTTTCATAAGTATCTGATTTATGCTTTAAAAACATGACCCATGAAAATCTAGAAAAGTCATCAGTCACCACAAAACAATACGATTCAACACATATACTTTTCACATTGATAGGTCCAAACAAATCCATGTGAAGAAGTTCAAGTGGCTTATTAATAGAAAACATTGTCTTTGTTTTGTGTGACTTCCTTTTCTGTTTATCTTTTTTGCATGACACACACATCAGGAAGCTTAAAATGTTTAACCGGTACGCCCTTTGCTAAATGATTGTGTCAAGATGATTCATCTTCCTAATATGAATTTGCCCCATCCGTCTGTGCCAAGAACGTGTATCTTGCTCAGTTGCTTTAGACACCAGACATGTCTCCACTTTATTCACCGTCTCCACCTTTTCCATGTCTGGTACATACAAATCCTTGCTTCGATCAGCAGTCATCAGAATCCACTCCTTAGGAATCTGAAATCCTTGCTTAAGTACATAACACCTGTCTTTATCAAACATCACCTTGTATCCTTTATCACAAATCTGCGAAACACTTAACAAATTGTTAGTTAATTCTTTAGAGAAATTAACATTATCAAATGAAACCTTTCCATTCGTCAAACTACCCAACGCAGTAATTTGACCTCCTTTGTCTCCTGCAAAGTTCACATAACTTCCTTTGATTTGCCTGAAATCCTTCAACAAATTCAACTCTCCAGCCATGCGCTGTGAACATCCACTATCAACAATCTAATTACTATTGATATGGCCTATGGATGCCACATGCAAAATAAATTAAAATTCTATCAGTATCAAAAGGGATGACCCCCGCCATTTCGGTGTCGAGTCTCCCTGAATGGACCCCTGCCATTCTGTTGTGATGAACTGCTTGAAGACCCATCTTCAATGTTTTCATCCTTTTTCCCAGAAATCTGATCACCTGACCTGCATCTCAATTTCCAAAAAGATTTTGACTTACCATTTTGTTTTGAAAATGATTTTGAAGAAAATTTGCCAAAGAAATCATCATCAGATGATGTCACCATTTTCACAAGCTTTCTCACATTCCTTTTATTATCAAAAACTCGTTTCTTCTGATTAAATTCTTCTTTTACCCAAACACAATCAGGATCAAATTTCCAAAGAACTTTCATTTCTTCTTCACTAGGTTTCACTTTCCTAGGACTTCCACCTGACCTATTCACCCAACTCTCATCATCTGATTCCTATTATATATGGAAATAAGATCGCAACTGATATGTTTTTGTCCTTTGTTTTCACAATTGTTATTTCACATGTGTTCTTGTTTACGAGCATTTCAAATTTACATTGAAATACATAAAACTGTTAATTGTTTTCACAAAACTGTTGTCACACATTTGTTCAGCACATAGTATATACACATAGTTCTAGGTGAAAGTACACATACCATACGGATTGCCGAACGATTACATACTAGTTGTCACAAACTTCAACTACACATTTATAATGACAATGATATATCTATTGGACACACCATCCTACCATTGTTTAAATTACCATGTGAGGAAGGCCCATGGTGATTGCTTACTTCTTCAGCATTTTTAGGGATGCTAAACATGGCTAACATCTTTAATTGAAGTATTTGAAACATTTTATTTGCCTTTGCATGCTTCGTTCATTATTCTAGTTTATTTTTCTTAGTATACACATGTGACCAACTATACTGTTATTTAAACATAATTATTGAAGAAGTTGATTATTGATGTTAGACTCCTTGTTGGTTGAATGGAAGATCTCCCTCTTGAGTTATGCTATGATGTTTTCCTTGTTAAGGAGGAAAGAATCATAGAAAATCACAGTTAAGAAATCAGATATAAATGCATCATCATTAATGTTAGAAAATGCCGGGATTAAATACCCGACAATAGTACAAGAGGTTATGTCACTTGATAGTGATATCAAACAGAAAATACAACAACGGAATAAAGTAAATTACAAGCACTGAATAACATAAATAGATAATAATTGAATTATTAAATTACAACAATGAAAGCAGAAACCCTGACTGTCTTCCGAGGTTCTTCAGTCTTTAGCATTCCGTGGTGGTCTTTAGTGATTATGTTCAGTGCTTGATCTGCATTTTCTTATCCATGATTATTTTTAGAGAGAGCTTCTGTGTTTGTGTTCTGGGGTTAGGATATTAGTTCTCTCCAAGGTTATTGACTGTGGGGTTAGGATCTGTGGTTAAGCTCAGTGGCTTATTTACGCTCTTCGAGGGTTAGTAACTCAGTGGAAGAATGTGAGGATCTGTGGTTATGGGTTTGTCTTCGGGGTTTAGGGTCAGGTGTTATTTATTTAGTGATATGAGACAATGGATTCTAAGGAAAAAAGGGTAAAGGGTAGGAAGAATGGTGAATAAAAACTGTGCTTAAGGCTTGGGGAAATGTGGTTGTGGCTCATCAGTCCTTATTTTCCAACAATTTGCCTCTTGACTGATGAAGCCAAAACCGCTTATTTCTTGAGCAGCATTATCTTAATCTGACCTCTTACGTCAAGCATGAACTCTTGTGCCTTGTTGTTCAGCTCAGCATTCTCTAACCTAAGGTTGAGCAACCTCCTAAGGTCTACTTCTAAGAGCTCCAAAATTGAGTAAAACAAAGTAAAGGAGATTGTGGATTTGTTGTATCTCTTTTTTATTATTGAATTTGTTCTCTCCTCAAGGAACCATCTCTTAATTCCAGACTTGGAATGAGAAATTTGAAGTACAGATTTAGGAGAAGGGTCTGACTTGTGCCTTATTTGTGGTTTGATTTGTTTGGGAGGAGATTTGAAAGGTGGAAAAGGAAAAACAAAGGAGGTAGGCTTCTTTAGAATATTTAGTCCCTTTGTTTTTTTGGGTTTATTGTGGTCCTAACCAGGGCATACTCATCAGGCTCATATTTATTCAAAATATCAAGCTTATAATCCTCAATGTAAATAATCAGATGTATCTTAAGGGGCTTTGTCGTGGTTAGGATTACTAGTAGAGTCTCCCACTTATCAATCTTAAACAAAATGATCTATTAAGTTATGAGTGTTGAGCTCTCTAGTTTCTTTTATTGTTGAGGCAGGAACAGTGGTAGAAGAAGGATTATTGGCCTCCTAAAATAGTTTAGGATGATCCTTATTGGCTTTTTTGAAAATGGAAAACTCATGATATAGAGTAATGTAATTCCATATAAGGATGATATTTCTTGAGTCCCATTATTTCTGGATGAGGATATGTTTTACCATTTTCTTGTTTTTCAATCTCTTTATTTTTCTTGTCGGTTGCTAGTATACTAGAGGAGAGGGAGTGAACTTATTTTCTCAAATCGGTGATATCCCAGTTCATGAAGGTTTCTACCTTGTACCTACCTTCATTTAGGAGGAACTTTATTAGGTCTTGTCTTTCCTTTTGGTAAGACTCCTCCAGCTGTTGATCAGCCAAGAGCTTCTTCACCCTCTCATTATCTTTAATTATTTGTTTTTGAATGTCTTTTGTTGAAGGGATGATTCTTTCGGGAGAGAAGGATTGCTAGGAGTGGGGTAGGCTGTGGTTTCTCATTTGCAATGTCAACTGCTTTATTGAAGGAGAATGGGTTTGTACATGAGAAGGAATTTGAGTAGTATGAGAAGGGGAAAGAACAAGACTGCCATCATCGTCATCTAGCACGGCGTTTCTTTTTCTTGGTATTAGAGATGAGATAGGCTTATTGTCATCCGAGTCTTAGTCAGACTCATGGTTTTGGGTTGGTTTTAGGTTTGCAAGAAGAAGGATTGGATTTCTTAGCAACACTTTTCTTTCTTCTTAAGAAAGAATTTTTTTTATTTCCGATTGAGGTTTGTGGGGAATTTTGGAAAGGTTTAGAAGAGTTTCAGAAAAAGCTTTGGAAGAAAGAAAAGGAGAAGATCATTTGGTTAGTGTAAGGGGTTTTGAGATATGTACATGGGTAGACTGTGCAGGTGTGGGAGAAGTATGTACATGGGAAGCCACTTGTATGACTTTTCTTAATGTCGTTAGAACTGATTTGGAAGCCTTAGGTTTAGGCTTTCTGATAACACCAGAGCTACTAGCCTTGGTAGTTGCATAGTTAGGTTGTTGATCAAAGGCATCCATAAAAAGACCCACTTTATTCTTTTGCTTCAAAATTTTATTTTATGCTTATCAGCTTCATCTTAAGCCAATTTGGATTGCTAGTAGATGAGCTTCTCACTCTCCCTCTTTTTAGCTTCATCAGCATATTCTTTGAACCAAGGGGGAGGTGGAGATGTACATGTGAGGGAGTGCATGTAGATTTTATTTAGGATTACCTCCTGTTTGAAGGATTTTTTTTGGAGTCTACAAAAATTTTGGGTTTCTCAATCTCCATTTTATTAGAGTGAATAAAATCTTAGGAAAAATTGTTGAAAAAAGTGTTTAGATGGGTGGTAAGAAATGGGTTTAACACTTCTTGAAAATATATTGTATTAAGGTTGGGAATATTGGAAGTAGACGAAGTGTTTGGGAAACCTTCAAATGAAGCTGCCTACATTGGGTTAGATTTGGCTTTCAGGTCTTTCTCATTCATACTTTTGTAACAACTCAATGAGTATGGCTAAATCAGTCTGAAGGTTATTTATATTAGCCGTAAATTCAAAAATTTTATTATTTGATTCAACACTCATTTTCATGATATCATATAAATCCCTAACAGTTTTGTCAGTTGTAATATGAATTGGATTCACCTCAATATTCTCATGCACCCCTTTGTCTTGGTACTAGGGATTTCTGGCATCAGTCATGTTGATTTCATTGACATTTCCATAGATGGGGTCTTAGTGCTTGATCCGTCCATGAGATGTTCACTTGGACTGTTACATGGAGTGGATGCTCCATTTATTTGGTATGAGTTCCTAGGTGGACTAGGTACCCTAACCTCAACCTCACCTCCTGGTGTGGATTTTGAACACTTTAGGCAATGGTTTAATGTGGTTTCCATGGAGTTATTATGGTGAAAGGAGAACTAGGAGACCCAAAAGTTGTGTTAATCTCCTGGAGAACAGTGGTGAAATTATTGTGTTCAGGCTGTGGGGAGAAAGCAGAAGTGTCGGTGGGAGAGGGGACTTCCATCTGCGCATCAGTTGATAAATCAGTGGGTATTGTGGTTTCCCTTGTGTGTAAAACATCATCCTGTTGAGAGGATTGATGAGGAGTTAGCTCGGTGTGAGGAATTCAGTCCACTTGAGAGGATGTTTCAAGTGACCCTTGTTGTCTAGTGGGGACAACGACTTGTTCAGGGTCCTCATCTCCTTGAACAATGTTTTTGGGTTTCTTATTTTTTTGGCGTGGCTTGGTGGATGTTTTTTTAGTGGGTTCACCTTGGTCAGCGGTGTTCTTATTGCCATCCAAAGTTTTTGCATCGGTATTTAACCTAGCAAAGGTCTAATTGACAATTGCCTTTATTAAGGTAAGAGGGGCAATATGTCAAACATTGGAGACCTGACTAAAGAGACATGCCGTCATAAAACATTGATATATCAGAAATGATGATGTCGATTGATTGTGCACTAAATAATCAAAGATGAGCTGAGATAGACATACATTATTGAAAAAAGAGGAGAAGACATATTGAATGCATAAGGCATATTTGATTTACACAGGGGTTTGAACGTAATGAAGCCTAGTCCGATGCCATCACCCTATTTAAGCGCAAGTGTTATGTTAAAACGAAAATCTTAGAGTGAATGCATCAAGATATCCAACACCAATCACAAGCCATTAATTGTTACTTACGTCTTTGAAGAGTTTAGGGTAAGAGTTGTATGAAGAGAAGAAGATCGATTTTATTATTGTAATAAAACTTAATGATCGATGAAATGGTTTGAGAGGATTTAGGGAG
Organism: Mikania micrantha; assembly: GCA_009363875.1. NCBI lineage: Eukaryota > Viridiplantae > Streptophyta > Magnoliopsida > Asterales > Asteraceae > Mikania > Mikania micrantha. The sequence continues at coordinate 28,253,250 of CM018695.1, forward strand.
GTTTTAGGGTCAGAACAGATTAAATGAGAATGATGGATATAAATTGGGAATGACGGAAGGTCAAGTTAGGTCAAAAGCATGCAAGCGTAAAAGAGTAAAAGACGGAGCAAAAGAACAAAGGAATTTAATAACAACAGATAGTTGTAACCACTGAATGTTGTGTAACAACGGATATGATAAAACAAGTCTATCATTGGTTACAATAAACAATGGATAAATGAACAAATATTGTTCATTCAGTGATTATCCATTTTGTTCATTGTTAGGACAATCAATGGATTGACCCTTATTAATTTATAAGGAAATATATAAAGAAAATAAGAAGAAGAAAAAATTTATTTTGATTAAGAGGTTCAAGCAGATTAACACATGTTCATCATGCCAAGTTTAGTAACAAACTTTGAAAAAGTTGCTAAATCCCACGGTTTTGTGAAAATATTCTGCAACTTGATCAATTATTGATAAATGTTGAGGAACATTTATTTCTATTTCATAACAGTCTCTTATAAAATTGTGTCTTCTTTCAATATGTTTAGTTTTAGAGTGACAGACAAGATTTTTATTATGTTGTTAATATCTTCAACGTCTATCAAAAGAGGACTTTTTACCTCATTTATTATAAAGTCTAGTAGCTGGTATTGAATCTAGAGGACTTGTGTAATGAAATGTGCTAGAGCTATGTATTCAGCTTCAGCAGTAAAGTTAGAGACATAGGTCTGCTTCTTAATTTTCCACGACTCCAAACAGTTTGCAAAGAATTGACAGCCTCCAAAAGTTGACGTGCTAGTGAGAGAACATCCTGCATAATCACTACCTGAAAAGGCAACAAGCTTACAAGGTTGATTAGCAGGATACTAGATACCAAGTACAGGGGTACCTTTAAGGTATCTGAATATTCTCTTCACAAAAGATAAATGAGATTGTTTTGGTGATGATTGGTATCGGCAAAAGCACATGTGGCACACATGGTTTCTGGCTTTGATGCAATTAGATACATTAATGAACCAATCATAAATCTGTAGAGATTTTGATCTACAGTTCACCAATTTTATCAGCTGTTATTTCAGGGGCAGTTGCCATAGGAGTTGAAATTGTTTTGTAATCAGTCATTTCAAATTAATTTAAAAGGCCTTTTATGTATTTACACTGATGAATAAAAATACCATTTGAGGTTTCTTGAATTCTAATACCTAAAAGGTTTTCAATTCATTCAAGGAACTCATTTCAAATTTAGAAGACATGAGTTTAGAAAATTGTTCACATAGAGCAGGATTGATTGATCCAAATATTATGTCATGAACATAGATTTGGGCCAATAGAAGATTTTTTCCAATCCTTTTTGTGAAGAAGGTTTTATCTAGGGTGCCTCTGGTGATCTTTTTGTTTAATACAAATTGAGAAAGAATGAAATACTAGGATCTTGGGAAGCTTTTAGTCCATATAGTGCCTTATCTAGTCAGTACACCCAATAATGATGATGAACAACATCAAAACCTGGAGGTTTACAGACATTCACTTCTTCTATTATTTTTCTATATAAGAATTCACTATTGATGTGCATTTGGTAGACTTTTACTTTGTGAGAGATAGAAAAGGCAAGAAAGAGTCTAATGGCTTCTAATCTAGCAACAGGGGCCAAGGTTTCATCATAGTCAATGCCTTCTTCTTGGCAGTGTCCTTGAACAACAAATCTGGCGACTACAATACCTCTGTTATCAGTTTTATTTCTAAATACCCACCTAGTCCCTATGGGGTATTTGCCTTTGGGTAAGGGGCAAAGTGTCCAAACATTTTGTCGTTTGAACTAAAAAAAAGTCCTTCTTGCATGGCTTCCATCCAATTATTATCTTTCAGAGCTTCTTGATATTTACAAGGCTCTATTTAAGATAGGAAGACTACATGAAAACAGAAGTTTGCAACTTGGCTTCTATTTTGAACACTTTTATTTAAATCACCTAAGATTTGGTCAAGAGGATGTTTTTGTCATAGGGAATGATATCTAGACAAAAATTTGTTGAAGAAGCTTCATATGATGAAGGACCATCATTTATTGGGTGAGTTTCGTCAAAAGGAGGGGTTAATGGTATGTTATCAACAACTAAAGAGGAAGATTTTGATGCATGTTCTGCAAAAGCTAGAGGATTTATTCTGGTTTGAGGAAAGGTGAAAGAGATAGGAGAATCTGAAAAATCTTCAATTGATGATATATTGTTAGGAGTTTGAGAAGAGTCAGAAGTAAAATAAGTAGATGAGATATGAGGAAGATAAGTAAGATTGTTAAGATCGAACAAATCTCCAAGAGAAGAGGAAAAGAGATGAAAATTCATTGAATTTTACATCAATTGTTTCTTCAATAATCTTAGTTCTATGATTGAAAGCTCTGTAAGCTTCTGAGGTTTGAGAGTATCCCACAAAGTATCCATAAACCACTTTTGCAGAAAATTTGGATAATGAATCCTTTGTGTTTAGTATGAAACAAAGACATCCAAATACTCTGAAGAAAGAGATAAGAGGTTTTATTTTGTAAAGGAATTCATAAGCAGTCTTGTCAAGTCTTTTCACAAAGTGAACTCTATTCAAAACACAACAAGCAGGGTTGATTGCTTTCACCCAATGGAATCATGATGCTTTTCAAAGCCTAAGCCCTTTCTTTTAACTGATTCATTCCAGATCAACCGAATTGGTACGAAAGTTCCTCATGCTCATGGGGATCGGCTCTCCGCATCAGGGGCTAAGCGTAGGTAGAAGAGGGAGCTGGATATCGTGTTCTTGCAGGGCTAGATGATAGTTGGATAGGCTTTATATGTCAAAAGCCCCAAAACTAGCTATCTTATAGTAAACAACTAAGGCTAATCCCGAGTTTGCAAGCATTTCTCTTGTAAGGCCTGATGACTAGTAACACTAAAACATTTTTCAATACATATATATAAGAATCAAATAATTTCAAATAAAAATGAAACAAATACAAAAGTCTTCACTTCATGTCTTCTATGCATTTGATCTTTATTTCAACATCTGAAGCTCTTGCTATCGGGGTACTACTAGACTCCTCCTTAGCAATAGCTCAGTGTTGGTCTTTATTAATTCCATTTAAAAGGTAGACGATTCCCAGCAAATACCTTTTGTTGTACACAAACATCTTGCACCTTCTTAAGTTGCATAGCTTCCACTTTGTGATCCTTGTGGAAGTGTATTGTCTTCATCTGCAATTTTCGCTGATCAACTTTTGAAAAATTAATAAGATTGATTCGATAAAAAACTCAGCATATCTTAATCTTTTGTTGATCTTCAAAAACTGTTTCCGAGGTTTGACCATCAAGATACCACACACAAAGATCATTTATAATACCAGAGATAAATTTTGAATAAGGAATCCTCTTCAAAGACTTCACTGGTATGAATTTGTATTGAATCTTCCATTTATGGGTAATCCAGTCAAGATTTCAAACAATTGGTATCTTCTTCGGCTTCTAAGGTTAAATCTATTTGACTTTCAAAGATTTAACCTCCACTTTGATCTTTTCCCCTATCTTATAGGCCTTATAATCTTTAATTGGTATGAATTTGTATTGAATCTTCCATTTATGGGTAATCTAGTCAACATTTCCAACAATTGGTATCTTCTTCGGCTTCTAAGGTTAAATATATTTGAACTTCAAAGATTTAACCTCCTCTTTAATCTTCTCCTCTATCTTCTAGGCCATATAATCTTTAGAAAGATTAATCAGTTTCAAATAAGCCAAAACACTCAATTCACACATAGGAAATTTATTAAAGCATTTAATCCTCTTTTTCAAGTATTATACCTCATCAAGTCTTTTAATCACAAAAACTTATTTCCTGACTCGTATCTCCATGCCAATATCTTATTAATACATTCTGTTTTGTTCTTGTAAGATTTCTTCAAGTTTGGACTTACAGAAATTGAAGCAAGTACAACTTTTTCTTTGTAATCATATATATAGTTGTCAAATCATCATTCTGAACATCAGACATTATATTGAAAAATTGTTTTTCCTTTAACTCAGATTGAACTGAAGCATTAAAAGTTTCATAGACTGCTTTTTGGATAGATTCTTCTATTAGCAAATCTTCCCAATCTATGTTTGCAAATAAGTCGGTTATCTCTTTAGCTGGGTAACATTCACCCTCCAAATCTTCTTAATTTTCTTCCACTAGCACTTCAGTTTGATCATCAATGACCGGTGCTATATCAAAGTCTTCAACAGTAAGAGTCTTGTCAATATCCAAAACAACATTGTCATCATCATCATCCAAATATACAAGTGCATCAATCATCAAAATCATCTTGATCTTGGACTTTCTATTTTCCTTAAATTTTTTTTGTAGTTGATGATTCCCCCTGTGTAAGCGCTTCTGTTTGCACAGCTTCAGTTGTTATCATTTCCATGTTTCAAGTAAGGGACAAATCATCATGACTACCTCCATCTTGATCTTCATCATCATATTTTGAAGCATCAAATGGCTTATTTGAAGAAACTCGATAGGAAATATCCCCATGAGATTTTGAACTAGTGAGCTATGTTTGAATATGTTCAAGTTGAACTTGGTGTTCCTTAAATATCCTCACCAACTTATCTTGAATGGTGTTGGTGAGTTTGCTAGGTTCATTTAATATATACAGGATAGCTTTGAAGGTAGCTATATCTTTTTGATAAATTAGCTTCTGAACCCTATTTGTTCCTCTACTTGAAATTTTGTAAGTTGTTCCTGTAAAGGATCAATCATCGCATTTTGTGTAGCCAAGCGAGAAACTTGAGCTTGAAGCTCATTCACTCTTCCTTTCCACATAATGTAATTAGACTGTAGCTAGAGAATCTGTGTTTGAGGACTTGTAAGCTGAGTTGTTTGCAGTCTGTACTCAAAAGAATCTGTAAAAATTTGAGAAAATGTGGAATCATACACATGTGTGTTAGATGATGAAGGGTTTTCTATAGTGGTAGGTTGGTGGAGTTTATTGAGATGTAAGGTTGGGTAAGGGTGATGAAAGTGGAATGGGTGAATATGGTGGTGAAGATGAATGAATGATATGTGAAACATGAGTAGTGGAAGTAGGAATCGAAGAAGTAACAATGACCACATGAGGTACATACAGTTCTGAATCAGAAGGAACATAATCAACATCATCAGCATTTGCTGTTAATCATTGTCATTTAGTAATCTCTGAATCATCAATAAGAAGACCACCAGCTTTTCTCTTAGCCATAGTCTTTCTACAACATGTAGAAGATTCAGGTGGTGGAAAAGGTGTTGGAAAAGGTGTTGGACCATCTGAATCAAGATTAATATCAAAATCGGAAGCAGAATATGATGTAAAAGTCTTAGAAACATAAGCTTCAGAAACATTAGGCTTGACTTGTCTATGAGATGCAGGATGATAAGTATCAGTAACTGATATGTATTAGATGGTTCTTCTTGAGCAACCTTTATTTCTTATGTGGACCTAGAGTAGACTCAACAACAAGTGATAACTCTACTTGTTGTTGTGATTTATCAGAAGATGAATCAGACATACCCTCAATAGATGAATCCTGATGAAACCATGCATAATTATTAGGTTCTATACAATGTTCATTTGTGGGGTGCCCGAACAATGGTGTTTCAATGGTGATGACACCCCTCTTGGGTCTACAATCCGCAAAAATCCACTTGACCTTCTTTCTAGATGTGTGGATGAAGATGATCAATAATCATATCTAGAAATCTGTGAAATTTAAGAAAACCACTAAAATTCTGATGCGATGATCTGTTTAACCATGTAGTCAAATATTAATTGATAAATTTTGAATGATTTATTCACCACTAGTGCTTCTAAAAGACACTAGAGTGGTTTGGAAATTGTGCCAATCCCTGAAAACCTGGATGATAAAAACATTATACAGACATGGAAGAAGTATGTCTATTTTCGATATAAGCGTTTCTTCACTAACTAAGAGGATGTAACTCCGTAAATCAATTCATTCGGAAGTGTCATGGGATCAATATATGTACCTTGAAATTGAAGAGCAGCTCTTAAATCTGCTATAGAAAAATGTAATGGTTCCGCATCATTTTGGACTTGATCACCGGAGGATCTTCTGAGCAGTCATAATCGGCAGGCTCCCAAAATGATGTAAAATGATTCATTAATATGATCGATTATGAATAGATATCATAAATAATCCTAGAGCGCCCCAGAAAACGTATGATGTCCACAAATGTTGAGGCCTCCTTCATATCCGAATCCAGTAATGGAATGGCGTTGTGTTTATAATTATGCATTCTCTGCCCTGTAAAACTGTAAAGTTGTTTACAAGATTTCATAATGTTAGGTGTAGTTTAAATACATGCCATATCTAACTACCCAAAAGAATACAACTAATGGACCTCAAAAATAAAGTTTACAAAACAAGAACATATATGATATTTAAACAAAAAGGATTATGTGAGTTTTTAATCCATCCTAGCTTGTTTCTTGATCTTGATGCACTTTAAGTAGGTTGCCTTATTTGTCCCTGAATATACCTATCCTTGAATCCCCGAAACATGTGAAAAATATCTGTCAACTATGAATAGTTGGTTAGATACATGTGTCTTTATTTTAAATACAACAATGATTATAGAAATGAATTGACAGAGTAAATAAACGATTTACATCACGAAGACTTTTTAACATAAAGGTTGTAACATGATTGTTATAACCCAAACTAACATCGAGCATAAAGAAGTGGTCAGTATATGACTGTCCATAATGATGTGTGCAACTTATGGTCAAGTCCCAAACTACGTTTGGATTTAGACCTAAGTGGACATAAATGCGTCCAATACGGCCCATACTGTTGAAGTTAATTAACGCCAACTCCGTATTCCCGTAAATGCGTCCAATACGGCACATATTGTTAAAGTTAATTAACACCAACTCCATATTTTCGAAAATGCATCATATATGGCCCATGCTGTTAAATTTAATTAACACCAACTCCATATTCCCGTGAATGTGCCTAGTCCGCAGTTAGCTATAAAATAGATTTAAAGCCGACTCTGACCTTTTCGTAAAGTGCCTGCTTTCCCTTGTTATGATCGCCCAGTACTAACGACATAATGATGAATACAAGATGAGAATAAGTTTGTTTACAATAATGTTTACCATGTCACAGGTCATGTTGTAATGATAAAAGTTCAAGTTTTACTAAAGTACAATATTGATGATGCTGAATACCAAAAAAATGTTTCAAGAAACTGTCACTTGAGTTATTGAGAAGAATTATGTTTGATAATCAAGTTGAAAAGTAGTATGACCAAAACTATTTAATGTTAAAGACTTTTAAAGTTGCTATTCACATGTATCACCCCAAAGAGTTGTGAAAACAGGAAAAGAGGGGCTATGATCTCACCTTGATTTGTTGAGGAATGAATTGAACTTGATTACCAATGCACTCTCTCATTGTTTGTGATTTTGTTGTATTCAAAACCTTGTATTCATATTAATGTTGTCAATGTTCATAAGCAATTTATTGTAAGTAAATTATGTGTCTTGTTTTGACTTAAGTTAGATAATCATACTGTTATCTATGTGATTTGTCTTAGTGTTTTTCTTTATATGAAAATTATAATGAAATTGGAAGTCAAGTTAAATCAATTTATATCTTGATTACTCAAAACTTTTAAATCATGAACATCCAATATACAACTAACCCATAAAAGGGTTCTTTGTACCTTTGGATGTTCATTCAAGTTCTAGTGTTTCAACCGAAGCTATATTCGTTAATTTAGGTTAATGGTTACTTGGATTCCATGGACATGACTAATATCGAAGAGGCTGAGGTTTTTTAAGGATGTATCGAATTTATCAGTATCAATAATCCACTTAGAACAAACTCGGCAACCCTTTGATATTACCATAATTGTTAAGAACTTAGAATCGGTTGTACGGACTCTTAGACTTGTTAATAACGACGTACCTAAGCTAAAAACCCTTTTTTTAGTTTAGGTATTAGTATCGACAAGATTTGAGGCAATGCGGTAATGCATCGACACTAATAGTGTCGACCATACCCCTTAGGACAATCAAAGGAAACCCATCGATACTATAAGTTAACATTACTAGATTCAATGACTTGGAGGGTTGTCCAGGGGGTGTTTTGATACTAATAGTATCGACAACCCCTTGGTTTTTCCATACATGCCATTGAAACTAGCTAGTATCGATAATAATTTGAAATCAGGACTAGGGCCGTTGAACTAAATACTATCCATGGGGCCTTGAGCCATTCTAATTGAAAGACATCGACATTAATAGTATCGATGGCCCCTTAGTATTTTGAAGCCATAGAGACTAGTAAATTCGATGGAAAAGTGGCTGCCATCTATAGTTCCATCGATAATATGGTTTTATCATGTTCATGCATCATTCTAGGGCTTTTAAGTTCCAACCCCTTAGCCAGCCTCCACAATCTTAAACCAAGCTCATTCAGTGATTTCCAAAGTCGATTCATGGTTAATTCTTGTGTTTCGAAAGCCTTAAACCGGTTTTATCCTTTGAAACTTTTGGGTTGTATAAAACCCTAATGTCCAAACCTTCTCTATAAAAATGTTGATTGTTTGAGATCGTTTAAAGGAAAATACTTTGTACTTATAGCATCCAAATGTCGAGAGGATTGTTTAGACACCAAAAACACTCAATTTGGTGGTGTTTTGTATAGGTGGAGTGTGAGTTTTCTAGAGAGGGAAAGTAGATAGATAGAGGGTAAACGAATTTAGAGAGCCAGAGAGGGTAAGGATTCTGCATTTAATGGGAGGTAGGAGAAGAGGGTAAAGGCTTTTATAACCCGTAACATCACGTACGTGTTTAAGTTCGTTCGGTTCCACGATACGCGTATTTTACAAACGTAACTTAAATGTTATTTATTTGTAACGAATGGTTTTAAATTATCCTCTTTAGGTGGTAATTCCTAACAAATATTTTAAGCTAATTTTATTAATATTTTAGTTTCGAAATCCTTTAATTTAAATATTTTGTCAAGACGTATAACCTTCTGGCGTATTCGTACAGATCGTCACCCCTATCAACATGACGATAGCTTTACTTTATGTTTTGGTTTTCTAATTATACGTTATTGTTCAAAACGTTAAGCCCACAGATATATTCGTGCGAATCATCATTCACAGGAATACACTGTTGGTTTAATATTAACGAACACTATTCGTTATTGTTTGAATTTGATAACCTCACAATCGTTTACGTTTTCAGGGTTCGTGTATTTGTTTTACATGACTTATTTTACGAGTTATCATCATCGGATTCCTCGTTATCGAGTAATCTTATGCTGTAACTTCTTTGCTTTGATTATACGTTTACTTGTCCTTATTAAATTCCACACTGTTTTTGATAGAACGAACTTATGAATACGTACAAGGGTTTACTAGTATCGTCCGTACATATGTCTACTGTACAAATGTTACAGTCTCCCCTAGTTAAGGGAATTTTGTCCCGAAATTATCTAGTTGAAGATACTGTAAAAATTTAAGGTGGTCTTGACGTTCCCAGGTGAACTCCGCACCACGTTTGCCTTCCCATTGTACTTTTACGAATAGAATCCGGCTACGTTTATGTTTGATGACTTTATGATCCATGATCTCCACTGGTCGTTCCACAAATTGCATGTTATTTTGAATCTGGATATCCTCCACTGCAATTTTATCATAATGGTCGGCAAAGCACTTCTTGTGATTTGACACACGAAAAGTGCCATGAACATTGCTTCACTCAACCGGAAGTTTGAGTTTATAGGCTACAGGACCAATCCTCTCTAGGATAACGTCAGACTTCCTGAACGAGCTCAAGCAGGCACAACAGAAAGGATTAGAGCCAGTCACTGTAGGTTTTGAATGTGTCTTTGGGCAAGTCAAGAACTTGGAAGACAATGACTATGGGGTAAAGGTACGATTCGGTCGAATGTTGGTGCCTAGAAATGGTGGCATTCGATCGAGGATTTCAGATGAAGCCCACAAATTACTTTACTCTGTACATCCTGGTGCGACAAAGATGTATCAAGATCTTCGCAGAGGTTATTGGTGGCCAGGGATGAAGTTTAACGTGATGCAATATGTGTAAAGGTGCCTTACTTGTGCGCAAGTAAAGGCTGACCATCAGAAAGCGCTACAGATATGTGCAACCTCTTGAGGTACCGGAATGAAAATGGGAACACATCACCATGGATTTCATAACTAAGATACCGATAACAGTTAAACGACATGATACCATATGTGTCACACCCCCTGCGCCGCGTGCGGAATCCACGGCGCGGTGACGATCGATGGTTGAATCATGCACAAGTATTGAATAAGAACAACCACAATGCATTACTAGGTTTCATAAAGTTTAGACACTTGTTTAGTTACAGACATTCTATCTATCTACCAAAAGAATGACAACTACAGACCCAAAATATAGTTTACAAAATAAGACACAAACAAGACAATTAAACAAATAGGATTTAATGTGTTTCTAATCCATCCTAGCTTGTTTCTTCATCTTGTACTATCTTAGAATGGTCCCCTTAGTTGTCCTTGAAAATGATCTAAACCTGATTACCTGAAACACGTGAAAAGTAACTGTCAACTACAAAAGTAGATGGTGAGAACAATAGGTTTAACAATTTTAATTATGAATTTGCATTGTAAGGCATATGAATAAACAATGATTGAAAAAGACATGGATGGTTGCAACCCAAACTAACATCAAGTATGTAAAACGTGTCCAAACAGTCATCAGACTGTTTGCTAGAAAACCAACATATGATCAAGTCCCAAACTACGTTTGGAGTTAGAAAATTTGTCAGTAACATTTATATAACCATTCGTAACCAAATCCTGCAGTTAGCTTTTAAAACAAATTTAAAAGCTAACTCCAGAATTAGGCCTGCCCAATTGTGTCCGCTTTCCCTTGTTGTGATCACCCAGTACTAACGCTAAAGGAATATGTAACCTGATGTGTGTATAAGTTTGTACACAACGATGAACACCATGCTTTTGAAAACTTGAATTTTAAACCCTTTGATTTAGTTTTTGAAAACGGCGAGGTTGGATCAGAGTCCCCGTCGGGCGGAAGGTACCAGGGGCGCGATATCGTGAGTGATAATCGGAGTGATCAGATTGTTACATTGCACATGATATATAAATGAGAAACTTTCTATAACAAAATAGAATTACAAAGTTAAATTACATCAGTTAAGTTTATAATTTAACAATGTAAATCTACTATCACATCATAAATCTTCTATCTTGTATCTGCAAAAGATATACAAAATAACTGTATAATGATGCTTCAAAATATGCAGGTCCAAAAAGCTAGGTCCTCTATCCGATAACCTAGTCCAAAGAAAATAACTCTTAAGTTGACTTGTTCGTCACCTGAGAAATGCAAAAATAAAGTCAACACATGGTTGGTGAGTTCATTAAGTTTTATAAAATGAATTTGAATAACCTTAATGACAACCTTAACTTCACCATTAACCACCTATACCATCCAGCTTAGTACGCTTATATATAGGGCATATGTAGGGTCGAACTTACCGCCCGCCCAGCCACCGTCCCACCACATACTAAACCACATGATATATATTGTTCCTGGTGATAATTAAGCATTTCATTCCACTACTTTGATTCCATGACATATGATTCATAGCATTTGATTACCATGAAAATGTTTACCTTTATCCCCCGAAGTGACAACCTTAACCTCATCAACAACCACCTATGCTATCCAATCAAGTATGCTTATATATAGGGCATATGTAGGGGACAAGCCCCAGCCACCGTCCCACCACATACCGGACTGCTTAACATATTGTTATTAATGATAATTAAGCGTTTCACTCCATTCACCTCTGATTTAGATTCTGATTTCCACAATTCGATCTACCTTTGATCCTCTTGAGTTCATCATACTTACATAATTTCCCAAAAGCAATTATAGAAATATAATGTTAAATATTTAATTAAAAAAATAAATAAACATTTAAAATGCAACTAAGACATGATGATTGGGTCTTGTTTGACTCAATCAATTAGACTTAGTTGTTGGTGGTTGTCCAAGTTGTAACTTCTCGCACGTGACCCATATCAGGCATAACTCACAAGGAGTATACCTGAGCATGCCGGGATTTTAATGATGCCCATACAGCTTGACCCAATGGTCTACTGTACCTGAAGGGACTTTACGGATATCCTTTGATTATTGATCTCTTTGATTCTCTCGATTTTTGATGTTGAGTTTCATTTGATAGTTCACGTTATTGCCCATATAGCTTGACTACAAGAGTCTACTATTCATGACGGGACTTTATGTATGTTACACATGATCTTGATTCCCTATTCAACTGACATCCACCTTAACTTAAATATTAATGATTTCATTAGATTGTAATGATTTCATTATTTCCATGATTCACAGACATTTATGATTTCTGATTTCTTGAGTCTCTTGATTTGATCTTTAGAATTCCCATGATTTTCACAATGATAATTGATTCTTGATTATGATTCTTTGTTTTCAGATCACACACTGAATTAAGTTTCTTTGAACATGATCTTTATCTTTAGTTCCTTTAGTTTCACTTTGAATTTAGGTTCTTGAATTTGAGCTTGATGGACTAAGGGTTCGTTTAGAGTTTGGAATTAGAGTATTACTCAAAAGAGTAATTTAATTAAATTGATTATTTGATCTGCATAGTAATTTCCTAGACAGGAGTCTAGGAGTATCAACAAGCATAAAAATATAACATATAATGAATAAAAGCATTTATGTAAACAATTTAAATAAAACAGTTTGCGCATGCTTCTCAGCCCCGCGTTTTAAAACAAAAATGTTTAGAAAAGAGGCAATGAACTCACCTGTGCTGCTATGTAAATGGTCTAACACGAAATGCGCGCTCTTGTTGTAGCTTAAATTTCTTCGGTTCCTGAGTTGTTTTATAAGAGTTTGAATACGGTAAGTATGCGTAATAATCGTCGCATCTAAGGTTCGGGTCTCGGTGTGTGTGTACTAAGTGTCCTATGTTACTAGTGTAACTCTAAGATTTGATCTAAATGATCTAGTTCAATTACCCATTTATAACTCCAAATCCCATGTTTGGTTACAACACTTGTCATTTAATTTTACAAAAATTTGGGCAGAGTCTCCTCTGTTTTCTGTTCAAATCCAGAAAATCAATATTGTCTATTTTACAACAAATTTCCCCAACAGATGATCAAAATAGCCTTTAACTAACAGTTATAAAATAAATTTCATTTTAAATTTGACTTACTTTGTAACAACATTAAACTTAACTCAACAATGTTCATAAAACATTTATTTAAATACTATAACCATTATATGACATTTGATATATGACGGGCTCTATTAAACCCACTGGGCCTACTTAGGCCCAATTTATGGTTCCTTGACTTCCCCTTTATGTCAAGACTTGTGTTTTGATTCTCATGGATCTATAACAATGTGATCCTATTTGTTTAACAATTCTTGTGTATACAACATCTCATATTGGTTGGTTATTGTGTGCCAAGGAGGACTTTGGTTATAGTAACCCTAGCCTATGCACCCACACATAAGTCAAAGTTGTTCCCTCTATGCATGAGTTACGTGGGTTCCCATGCACACACATACTTGTCTTATGCATGCATGCTTATTTAACCACCATGCACATTAGAAATCAAAAGTTCTTATAACAATTAGGTTTGGTATCCCCTATGAGGCAGCGAACCTTTTAAGGGTTGATCAAAGGTTCGGCTAACACACCTCACCAACGAACCTTTAGGGTTCGTCCAAGTCCTAGGTTCGCAGGTTTAAAGGTTTCAACTTCCAAGGTTCGTGGGAATTCCTAGGTTCATCAAGGGTTTCGTCTAAGATGCATGAGGTTCAATTGATGCATGGTTCGGCTGAAGGACTCTAGGTTCGTCATCCTGGGTTCGTGGGTTCCAAGATTCGCCATGCAAGGCTCGTAGGTGGCTGTAGGTTCGCCGGTGCCTGGGTTCGGCTGAGAACTACCTAGGTTCGGTTCCATTAGAAGGTTCGGCTGCATATGGATCCCACGAACCTTCAAGGTTCGGCTAGATTTGAGATGGCACAGGTTCGTTGCAGAAAACCGTCAGGTTCGTTACAGAATTTCAGGGTTCGGCTGACAAGTTTGGTGCAGGGTGCCAGGTTCGTTGCAGGTTCGTCCCACCAGATGAAGGTTCGGCTAAGGGGAAAACCCTAGGTTCGTTCCTCTTCTTTCCCGCTCACAAGAAGGTTCGGCCGAGGTGTATGGGGTTCGGCCAGTTTGCTGGTGACGAACATGTGTTACATCATCATCATTTTCAATCTCCACCTGTTACAACTAGTTTCTATAGCTTCCTAAGCGTGCAAGACACCTTCATCTAAGTGTTTTAGGTGATTATGATCAATCAAAGCTACAAAATCCTATAGATCGTAAAACACACATAAAAACCGAACAAAAATGGAGGTTTACCTCAAATTTCGCTGATGAAAGATTGAAATTCTTGTACTCTCTTGATCTACGTCACGTGGGGATCGTTTTGACACCAAGAATGCTCGAAACCGATTAGAAAACACCAAGAATCTCTAGAGAGAAGGTGGAGAAAACTTCTAGAGAGAGAGAGAGATGTGTGAGTGACGGGAATGAGGGAAAGGAGAGGGGTGGAATGGGTTGGTGTGGTCATTTATGACCACATTAATTACCCATGAATACCCGGTTGTTCAGTCTCGATCGGTTTCTCGTAAAAATGCCGTTTCTCGTGATTTTTGTCATGAAACGACACGATTTATAGCAATAGGATTTATAATATTATTCTAAGTTGTGATTCCTAATAAATTAACTAATATCTTCTTTTTATTTAAACTTTAAAATATTAGTTTACTGTTTAAATCGAAACGTACGGTCATCGCGCGTATTCGTTCGAATCGTCACCCGTACGAACACGTCGATAACTATACTTTTCAATATTGTTTTCTAATTATTGGATATTATTCAGAACGTTAAACCTTCGGATATATTCGTATAGATCGTCACCTATACGAATAACCCGTCAATTTAGCATTCACATAACAACATCCGTTCTGTTTTGTTCTATAAAGCCTCACATACGTTTATACATACTAAATCCTAACAAATAATCACATGATGGTTCTGTATTGCCAGATAATTATCTGACTCAAGAACCATTGTTCTGGACTTTTTTCTGTTAACTATTTATGAACTTGTGGTTTGATAACACGAAATGACTTTGACTATTAATATGAATATGAAATAGCATGAAATATGTGTGGTTTGTACCTGTTTACTGTTCATGGCACTGTTGAGATCACTGTTCCGGTGCTGGTTCCGGCACGGATGTTACAACATGAGATTACAAAAGATGATTTATGTTTGTGAATGATGTTATTAATGTGATAGATAGGCTGAATTTGATAAAATGGATGGGTTGTTCATATATTTGTATATATGGAAACTTTCGTTGTAAGAACATGACATGCATGTAATATCTTGACTATGTTTAAGTTTTTTTGATAATGCTAAGGGTCATACCAACATGTTTGAAGGATTTGGTTTTGACGAAAATGAGTTTTATGACAAACTTTCCATTTATGGAAACTTTAATTGACGATTTTGGGGAAATGAGTTATGTGAACAAGTTTGATGATAAAATGTGCCTGCAAATGCTACGTTTGGATGATATGAAAGTGTTTGCATGGTCACTTGTATAGAAGCATGATAAAAATTGAAACTTACTAAATATAGTAACTTTAGGAATCCAAAAATGGAATGTGTGCATGTTTGATGATACATGACTATGTGCTATGTGATAACATGATTATACAGGGAAACAAACATGATTAGATAATCAAATATGATTTTGTAGCAAACTTACTAAATACAAAAAATTTCTAAAAATGGAAACCTGCTAATGTAGAGCCCAACCAAAGACGAAGACTGTCAAAGTCAACCAGGGACGAGCTGAAGACCTGATTTTGGTTATTTTCATGTACATTGATTTTCGTGTTATTAGATTTTCGAGGACTCAAACCATTTTCGTGTATAGGGTTCGAGTACTCCCAGAATAGTATATATAGACTTATTTTGCACTGTTCGAGGTTGGATTCCCAAGAGGTGCTCTTTAAACGTATTGAGGCACTGTTTTCGAGAACTTCATGAAATATATAAAGCAATAATTTTTATCTCTTCTTGTGATTATATTAGGGATTACGCACATTCTAGAGTCGTTTAATGTTGATCGGAGCCATAAAGCTTGAGTCTTGATAAGATCTGGACCTACAAGTGGTTTCAGAGCCTGAGAGCTCTTTTCAACATCAAGGTACAAGCTTTTTTGTGCAAGTTCGATACTTTCTTGATCTTCTCTTCACCATCTAGCTATCGTTGAAATTTGGGACTCTGAATCTTGAATAATATTTATGTGAAAATTTTCAAATATCTTCGAGTTCAAAAATTCAAGATCAATTTTTCGAGTACACACTTCAGGAATAGTTTTTCGAGAACAGAGTTTCGAGTACAGTTGGGAGTTCGAGTATGATTGGGATTTCGAGTACACTCTGAGTTTCGAGTACCACTAGGATTTCGAGTACACTCTGAATTTCGAGTACCGCTAGAAGTTCGAGTACACTTTAAATTTCGAGTACAATTGGGTTTCGAGTACACTTGAAATTTCGAATACTTGATTTTCGAGAACAACCTTGGATTCGAGCAGTTTTGGTATTTCGAGTTCAGCTTGGACTTCGTGCACTGCTTGGGACTTCAAACTCTTGAGGATTTCGAGAACCTATACTTAGAAAAATTTTTGGTTTGTCATGGCATCCAAAAATCTCACCAACCTTTCCAACCTTCTAAACTTAGACAATTAGATTAGCACCGGAACCAAGCCACGTAGGCTCGTGTCAGGGGATAACCTCCAAGACTGGAAATTCAGATTCTAGTCTTTCATCAAGTATACGGACCCAAAGTTATGGGTACACTTTAAATTTCGAGTACAATTGAGTTTCGAGTACACTTGAAATTTCGAATACTTGATTTTCGAGAACAACCTTGACTTCGAGCAGTTTTGGTATTTCGAGTACAGCTTGGACTTCGTGCACTGCTTGGGACTTCAAAATCTTGAGGATTTCGAGAACCTATACTTAGAAAAATTTTTGGTTTGTCATGGCATCCAAAAATCTCACCAACCTTTCCAACCTTCTAAACTTAGACAATGAGATTAGCACCGGAACCAAGCCACGTAGGCTCGTGTCAGGGGATAACTTCCAAGACTAGAAATTCAGATTCTAGTCTTTCATCAAGTATACAGACCCAAAGTTATGGAGATCGATTGAAGAGGGGCCTTATGTGCCAATGTACCAGAGTGAGTTAAATGAGCCAATTCCCAAAGACCCAGATTTATACACTGAAAACGACATCATATTGAAAGAGAAGGATGACAAGGAATATGCCTCGATTACTATGGCGTTGTCGACTGATGTGGCTCACGGATTCAAGGAGCACCAAACCGCCAAGCAACTCTGGGATGCTTTAGTGGAAAGATTTGAAAGGAATAAGGATATGCGAGAAATTCGCAAAGACATGTTGAGGCAATGGTTCAACATGTTTAATCATGTCTAAGGAGAGTCCCTAGAAGCCCAGCTCAATCAATTTACTCATCTGATGACTGAGATGACTAGTGCTAGGATTGAGATGTCAAAAGGAGTAGTCAACAAGAAGCTCTTGAATTCGTTACCATATAACTGGAACTCCAACTGCACTACTATCAAGTGAACAAAGGATATGTATAAGACTTCTCTCAGTGAGTTGATCTCCATTATCAAGTCATATGACATGGATGACAAACAAAGAACTCTCAATCATGCCAGTTCTATGGGTATTACCCCTACATCTGAGAATGCTGCACTCTTGTCTGCCATCAATTTTCATGCCTCTAGATCTCAGCATTACCAGACCCCTTCATCATAGTCTGTTCCTTTTCAGACTGCCTTCCTTTCTTCAGGGCAAGTCAGTTCAACGCCCAAAAATCAGCCAAGAGAGTGAAGAATCTGCTGCTGTTCAAAGGTTTCATGAACAGTTACAATGCTTTCATTGTTGGAGAGTTGGCACCGGCCAATCTCACTCAAGACAACTTGGAGCAGATTAACCCGGCTGACGTGGAAGAAATGGATATCTCTTGGCAGATGGCCATGGCAGTCTTTCGTGCTAAGACTTCATCAAAATGTATGGGAGAAGAAGTTTTGGAAACAACACAGGGAAAAAGCTGGGATATGACAAGTCAAAGTTAAGATGCTACAACTGTGACCAGGTAGGTCATTTCGGAAGGGAATGTAAGCAGCCGATGGTGGTGGAGGAGGGAGAGAAGAAGCCTGATGAGAATGCTGCAACTGGGGGAGGAGAAAGCACATCCAAGGCATTGGTGACTCAGGAAATCAACTCCTATGATTGGAGTGATCAAGTGCAGGAGCTAGAGATGACCTTGAGCCACGCATTCATGGCAGAGATGGATGAAAAGTCAAATGAGGTAAATGAAAATCTCTGCTACATCTGAGAATGCTGCACTCTTGTCTGCCATCAATTTTCATGCCTCTGGATGTCAGCATTACCAGACCCTTTCATCATAGTCTGTTCCTTTTGAGACTGCATTCCTTTCTTCAGGGCAAGTCAGTTCAGCCCCCAAAATCAGCCAAGAGAGTGAAGAGAATCTGCTGCTATTCAAAGGTTTCACGAACAGTTACAATGCTTTCATTGCTGGAGAGTTGGCACCGGCCAATCTCACTCAAGACAACTTGGAGCAGATTAACCCGGCTGACGTGGAAGAAATGGATATCTCTTGGCAGATGGCCATGGCAGTCTTTCGTGCTAAGACTTCATCAAAAAGTATGCGAGAAACAGTTTTGGAAACAACCTAGGGAAAAAGCTGGGATATGACAAGTCAAAGTTAAGATGCTACAACTGTGACCAGCTGGGTCACTTTGCAAGGGAATGTAAGCAACCGTTGGTAGTGAAGGAGGGAGAGAAGAAGCCTGATGAGAAGGCTGCAACTTGGGGAGGAGAAAGCACATCCAAGGCATTGGTGACTCAGGAAACCAACTCCTATGATTGGAGTGAACAAGTGCAGGAGCTAGAGATGACCTTGTGCCACGCATTCATGGCAGAGATGGATGAAAATTCAAATAAGGTAACTGAAAATCTCTGCTCTACTTCTTGCATTGAGATGGTTTTTAAGTACACCTCTCACAATGAGGACTTAATCAAGGAAGTCACCAAACTTATGTATTTTAACTTTGAATTCCTTAAAAATGAGGCCCTTTTCAAAAGAAAACTTGATACTGAAAGGCGAGATATTTCAGAATTAAAAGAACCTTTAAGTGACAGAGTCCAACTATCGGGATGCAAGGCATCAGATAGATGAACTCTCCTTAGAGTTAGAACAGGTTAAAACTCATTTGTCCAAAACTAAAATTCAAGCTGATAAATATGAGTATGCAAGTACCGCAGTGGCTAACATGATTGATGTCCAATGTAGGAGAAAGGAGAAAATTGGGCTTGGTTTTACTTAGGAGAAACCTCTGTTTAACCATAGCTACTACACACGCCCAACATCAACCCATCTGTTGATCATCTGCTGTTGAAATCAGACCGAAGGTGTGATTTTGCCACTCGTTCTAACAAACCAGTGCCTCTTATCCTGCTGCGATCAACCTTAATGATTCTAATAGTTCTGAGGTGTGTGAGGATAGTTAAAGTGATACGGGTCTAAGTGAGAAGGAGGAAGAAAGAAATGTTGGGAGGAGCACAGAATGTTCAACATCATCTAGCAAATATCGCTTTGTTCCAAAAACTGGTTTTGTTGGAAGGTTTGAAACTATTAAAATCAAACCAAATGACATCTTTAAGTATTTTAATGCCACATTTGTTAAAATTGATGATGATAAATATGTCTTAGAATCAGATTCTTCTCCTCTAAAGCAAGTGAAACCGCTCCCGTTGACAACCTCTCTTCCTCCAGTGAAGATCAGCTGACTCACATCAACAACCTACTAGACAATATAGCTGTAGAGGAAGTGCCAACTTTAAGCATCAACAAGAATCACCCTGTAGAAAACATTATTGGATCTCTTTCGGAAAGAGTTCTTACCCAGACCTCTTGCCTGAAGGAACTATCACACGAAGTCAATCAGGCCCAATTAATTATTGTTTGTAATCATGTTTTATTACGTAGGTCGAACCCAAGAATGTCAAGATGGCTCTTAAGGATTCAAGTTGGGTTGAGGCGATGCAGGAAGAACTGATGTAGTTTCAGAAGCTGAAGGTGTGGAATCTAGTTCTGTTCCATAAGGGGAAACTGCCAATTGGAACCAGATGGGTCTTCAGAAACAAAAAAGATGATTCGGGTGTGATCATCAGAAATTAAGCTAGGTTGGTAGTTCAGGGCTTCTACCAACAGGAGGGGATTGACTATGAAGAAGTCTTTGCACCAGTCGGAAGACTTGAAGCTATTCGCATCTTCCTGGCCAATGCTTCCTACATGAACTTCATTGTTTATCAAATGGATGTGAAGACTACCTTCTTGTATGGAAAGGTCAAGAAAGAGATGTATATGTGTCAGCCCCAGGGGTTCGAGGATTCGCAGTATCCCGAGCATGTCTACAGATTAGACAAATCCCTTTATGGTCTTCATCAAGCACTGCGAGCATGGTATGCAACACTTACAGATCATCTGCTTGAAAATGGATATATCCATGAAGCCATAGATCAGACACTGTTCGTTTGCAAGGATAAGGATGATTTGATTCTAGTCCATATCTACGTGGATGACATTATATTCAGTTCCACGAGCTTAGTGCTATGCAAGGAATTCGAGGATGTGATGAAGAAGAAGTTTGAGATTAGTGCGATGGGAGAGATGACCTTCTTCTTAGGTCTCCAGGTGAAGCAGGATCCTAAGGGTGTACTGATTTATCAGGGCAAATACGTTACAGACATTCTTACACAGTTCAACATGTTGGAATTAAAGCCCGAATCCACTCCTATGGCTGCTCGTCCAGTCTTGATTACGGATTCTGATGGTGAAGATGTTGATCAGCACCTTTACCGTTCGATGATTGGCTCACTGATGTACCTAGCTGCTAGCCAACCAGACATCATGTTCTCCGTATGTCAGTGTGCCAGATATCAAGCAAATCCGAAGGCTTCTCATCTGATTTCTACCAAGAGGATCTTTCGCTACCTTGTCTCGTTTTATGGTATCCTAAGAACTCTGAGTTTCGTTTATTTGCTTACTCTGACAATGATTTTCGTGGTTGCATCTTAGACAGGAAATCCACCACAGTAGGATGTCAATACTTAGGAGATCGCCTCGTCTCGTGGCAATGCAAGATACAAACGACCGTGTCTACCACCACTGCGGAAGCTGAGTATGTCGCTGCTTCTAGTTGCTGTTCTCAGGTTATCTGGATGCAACAGCAACTCCTCGATTACGGTTTGAACTTTCTTGAATCTCCTATTAATTGTGATAATGAAGCTTCTCTACAAATCGTCAAGAATCCGGTACAACACTCCAAAACTAAACACACTGACATTCGGATTCACTTTATCCGTGACTGTTTTGAATGGAAACTGATTCATCTTGAAAAGGTCCACACATATGATAATCTGGCGGATCTTTTCACAAGACCGTTCGACACAGCTGGATTCCACCATTTGCTTGCCTCTCTGAAACTAATAAGTTTTGATTAAAACATTTTGGTAAATACAGTAAAATTTGTGTTTTGTTTTAAGTTTAACTTTTAGATCACAAATTTAGGGGGAGAATATTTACGAAAACAACAAAAAGATTTTCGGTCTTTGAGTCTATTTACAAAAACAACAAAAAGATTTTGCATTTTTAAAATTTAAGAAAAATAAAAAAAAAGATTTTATTTGGATGGTTAAGTGAAGAGGTTCAACTGGGAAGTGAAATGATTTCTGACACTCAGAAATTCATTGCCTAAAAGTAATTTCTTAAAGAATAACAACTTTAGATAACTATAAATCACTAAGAAATTAAAACGCGTTTTCCAAATGAAAGGATTGGACATGATCTTTTAAAATTATAAAATATATAAATAAGAGAGAAGTAAAGAAAATCAGATAACCGAAAGTATGCAACAACTATTTGACTTTTTGCGTAAGTCTTTAAGTCAAAACAAGATTGTGTTTCGATAAACTTGAATTTGTTTTGAAAAACTCGGGTATTTTCCATGTTTTGTGCAAACAAAGAGCAGAAAATACTTCCTGAAGCATCCTCCATTTTGTGTAATCAAAGACCTGGATATGTGATGTTAAGGCCAATGTGTCTGCAGATCAGTAAAGTACAAGATGCCAATGAGCATAAAGATGATAGAACCCTTTCCTGTTCTTGATTCTAATCTAATAGATCTGTTCTTTTCTCCTCTCACCTTAAACTCTGTCGAAACATTTTAAGTTCGTTGAAACACAATCAAAATTTGAAACAAAAGATTTCACAAAATTGATAGGTTGCATGTGAATCTGGTTTTACTGTCTGATTGTTCATAAACTTCCCAAAAGGATTTTCAGAAAAGCCGTTAGAAAATATTTGATCATGATTCTTATTTTTATATTATGGGTTAACGAGTGGAAATTATTGGTGGGGTATAATTATTTTAAGGTTTGGCTTCTGTAAAAATTATTTTAAGGAGGTCGAATTCTTAATACAGATTTGATCTCACGAAATTGACCCGACTCAACTTTGAACTCGCTCAAAGTTTCTCAGTTTATTTTATTTTATCTTATTTTACTATATTTTAGAACAAGTTAGAAATTTTTAGAAAAATAATAGTACTCGAAAGTTGTATTCGAAATAGTCTACTAGAAATGTGTAAACGATTTCGAGTACACGAAATCGTGTACTCGAAGTGGCCCTATATATACTTCACGAAGACATTAAATCGAGTACCATAATTTTCGAGTACACTCTTTCTCTCTCTAGGCCATCTTGGTTTCTGTGCACATTTTCGAGATTCCACTCCGACCACTTTGTAGATCAGGCTTAGGCGAACTTAGGTATAGATTTTGGTGCAGTTTTAACCGCAAAATAAAAATTTATGGGACAAAAACTATGTTCCAGTACTTCTGTCCGTTAACCGAAAGAATCTTGGACAAACCACCATGAAATAATCAAAATTGGAAAGCGATCTCCGTGTATGTTGGTCACCTCCTAATTTCAAGCATTTCGATGATAATTTGGAGTTCTAAGGAGCAAAATTGAAGGAGTTATGAAGTTTTAGAGTTCTCGAAAATTTGAATTTCGAGTACAAACTTCGAGTATAAATTTCGTGTACTCCTTTCATGTACAAATTTCGTGAACTCCATTTTCGATTACAGAATTTCGAGTATACTGAAATTTTGTGAACTCCAAATCTTCGTGAACTCCTGAAATTTCATGAACTCCTAAAAAACATGAACATATTTTGACTTGTTGATTTTGTTTAACTCGTTTGACCTGAACTTGGACTCTGACTTTTGACGTTTGACGTTTTCCTTAGACTAACTTAACTTGTTTTTGCTTCAGATGGGTGACTTACGGCTCGTCCTGGACCATAACATGTCTGCGCATGTCGGAGACCCTCCAAAAAAGCATGCCACATTCAAGAGCATGGTTGAAGGGCTGATTCTATCGCTGGTCAACTATGCGATTATGGAGCACCCTGAGATCATCTCTGAGTATATTCACAGCTTCTGGAATTCGGTCATCAAGCGCACGACGCCAATGGAACTATGAGCCTGATAGGAAAGGTTTAGGGGCAGCCGATCATCATTACAGAGCAGATCCTTCGAGAATGTCTACAGTTCGGCAACAAGGCAACTAACCCGGTTGAGCTCGATCATGAGCTCGTGCAAGAAACTGTTTACAGGATGGGACACGAGGGTGTCTATCCTACTACAAATAAGAAGCTTCTCCACCCCTATTAAATATTTCTGGCGCATGTGGTGACTTAGTGCTTGTCATTAAGGAAATGAGGTTATGATGTTATTAACTAGACCCTTAGTTGTTGTATGGTGGCCATCGCCTTGGGTATTGAGTTCAACTACTCTAGAATGATATTCAGGGATATGCATGCAAATATCAAGGGAAAGCGGGAAGAGAGATTCCTGGCCTTTCCTCAATTTATACAGATCATGATCAACAAGCATCATCAAAATCTGGTTCCTACTATCGGTACACTTAGGATCAAGAGGATGAGAGAGGATATCTTCTCATATATGATGATGAACAAGAGAGGCAAGAAGCAGTACATTGGGGAGCGCCTCTTGTGAAGTTTGGCAGATTTGCGGGACTAGAAGAGGAAATGGAAGATCAAGGCACATATATTGCCTTTGTTGCTGAAGAACATGATGTTCACTCTGCGGGAACCACTGCATTCGCTGCTGATGAGCACGATCATCCTCCCGCAGACACAAGTGCTTAAGCCGGCAAGGCAGCTGAAGAATCCTCATCTGAGTCATCATCATCCTCTGGTGAAGAAGAAGTTGTTAGAGAGACTGAGCCGGTCATTCCACCGTTGTCTAGGGCCAAACGGGAGGAAATTCAGGACACTGATTATGTGCCAACTCCCGAGACTTCTCTGAAGAAGAAAAGGATTAAGATGATGTCCAAAAGGACAAGGGACCCGAGACTGAAGAAGAAGACCACGGGCACATCTTCGTCTTCTCGGACACAACCTCCACCACATCCACCTAAACCTACACAGCCTAAACCACCTCCAACTAAACCACCCACACAGCCAAAACTACCACTACCACTGAAGCCAAAGCCACCCACTCAACCAACAACTACCACCCAAACCACACCATCATCTCCTCCACATACTCACATCTGACCGCCACATTCTCCAGTTCCCATTCACTTCTCAGAACCACCACCATCACTACCCAAGAACCAAAACGACAAAGCCAAGGCACCATTACATACTCCATCACCCTAAATTCCTGAGAAGATGCCCGTGGATCTGGAATGGTTGCAAGAGCGAGTGTTCCAATTGGAACAGGATTCAATTGATAAGGACGGACAGACTCTCGTTTAGCAGAAGGCCATGTTCAAAGTATGTGATATGATTAGAAAGCTGAACAGAGACCTCGGTCGCTTGGAGAAAGAAAACATATGTCTGTCAAAAGTCATTGAGGAACTGGCTGGATCAAAGCCTGATGATCAGGAAGAAGATAAGGCTGATGATGACAAAGAGGATGATGATGAGGAAAAAAAAGAAATGGAAGATGAGGATGATGAAAAACATGCCAAAGATGACAAAGATGACAAGAAGGATGAGAACGACGATGATGATAACGCTGGTGGCGATGTGGGTCAGGGAGCTAGTTCTTCTGGACAACAGGAGGAGGAACCCGCTAAGAATGTTACAGAAGGTGATGCTTCAGAGAATCCACCGTCTTTAGAGAAGCCTCTTGATTACTTTGATGATTTATGTGAGGACCTTCCTGAAAACTTTATGTTTGACGGATTTGGAGACGAGCTCAATGAAGCGGGGCTTGGAAATTTGTATGCAAATGTTTCCATGGATTCAGTTTTTGATGCCGTGTGTGATTAAGAGAGGAAAGAGACTGCTGAATCTTCTGTGGGAGCATCTGTAGAAGAACAAGAGAATATCGTGATCGGCAATGTCTCTACGGATCCATATGTCGACTACTTGCATGCTTACAAGTATGTCGACCCTCAAGGACAAGAAGTTGCTTCTCTCGGGAAAGTGATCGATATTTGGTTTGATCGACAAAGCGACTGGACTCCTGCTCCTCCTGAGGTGCAACAATATTTGCTGGGAGATGTTCCTGCAGAGCAGAATGATACTACTTGGACTTCAGACCCTTGTAATCTATTTGCAGTTCGAAACGATAAATCCATTGTTGCTTTTTGGATGTATGACAAGGACAGACAGCTGTATTTGATAAAGAGGATGAACGTAAAGCTCGAATACTACAAAAGGTCTCAAGATTTTTGCTTGATGCGAAAGTTTAATCTTCGAGGCATAAACAATGCCATGTTCTTCAATCCATCCTAGGACAGCCAAGCTGAGCTATTTGTAAAGTTTCTTAAAAATCAGTGAGACAAGGACTTCCCTGTTATGAAGACTGCCAAAGGAAGAAGATTTGTCTCTTCATGCATAGTGGATCCAATCAGGAAAGAGCCTTGGGTATACTACTACCCGCCTCCAGAAATAGAGAAGGCCTTGCCAATTTCCTAAAGAGTCCCAGACAATTCATTGGCTAACTTCATGTCCTAGTATTTTGATGAAAAGACCCTAGAAGCAATTATCCTCAGGAATAAAGATGAGATCAATGATATCGACATGATTCTGGATCCGTTGGATCTTTTGAAGTTTGTAAAAGAAGATATGAATAAACTTCATGAGTCATGAATCAGAGTTTACGGCGACTGGGTCGAAGAAGCAAAACCCTTCACCAGGGTTTTTGCCTTTGCTATGGATATGAATTTATATGCAGGTGCAGGTCCTCACTCTATCTCACTTCCCATCGGTTGACTTTATTAATCTAGGGGGAGTTTGTAGAGCCCAACCAAAGACGAAGACTGACAAAGTCAATCAGGGACGAGTTGAAGACCTGATTTTGGTTATTTTCTTGTACAGTGATTTTCGTGTACTTAGATTTTCAAGTACTCGAACCATTTTCAGGTATATGGTTTGAGTACTCTTAGAAAAGTATATATAGACATATTTTGCACTTTTCTAGGGTTAGATTCCCAAGACGTGCTCTCTAGGCGTATTGAGGCACTGTTTTCGAGAACTTCACGAAATATACAAAGCAATCATTTTTATATCTCTTCTTGTGATTCTATTATCGATTGCGCACATTCTAGAGTCGTTTGATGTTGATCGGAGCCATAAAGCTCGAGTCATGATAAGATCTGTATCTCTTCTCTTGTGATTCTATTATGGATTCCGCACATTCTAGAGTCGTTTGATGTTGATTGGAGCCATAAAGCTCGAGTCTTGATAAGATCTGGACCTACAGCTAATAATGGAAACTTACTATAAATAGTAAGTTTTCCATTGAACATGTTTTACACGTTTATGTATACTACATGATGATGGATAACATTAAACAAAGAATAATGAACTAAACGAGTAACAAGCGGGTCGTTGAGTCAACACGAACAAACATGGTCAAACATGGTCAAACGCAACAACTTTGAGTTGTTGGGCACGAACACGAACACGAACTCATATATCCTATGTGATATAGTAACAGAGTTCCGACCAAAAACGTAGCACTCACGCGAACTTAGTCACATGTGAGTTTACGCCCACTTTTCTGTTAAACTGTTTTGAAGCTACAAACTAGGGGAGTGATGTCGACGGAGCTTAGCTAATAAACTAACTAAAAACCGACTCTAAAACTAGACAAAAAGTAATAAATCTAGACTCTCTAAAACCTAAGCTACCGATAGGCAAGTGTACCTATCGTATGTAGCAAGACAAAAGTAAGTCCGGATATCGAACCCACAGACTTCTACAGACTGTACTAACTAGACTCTATGACTTATCTATACAAAATTTGTACTTAAATAAAATAATATTAAGGAGGGGGGTTTTCTAGCAAAATAAGAATAACTTAAATAAACTAAAACAGACGCGCAAACAAAGACTAAACCAGAGAAGAAAAGAAACACTACCAGGCTTGAATCATATACATGCTTGACAAGGTTCTCTCGGGGATGGAACTAATGTGATACCGAGATCTTATAATACTAAACTCAAAGGAAAACTAGAGCACCCTCGACCCTTCTCAAGGATAATCAACTAAGGTTCCTACAAGCCGTTAAACCACCGGATGTATTTATTTCCCTCACAGGTCATCCAAATATTTATGAAATATCCACTAGATTATTTACCTCACAGTACAATAATCTCAAAACACCTAAGAAATAACTGTAAAACACTCTACCTCACGGCGCGAAAGTCACAGTTCACTTAAATGTTAGGGATAACTTGGGTTTTCCTATTGGACTCGATAAACAAGGTTTGATAGACTAATCAGACTGATCTTCTCACGAAGCCTCTAACCTAACAAGCTAACAACCAAGACTTATCGACAACTTCTCACCTCACGGCTATTAAAGTTAGTTGCACATCTTAATTGTCTAAATCATAATAAAACATTCCTATGAATTACTCGGCCAAAGCAACTTATCCACTAATCAAAAACACACGGTAATTGATTCTAGCATGCACCTGTTTTGCGACAGACAATCGCCAAGACACATGAGGAACATAATATCAATCATTCAACAATAAAAGACACACATATACATCCAATATTCAAAACCAAATCTTTAAATCATAAATCCATCACATCAACATGTTCCAACACCGAAATAAACCAAAATCAAACATGCATAATCATCTAACCTAGATAGTTCTAAGAGTTTAGCCACTAAACATCATATGAAAACAAACCATAATCTATTTAGTGTAAGAAAACATAAGATTCAAAGAGAAATCAAGAGAAACAAAGTAAACCGAGTGAGGAACACCCGAAATCTTCGATCCAATGCTTTGATTCTTCAATCCAATGATTCCCAAACCTTGAGATCGCCTCCAATCGCCCCTAGATACCTCTCTGATCGTCCAACCACGAATGTCTCAGCCTAAGCCGTTTCAATTAGGTTAAATTCGAAATTCTGGAAATCAACCCGCGTCGCGTAACGCGACATGTGTCTCCAAGCCCGTCGCGTAGCGCGACGGGTTCCGCTACCCGACAAAATAGTCGGGTCAACCGGCATCAATAAGTGAGGGGTATTTTCGTCATTTCCACCTGTCGCGTAGCGCGACAGGGTTTCCTGTGGTCCTCGCGTAACGCGAGGGGTTGAAAATCCAGAATTCTTCTTTCTTTGTTCTTGTATCTGTTCTCGTTCAACCGGACACTCGTTTTCTTGATCTTTTATGCCAAAATGATGTGTTTATAACCTGTAAGCATGAAATTACAGAATTGTGAAGAACCAGCTTGAATCGACTCTAAAATCTAATAAACTGTACAGAAACGAAATAAAAACAAATAGAAAAATAGATGTGTTTTGCAACACATCACATCCCCACACTTATCTCTTTTTCGTCCCTGAAAAAGACTTATGCAAAAATCTGGGATCACAGCTAGATAAAACGGTTTCTACACAACTAAAGTAGTTAATTCAAAATTCAATGCTTTGGATGAGATTGCAAGTATTGTTATCCTCTTAAACCCGTACTGATTATTTAAATCCCTTGAACATGGTCCATTATGTTCATGTTCTACATTTCATTTCATTAGACCCACACTTAGGAAATTAAAATCAACTCAATCCTGGATTCTAGCTTTCAAGTCATCCTTACATATAAACAAACAAGAAATTTCTCAAATCAGATTTTTATGAATGAACGCAGATGAAAGCGTGAGCATTTTTCTTTTACACATTGAACTTAACTCAGTGGTGTTTCAACCAGGCTGCAACCCGGCGTGTGACACATAAGTTTTCATCCAAATTCTTTCTTTCATTTTTTTCTTTTAGCTCAGCTTATTTGGTGAAATGGAGGCGCCATAAGACTCGGATTTATTCTCATAAAAAGAGTACTTATTTGCCAAACAAAAATCAGATTTTCAAAAACTCTCATTTGTTATTATGCAAAGATTCATTTACAACTAGAAAACAGTTTCATTAATTCTAAATTCCCAAGATGTTTCCCATGAAAATCATGCATTTAATTAAAATTTTACCAATCCTACGGGACAAATACAATCAGTTGAGCCTACCTACACATCCCATAACCAAAGCATATAACCCAAACCAACCAATTAACTATGAATGAAACCATCGAACCTAACTTTTCTATCATTTCCCATCATGCTTTTGCAACTAACTTAAACAAGGACAAGGAATATCTAAGCTAAAGATGTAGAAACAGAAATAAAAATAAAAATTTTCAAAAATTTTGACTCAAGAACTTAAGCAAACTAAAATAAAAATTAAAAACTACCTACTAAAACAAAATTAAACTAAGTTTCCCATCCCCACACTTAAACTTTACATTGTCCCCAATGTAGAGAAAAAGGAAAACCAAAAGAAAAACTAAAAATTAAAAACTAAAAATTAAAAACTGAAAATGACTTAGCTGGTTAACGAGAAGACTGTCGAGTGCCAATCTTTCCACGTAGCTCCACAAACTACCACTTTTGCTCCGCAGGCTGTAAACAATAACATAAGATCTACACAAAACAAAGATCAAACAAGCATCAACCCATCCAAAACATGATAACAAATATATCCATGATTAAGTCCAACCACAAACCAACCTTACCAATTAACTAAAATCAGTAAAGAAAAGCACAAATCAAAACCAGAAAGTTAAGAACTAAATAAAAATTTGAAAAACATCAATTCAATGCTACAAAAATGAATTTAAAGAACCTCCTATGGTGGTGAATGCGGTTAGGAGAGGTAAATTAGGGGTAAAATTTGAAAACCAGGATTTTTTAAACATTTTAAAACATTCCAGAACTTGTAGCGTACCGCGACAGATTTTATAATGACCGTCGCGATACGCGACACATGTTTGACCCGCGTGTTGACCAGATTTCTCGCGTAGCGCGACATTTTGGAACGTGGGTGTCACGTGACGCGACGAGGTCATTTTTCCAGAGAGTTTCTGGATTTTCATTCCTTAGCCAAAATTTTCACCCCTAAAACACCAAATCACCCTAAAACCATTATAAAGCAAGGAAAAACATACCTGGTGGCTCCAATTCATCTTTATGGCATCAAATTTATTAAAAACCTGCAAAACACATTAAAACACCCAAAAACGAAAACGAAAAAAAAAACGAAAAACAATCACGTAAAAATGAAAAACACACCAACGACACCCAAATAACCTACAAACTCTACACTTGGGAGTTTAACCCAAGAGCCCACAATCCTCAACTCAGATGGGAGGATCCAAAGAGATCTCCTCCCCAACATTCACCTCATGACCACGATCACCAACATCCCATGGTCCATCTCCTTTAAACTCATCACCATCTATATCATCACACATCAAACTCACACCATCAACTTGATGGACTAACTCACCACCGGCGCTCACAGAATTCGCTATCTTCAGACAAACACTCTCATCACCCACTCTAAAAGTGAGTTTACCCTCATACACATCTATAATCGCCTTAGCGGTGCGCGAAAATGGGTGCCCAAGAATGATGGGAACCTTCGTGTCCGCCTCCATATCCATCACAACAAAATCCACGGGGAACACAAACCTATCCACCTTGACTAGAACATTCTTCAAAATCCCCCGTGGACACTTCACCGACCGATCCGCCAACGACAAAGTAATGCGTGTGGGGAACAAATCACCAAGGGCTAGCTTCTCGTACAAAGAATATGGCATCAAATTGATGCTAGCCCCTGAGTCCGCCAGAGCATACCTCCTCACGTCATCTCCAAATAAGCACGGGATAGTATACATTCCCGGATCTGCAAGCTTTTCGAGAATCTTGTTTAAAATCACCGCGGAACATCCCGCACTCAATGGTACGTTGGCGACCTCTCCTAAACTGTCCTTACCCTTCAACACCTCTTTCAAAAACTTCACATACTTTGGAATATGCTGAAGGGCTTCGATAAAAGGGAGATTGATCTTGAGTTGCCTAAACATGTCAAGAAAGTGCCCGTATTCCTTAGTGTGCTTTTGATTAGTTAAGCGCGTCGGATAAGGAACACGGGTAAGATCAATCTCCGTGGTGGGCTTAAACATGGCCGGCTTACCAACTGCCGGCTTCTCAACGGGAGACTCACTGTTAGGTGCGGTACTTGCTGGGACTAGCCTCATTTGCACCCTCCCAGGAGTCTCCATCTCAATTTCCTCATCCACCGGTTCCTCCTCATCTAAATCAACCGGTGGGACCACTCTCTCACTCCCCTCAACTTCCACCAACACCGGTGGTATGAACACTTCTCCTCTACCTCCTCCAGAACGGGTAGTGACCGCCTTAACGTGGGCGTTTGGGTTGGTTTGGGGCTGACCCGGGAACTGGCCTTGAGGCCGTTCATCCAACCGTTTGGCGATGTCACCAACCTTTCGCTGTAAATCCAAGAACGCAGATTGCTGGTTCTTGAGGAGAACATCATGTTCATGTAGGATCTTCTGTGTAGTGGCATCCTTAGCCACTAACTGAGTCAACAATTCTTCTATCCTACTCAAACCACCACCAGCACCTGAAGTGCTACCCGAACTGCCACTAGGAGCTGGATTATGTCCCTGATTATTACCAGAATGAAAACCAGGGGGATTACCTGAAGATCTATAAGTTTGGTTTTGAGAATTTCCCCAACCGGGGTTATAAGACTGCCCAAACCTACCCTGTCCTCCTACATAATTAGCCTGCTCCTGGCTCACCAAACACTCAGAAGTGGCATGACCACCTCTGCAGATCTCACATCTGTCCACTCTCATCTTCAGATCCTTCACATCTCTCGCCAAAGCCTCTAGAGCAGCTGCCACACTAGTATCCACATTAACGTGGTGAACTCCTCTCGTGGAAGAGGAAGAACTAGAAATAGGATTGGAATTCCTATTAGCAGACCTCTGTTCATACTCAGCCTGAGCAAAACTTTCAAACATATCGGTGCACTCAGCAACATCCCTTTTTCCCATAAGATGACCACCCGCAGAAGTGTCAAAACGAGCCCGAGTCTCATATGTGAGACCATTGTAGAATTTCTCTACAAGAGCCCAATCAGAGAGACCGTGCTGGGAGCATCTGCTAAGAAGGTTTTGGAACCTCTCCCAAGCAAGATAGTAGGGCTCATCAGGAGCCATTCTAAAAGAATGGATCTCATCTCTCAAGCGTGCAGCCTTAGCAGGTGGAAAATACTTTTTAAGAAAAGCATCTCGAAGACTGGCCCATGTTATGAAGGTGCCTGGAGGGTGCGAGTCAAGCCATGTGGCTGCTCTTCCCGCAAGTGAGAAAGGAAATAGCTGCAGAAAAATAGCATCTTCAGTGGCACCTTGAAGATTACAGGCCACAGATGCGAGTGAGGCGAGCTATATGTGCTGGAGCATCCTCATCATCCCGGCCATTAAACTGAGAGTTATTAATGGCTGTCATGATATACGAAGGAATCTGCCACGAATTTTCATTCGTGATATTTGGCACAGTGATAGGATTGTTAAGTCCCGTGAATCCAGCAGTGGCCTGCTGGTGAACCGTGCGACGCGCCTCCATGGGTGGAACAAAGTGCAAGCGTGGACTAGAATGGGTGGAAGAAGTAGAAGAAGAAGATGGAGTGTGCTCAGAAGAATTAGCAGAAATGGGAGTAGAAGCACTTACCTCGCTCGTAGAACCTTCAGAAAAGTCCCGCGAATCGCTCCTTGATGGCAAAGAAAGTTCAGGTGGCGGTCCGTGCGAGCGTAGGTGTGGCATACACTACCAAACCTGCAAACAAATAAAAGCAAATCAAAAAGAAATAAAACAAATAAAATAAAACTAAAAACAAACTAAAACACAACTATGCACAGATAAGACAAAGACTAGTAAGCACAATCGACTAAGAAGTCCCCGGCAACGGCGCCAAAAACTTGATGTCGACGGAGCTTAGCTAATAAACTAACTAAAAAACGACTCTAAAACTAGACAAAAAGTAATAAATCTAGACTCTCTAAAACCTAAGCTATCGACAGGCAAGTGTACCTATCGTATGTAGCAAGACAAAAGTAAGTCCGGATATCGAACCCACAGACTTCTACAGACTGTACTAACTAGACTCTATGACTTATCTATACAAAATTTGTACTTAAATAAAATAATATTAAGGAGGGGGGGTTTTCTAGCAAAACTAAGAATAACTTAAATAAACTAAAACAGACGCGCAAACAAAGACTAAACCAGAGAAGAAAAGAAACACTACCTAGGCTTGAATCATATACATGCTTGACAAGGTTCTCTCGGGGATGGAACTAATGTGATACCGGGATCTTATAATACTAAACTCAAAGGAAAACTAGAGCACCCTCGACCCTTCTCAAGGATAATCAACTAAGGTTCCTACAAGCCGTTAAACCACCGGATGTATAGATTTCCCTCACAGGTCATCCAAATATTTATGAAATATCCACTAGATTATTTACCTCACAGTACAATAATCTCAAAACACCTAAGAAATAACTGTAAAACACTCTACCTCACGGCGCGAAAGTCACAGTTCACTTAAATGCTAGGGATAACTTGGGTTTTCCTATTGGACTCGATAAACAAGGTTTGATAGACTAATCAGACTGATCTTCTCACGAAGCCTCTAACCTAACAAGCTAACAACCAAGACTTATCGACAACTTCTCACCTCACGGCTATTAAAGTTAGTTGCACATCTTAATTGTCTAAATCATAATAAAACATTCCTATGAATTACTCGGCCAAAGCAACTCATCCACTAATAAAAAACACACAGTAATTGATTCTAGCATGCACCTATTTTGTGACAGACAATCGCCAAGACACATGAGGAACATAATATCAATCATTCAACAATAAAAGACACACATATACATCCAATATTCAAAACCAAATCTTTAAATCATAAATCCATCACATCAACATGTTCCAACACCGAAATAAACCAAAATCAAACATGCATAATCATCTAACCTAGATAGTTCTAAGAGTTTAGCCACTAAACATCATATGAAAACAAACCATAATCTGTTTAATGTAAGAAAACATAAGATTCAAAGAGAAATCAAGAGAAACAAAGTAAACCGAGTGAGGAACACCCGAAATCTTCGATCCAATGCTTTGATTCTTCAATCCAATGATTCCCAAACCTTGAGATCGCCTCCAATCGCCCCTAGATACCTCTCTGATCGTCCAACCACGAATGTCTCAGCCTCCGCCGTTTCAATTAGGTTAAATTCGAAATTCTGGAAATCAACCCGCGTCGCGTAACGCGACATGTGTCTCCAAGCCCGTCGCGTAGCGCGACGGGTTCCGCTACCCGACAAAATAGTCGGGTCAACCGGCATCAATAAGTGAGGGGTATTTTCGTCATTTCCACCTGTCGCGTAGCGCGACAGGGTTTCCTGTGGTCCTCGCGTAACGCGAGGGGTTGAAAATCCAGAATTCTTCTTTCTTTGTTCTTGTATCTGTTCTCGTTCAACCGGACACTCGTTTTCTTGATCTTTTATGCCAAAATGATGTGTTTATAACCTGTAAGCATGAAATTACAGAATTGTGAAGAACCAGCTTGAATCGACTCTAAAATCTAATAAACTGTACAGAAACGAAACAAAAACAAATAGAAAAATAGATGTGTTTTGCAACACATCAGGGAGAATAAATGTAAACTATTTGTACAATCATTTGTATGTATGCTGGTTTATTGGGAACAAACTCATAAGTGTTGGATATTGTAAAAGTCCTCGCACAGTCGTACTGTTAATCTAAACACAACGAGGTGAGCTTAGATAGTACCATTGGGTTCGAAAAACCCCACACGGTGCCAATACTAACTGAAGGTCTGAACGTGTGTAAACTTGACCCATCACACCATTGTTTGTACGATAGACATGGTGGAGGTACAAACAAACAGTCTTGTTCAGTAGTGACGCAAATAACACTTAGGGCCTTAGGCCTGGCAAACATTAATAAACAGCATATCATACAACAACTGATATTCTCTACTTCACTGTTAATTTAAACCTGTGAACTCACCAACTTTATGTTTACACGCTTTTAACATGTATTCTCAGGTAATAATCAGGCTTAAGGGTAGGATGGAAGTTAAGGAGCATTCATAGAGTCGAGCATGCATATTTGGACTTTTGAAATAATTATATTATTATTTTTGTAGACAACTTAGTATAAGTATAATTTCCGCTGTAAACTGTTTAAATCATTTTAGGATATATATGAAATGCTTACGTAATTACAAAATTGTGTAGAGTCGTTCTATACGACCAACATATCTAATCCAACAACGTCACATCCAGCGGCCTGAGACCGCAAGTGGAAATTTATGGGTGTGACAGACTGGTATCAGAGTCTTGGTTATATTGAAATAGGTTTGTATGTGGTAAACTTAGACAATAGTCGTAGTCTCTACACTTAGACTCTACATTGTATACGTACCTATGATAGGATAATTAACAGGTATGTCGAGCAACGGGAGAGGGAATCCAAGGAAACGCCCAGTTGTCGAGACAGTTGAGGAAGAGGAGAGGAAGCTAAAGGGAATGGTGCCCTTAGACGACTTGATAGTTCCTAGCGTGATTATCCACGTTAGGTCACTTAGCGATAACCAACATTGGGACTGGTACCTGGACCTGCTCCGACAATGGGTGCGTGGAGAGCAAGTACCTACACCAAAGAAACCGGGGAGTAGCTCGAGTTTTCCCACACTACCTGCACACAGATACCCAATGGAGCAGGCTTTCACAGCCTTTGTTGCGACTATGGATCGGGAGATCCGTAACATGCGTGATACAGTGGGAGCCATCACCGGTCTACTCATGGGGGAGCACCGCACTATGAAGAAGGTGGAGCATCTTAAGGAATAGTTGTCTGTCACCGATCAGTGCCACAATAATCTGGTTGACACTATGCATAGGATGTGCGCTAAGATGAGCGAGATGACAGCCCGAGTCGAGATCGCCGAGGATATAGCCGAGGCAGTAGATGGAGATGAAGGACCAACAGAGAGTGGGGATTCAGTCTCCACTATCATGTCGATGATCCAGCGATAGGGGTTTTCTTTTCTAGTACAATTAACCCAGATGGGCGTGTTGTGCCCGTAACTATTTTGGATTGTAATGTTTGCTTTAAAAAGTACTTTGTGTAGAGCCCAACCAGAACACAAAAACTGACAAAATCAACTCGTGACAAGATGAAGACCAAGTTTTGTTGTTTAGTGAACTTTATATTTTGTGTACTTTTGATTTTGTGTACTTAGGAAATCGTGTACTCCTAGAGTAGTATATATAGACGCATTGTATACTATTCTAGGATTGGATTCCCGAGGCAGAACTCTTCTAGATGTATTGAAGCAGTTACTGTAAACTTCACGACTTTTGAATAGAAATTAACTTTTTTATCTTCTATCTTGGATTCCACACATTATAGAAGCGATTCGTGCCAATTCAAATGATAAAGCTTTGAACTTGACCAAGTTTCGGACCTACAAGTGGTATCAGAGGTTTGGAGCTCTTTCAACAAAAAGGTAACAACTTTGGTCTTCAAGTTTGCGGCTTTATCGTGCATCTCTACATCATCTAGCTGCTGTATCAATTTGGAGTTCTAGATCTTGAAAAAAATTTCGTCTAGAATTTTTCAAGTGTTTTTCGTGAATTCCACTTTTCGAGAACTGAGCTTCGTGTACTGGCATTCAGCAACTTAGATTCGTGTACTAGTCCTCTGCAACTTGGCTTCGTGAATTGCACTTCGGTTACTTGACTTCATGAATTGCACTTCGGTTACTTGACTTCGTGAACTTTTTTTGTTTTCGTGATCTTTACTTCGCATACGTTGAAGATTTCGAATATTCTGAGAATTTTGTGTACTGGGTGACTTCAAGTACTTTGAAGATTTCGAGTTCTTCTTGGCCTTCGAGTACTTGTTGTGCTTCGCATACTTTCTAGATTTCGAGAGCCTTGACTTAGTTTTGTTGAACGAACAAAAACCCGAGGAGAAGTTGTTTTACTAGGAACAAAGACTTTAGACACTTAGTCAAAGATTTGGTATTAGCTCCCTCTAAAGTTTTGCACACAAGGTTGTTTTCGTTGTTTAGTTTCTTGCTTAGAAAGAGAGAAAAAAACAGATAGAAAGCATAAGGAATATTGGGGGAAGTAATTCATTTTACTCAGAGAATGTTTGTACTTAAATACCCAACATTCTGAGCTACAAGACAAGAAATATAAGACAAATAGCTGACACTGTTACTGACACTGAATCAATAAACTAGTACAAATACGAAGTCAACAACGAAAACAAGAGTCTTCAGGAGTCTTCAGGTCTTTCAAGGTTGAAGTAGTTGTATTGATGTTTAGTAGCTATTCTTTCGGAAGAAGATAATCGGAAGCTGATTAAACAATCGGTTATTTCGGAATAGTAGATTGTCTTCCGAGTCATTTGATGTCTTTCGATGCAATGGTTGTGTTCCGAAGGTGTCATAGACAGCTAGTGTCTTCTAAGGTAGAAAAGCTTAGCAGTAGTTCTTTTTGGCGAATCTTCCATTGTTGATCTTCCGATGCTCAAGCAGTTCTTCAATTGGAAGAGAAGTATCCGCGGCTGGTCAATCCGCGGTTTATTCATTTGTCTGGCTTCAGTGATTTTGCTCATCAGTCCTTATTTTCCAGCAATCTCCCTCTAGACTGATGAAGCCAAAACCATTTATTTTTGTTTTAAAGACAGGCCAATTTTGATTTTAAGAGTTCGAACATAGTTCAGAACTTCATACTCTATATCAGCATTATCCAGAGTCTTGTGCTATAGTTCCTTCAGATCAGCAAATGGTAGGGTGAGAATCGCATCCCAGTTTGAGAAGAAGGTTCTTGAACCATTATATCTTTCAATGGCCATGCTCTTGGAGATAAAGTCATAGAACCATCTATTTATTCTAGTTCTGGACTTTTTGATCCGAGGAGGCTAGGATTTAGAAGGTAGACCCAAAGGAAGAGGAGCTCCAGCCGGCCAATGTATTATTTTTCTTCGTATTACTTGATCATTTGAATCAAGTACCATCAATACTACAACATGCTGATGAGGCTCATAGTTTATCAGAAGATCAAGAAGGATTTCCTTATTAACATCAACCCAGGATCTAAATTTGACAGCAGATGGAGATTCTGCATACCTAACACCTAGGTTTCCCATAGGTGCATTTAGCAAATGATCAAGCATTGTGCTTGGGTTGGCATCCTTAAGCTGAGCCACTATAGAAGGAGAAGGGGAAGTGACTTCTTTCCAAAGCTCAGGATGATCACTGTTCTCTCTTTTGAACTTTGACCATCCATCAAACAGAACGTCATCTCTCCATCTTGTTATTGTTTTCTTGGGTCCCCATTGATTTTGGATGAGGATGTGTTTTATTCTTTTCCTCTGCTCAATGATCTTTTTCTTCTTGACTTCTGCCTTTATTCTTTTGGATAAGACTTTAGCTTCATTTCTGAAGCTAGTAATATCCCAGTTTCTGAAGTTTTCAACTTTGTACTTCCCTTCATCTAGCAAAAACTTAATTAGCTGCTCCTTCTCAGCCTGATAGGCTTTATCTTCCTGCTGATCCAACCTGGCAATTTGTTCCTGATAAGTCTTTACCAGTTCATCTCCTAAGAGACCAGTGGCTTCTAGACCAGCTAGGATCATATTTTCCTTCTCCGTTTCTTTATTCTTTATCTTCCGAAGGTCATCATCGGAAGGGAATGTCCTAACAGGTGAATAGGATTCCTTTATTGGAGAAGTTTGTGATTCCTCAGCATCTGCTGACCTTATTGGTGAGGGAGCTGTGGTGGTTTTGGGAAGGTCAGACTCATCATCATCAGCCAATATGAGCCTTCTCTTTCTTAAAAATAAGAGAGGCAATGGGCTGATCATGATTTAAGTCTGAGCTAGGCTCTTGAGCAGGGGTTGGAAGTTTCTGAAATATGTTATTGTGTGTGTTTTTTTACCATACACTTTTGTCTTCTTGAGGAAGACTGAGTGACTATTGGTACTGGTTTTTGGCCAATTTTGGAGTAATTAAGAGTAGTAGGACGAGAGGTTTATGAGAATAATTCTAGGAGGGTTTGAGAGACAGAATCTGGAGAAAAGGTAGGTGAGCTTTCTTTATTTGTATGTATGGGTGAAGAGGGGATAGATAAGGTGGGAGAGATATGTTTAGGAAGGATGGGGTTGTGCTCAGATTGGACAGATGTAGTTGGAATTGGTATGTCCTGAGTAGTTGAGGCAAAAGAAGATGGGGCAGCGGTTATGGGCTTTATTTCCGAAGGTCTTCATCGGAAGGGAATGTCCTAACATGTGAATAGGATTCCTTTATTGGAGAAATTTGCGGTTTCTCAGCATCTGCTGACCTTATTGGTGAGGGAGCTGTGGTGGTTTTGGGAAGGTCAGACTCATCATCATCAGCCAATATGGGCCTTCTCTTTCATGAAATAGGAGAGGCAATGGGTTGATCATCATTTATGTCTGAGCTAGGCTCTTGAGCAGGGGTTGGAAGTTTCTGAGATATGTTATTGTGTGTTCTAGTTTTTCTGACCATACTCTTTTGTCTTCTTAAGAAAGACTGAGTGATTATTGGTGCTCATTTTTGGCCAATTTTGGAGGCATTGAGAGTAGAAGGAAGGGAGGCTTGTGAGGATAGTTCTAGGAGGGTTTGAGAGGCAGAATTTGGAGAAATGGTAGGTGAGCTTTCTTTATTTGTGTGGTACACTTAATGAAAAGAATTTACTTTGCACACATGGGAGAGATATGTTGATTGACTTGTCTGCTTGATTCTCCAGTTTCTCTTACTGCTTTGTATCCCGCAAA
Organism: Mikania micrantha; assembly: GCA_009363875.1. Taxonomy (NCBI): domain Eukaryota; kingdom Viridiplantae; phylum Streptophyta; class Magnoliopsida; order Asterales; family Asteraceae; genus Mikania; species Mikania micrantha. The sequence continues at coordinate 28,293,878 of CM018695.1, forward strand.
TCTTAGCAGATGCATTATCTAGGCTAACAGCAACTATATGTTGTACAGAATGGTAGGAAGAAGAGAGACCGCTTGGGACAGATTTAGAGATGAATTCATGTCAAGAAAATGGCGCAATTTTCCAGGAGTGGTCGCAAGGTGGGAGAGATATGTTTAGGAAGGATGGGGTTGTACTTAGATTGGACAGAACCAGTTGGAATAGGTATGTCCTAAGTAGTTGAGGCAAATGAAGATCGGGCAGCGGTTGTGAGTTTTATTTGCTCAATGGGATCTTTTTTAGAAGGTTTGGGTTTTCTGGATACTCCAGACGTTCCAGTGTTTATTTGAGCATCAGCTTCCTTCTGCTTCTGCTCTAAGCTAGCCTTAGCAGCTTCAGTCGGGAACTGTTGATCCAGTGCTGCTTTGAGGAGTGCCTCTTGATTTTGCAATCTTATTTGCTTCATCCTCCTTTGCTCAGTCTTGTCTTCTGCCCTCTTGGAAGCTTGGGCAGCAGACAATTGCTTTTCATTCTCCCTCTTTCTGGCTTCATCAACCTGTTCCTTGAACCAGAGAGAAGGAGGAGCAATCCCAGTAAGAGACTCAAGAAAGCGATTATGGTTAGAAACTTCATGTTGTAAGGAGGAGACTTTGGTATCTGCTGAAATTTTTAGTAGATCCAGTTGGATCTTTTGAGTGGTGAGGAATTGTTGGGTAAAGGTTTGAAGCAGGGTTGTTAGATGGGCAGAAAGAAGTGAGTTTAACACTTCTTGAAAAACATGAGTTGAGAAGGTGGGAGCAGTGGAAGTAGGTGGAGTGTTTGGAGGACCTTCAAGTGAAGGTGCCTGCATGGGGATGGATCTGGGTTGCAGGACTTGATTATTCAAGACGGTTGTGACTAACTCAATGAGCTTGGTCACATCGGCCTGAATATGAGCAACAGAATCCATCAATTCCTTTATTTTAATATCTGATTCGTCCATCATTTTACGGATATCATCCGTATCCCTGACTGGTGAGACAATTTTATCATGACCTGAGTCCATCTCAGGAATGTCATGAACCCCTTTTTCTTGGTTCCTGGGATTTCCAGCCACAGTTGCAAGAACTTCATGGGTTGTTGCCATATCGGGAGTCTTATTGCCTTATCCATTCAAATGAGAGCCCATTAGATTCACATATGAGATGGATGCTCCAGATATATGATCAAGAGGTCTAGATGGACTGGACATCTTGCTCTCAGCCTCTTCTCCATGGGTAGGAGATTGATGAGTTTGAGCAGAGGCTTGATGGGGCAATTACTCTATTGGTGAAGGTGGAGAAGAACCAAGTTGCTCAAAAACAATCAATCTCATGGAGAACATGGGTAGGAGAGTGAGGGGTTGTTTATGGAGAAGAAACAGAGATGTCCTTGGGAGATTGGACCGCCATATGAGTGTCAAGTGATATTTCAGTGGTTAGAGAGGGTTCCCTTTGGAATACAACGTCATCTTGTTGAGAGGATTGGTGAGGAGCTAGATGGGGTGGAGATGCTTGATTCATCTATGAGGATGGAACAAATGTATCCAATTGCCTAGTGGGGGCAGAGACATGTTTAGGGATCTCATCTTCTCGAAAAGTCTTTTCGGGCTTTTTAGGTTTAGAGGCTTTGGTAGAAGTTTTCCTTTTGGCCGGTACCTGTACAGGTGTGGAAGAAGATGTGGATGTGGGTTCACCAAGGATGGGTGTTTCCTCAGTTTCATCCATGTGTCTTGCATCAGTGTTTAATCTAGTAAACACCTGTTTGTCAATGCTCTTGATAGTAGAAAGAGGAGTAATATGACAAACATTATTTAGATCAGCAAAGAGACAAGTCATCACAAACCTAGGATACAATAGAAACTTGGGGCTTTTGTGGTGATGTACCAGATGATCGAAAATTATTCGTGCCAAGTTAACCTTTTCGTTGGACATAATAGCATACATGACATATTGCATGTCATATGGCATTTCTCCCCAAATCGTCGACTTTTGAGAAAGACACTGTAAAATCGTGTGATACAGGAACTTGTACTTAGGGTAAAAGAAAGCTTTGTACAAGGTCCTGTTTTTCAGGTCACCCTGATAATCACACTGAACAAAAGCATTATTGAGAAGTTTTAGAGAAACAACTGTGGGAGCCTCGGTGTCATTCAAATTTAGGGCAACACTTATTTTGGAGGGGGTGAGGGTAACTCGTTGACCAGCAACCACCGAAGCGATGCTTTCAACAGAGTCATCCTTTGTCACCAAGGTGGAGTTTGCCCAAAACTAGTTTTGAGCAACTTCCGAGATATGAGGATTTAGGATGAGAGCAGTATGAATGAAAGAGTTTACCAGAATGTCGATTGCTTCGTTGTAGTGAGGATACTAAGAAGATTAACAAGGTAAGCTCCGAGGTTGTGGATCGGCTTGATTTTAAAAGCTTCAGATGCAATTTTTGCAACGATGAACACCGAGCAGTTATGAGTGCAAAGTGTGAGTACAAATCTTTTCTTTAAAGTTAGAGAAAAAGAGATGAAGAAGTTTAGCCATTCGCACACAAGGGCGGTTTCAAAAATAAAAACCTTCACTACTTATAACTTATCAAAAGTTTTACCTTAGGGTTTTTACCGATTGGACAAACTTGTGAGCAAGAGAGAGAAGAACAAATGACAAAGGAGTACGTTCATGCACACCCTGAAGTACAGACAAAGCTTTGTAAGGAATGAAGTTATTTAAGATGGATCTGCATCTTGTCATGTGCCTAGAGCCTCCACTGTCCACATACCATAGATGATTTTTGTTTGAAGAAGGTCTCTGCACATCAAGAGTGCCTGCTACAGGTTGATTAGAAGGAGTAGGATCGTCACCAACAGCCATGAGAGCAAATTCTGTTGGTTCAGAGGTGATGAGGGCATAGCCTACATCTTTAGGCAGGCTGCTCCAGTCTACATACTCTTGGGTAAAAAGAGCCGGTTGACTAGAAGAAGTGGACTGGACAGCAAGGCCTGGTGCATTTATTTGTGAAGGGGATGGTGCAACAATTTGAAGAGGACAGGAGTGAGCTGATACATGCTACCATTAGAAGCTTGTACGTATTGTACATTGGTAGAAGGAGAATTCGGTAAAATGTGTGCTGACTCCTGAGAATTGTTGTGGCTTCTGAAAGGTGAAGAAGAAGAAAAAATGGAAGAAGAAGGTGCTGAAGAAGTATGTGAGTGTGTGTTTGGGAAAGTCACATATGGTGAAGAGTTAGACTTGGGAGCATTTTTTCATTCCCTGGAAAAGTGTCCAGTGCCATGACACCTATAGCTTTGGACCTTTGCCTTATTTTGGCCAATCCTGGTTTTCCCATGAATACCAGGAAATTTTCTTTCGGACCTCTTGTAGAACTTATTCGTTCTTATGCTCAAGAAGGACAGTTGATGAAGAATGTCCATCTCTTCCAAGTCATCACTTGGAACTTGATGGAGATCATCCATGATAAAGCACAGATGATCAGAAATAGGATAGTGGTCATCGCAAGAAGAAGAGATGACGCCAGTAGTTATATCTATGTATTCATCATAACCCTGATCATTTGTCTCAGAGTTATGATTGAGAAGAGTTGTGTTCCCTTGAACGTACTCTTTAGTTGATTTACTAGACTTTATTAGTTTTCGTTTCTGGTCAATCTCTTGCTCAAAGGTGAGCAACTTCCATGGAGTTGGGTAAGTGATAGTTTGCCGAAGTCTGGAGAAGATCTCATGACAATGGAATAAGTTTCCCATTTATCAGGAAGAGATCTCAAGAAACAATTAAGAACAGAGATAGGGGGTACACTTGACTAGCTAATTTTTGTTCACTTAAGAGAGAAGTGAACCTTTCAAACTGTTGTGTCAGTGACACATTATTTTGTTGGCAGAATGTCTCATATTGTTGAGCTAGTATCTCCCTGGTATTAGCCACAACATCGTTGGTACCACCGAATTGCTCTTTCAGAGCATCCCACAAGTCTTAAGCAGACTCTTGGTGAAGAAGACCAGAGTATATTTCATTAGGGAGGGCCATAGACAGTTGAGCATGTGCCTTGGTATCAAGCTCTAACTTCTGGTAGTCTTCTTCGGTGTAATTCCGAGGATCCTTAGGGACATGGTCTCCAGTCTCCGTGTCCAGGACCATTGGTTTATGAGGTCCGAACATGACAGACTTCCAACATCGTGCATGATTATTGGACAAGAAATGTAACATCCGTCTCTGCCATATGTTATATTGATGCCTAACCAAGATTGGTGGCTTTGTGGCAGAACCCGTGTTATGGGGGTCTAAGGTGAATTTTTCTGCCATGGGTTCACAAACAGTTATGAGTAAATCAACGAGTGATGAGTTCTCAAAATGGTTTGTTAGAATAATTTTTTAACACAGTTTAGTTCAAAAACCAAACTCCTACAGATTTAGAAAAAAAAAGAAAGACAGAAGAGACAGAACACAGAAAACTAAACAACAAGATATCAGTAAGAGCTTTGAGTTTTAGTCTTGATGGTTAAACCAAGACAAAGGACAAGGCTTTGATACCAATTGTTGAACAAACAGAAACCCGAGGAGAAGCTGTTTTACCAGGAACAAAGGCTTTAGACACTTAGTCAAAGCTTTGGTATTAGCTCCCTCTAAACTTTTGCACACAAGGTTATTTTTGTTGTTTAGTTTCTTGCTTAGAAAGAGAGAAAGAACAGATAAAAAGCACAAGGAATTTTGGGGGAAGTAATTCTTTTTCCTTAGAGAATGTTGGGACTTAAATACCCAATATTCTGAGATACAAGACAAGAAAAAATAAGACAAATAGCTGACACTATTATAGACACTAAATCAACAGACTATTACAAATACAAAGTCAACAACAACGGAAACAAGAGTCTTCAGGAGTCTTCAGGTCTTCCAAGGTTGAAGTAGTTGTACTGATGTTCAGTGGTTAATCTTTCGGAAGAAGATCATCGGAAGCTGATTAAAAAATCAGTTATTTCGGAATAGGAGATTGTCTTCTGAGTCATTTGATGTCCTCTGATGCAATGGTTGTTTTCCGAAGGTGTCATAGTCAGCTAGTGTCTTCTGAGGTAGAAAAGTTTAGCAGTAGTTCTTTTCGGCAAATCTTCCGTTGTTGATCTTCCGATGCTGAAGCAGTTCTTCATTCGGAAGAGAAGTATCCGCGGCTGGTCAATCCGTGGTTTATTCATTTGTCTGGCTTCAGTGGTTTTGCTCATCAGTCCTTATTTTCCAACAAGTTTCTTCTGATGATGGCTTCTAAGAACTTAACCAATCTGCCCAACCTGCTTAACCTGGATAATGAGATCGGGACTGGTACTAAGCCTCCTAGGATTGTCTCGGGTGACAATTTTCAAGACTGGAAATTCATATTTCAGTCTTTCATCAAACACACCGATCCGAAGCTATGGCGTTCTATCGAGGAAAGGCCTTACGTGCCTATGTATGAGAGTGAGCTGAACAGACTGATTCCTAAAGACCCTGACTATTTAATGAGAATGGCATCCTGCTTAGGTAAAAGGATGACAAGGCATATGTACTATCACCATGGCCTTGTCAACTGAGGTTGCTTAAAGCATCAAGAAGAACAAAAATGCTAAAGAATTGTGGGATGCGTTGGTTGAGCGTTTTGAAGGCAATGAGGATATGTGTGAGAGCAGGAAGGACATTTTGAGAAAACGGTTCAACATGTTCAATCAGATCAAACGTGAAACTTTAGAGGCTCAACTGAAGCAATTTAAACACTTGATGATTAAGCTCACGAGCGCCTAGATAAAGATGACCAAGGGTGAGGTCAACAAGAGGCTACTAATTTCTCTTCCTACAATTGGAAAACCAATTGTACCACTATCAAGAGGACAAAGGAAATGAAAGATTTGTCTTTGAGTCAAAATAAGCATAAATAGGCATTTGAAAGAAGAAACAATTTCTATTTCTATTTATAAATTCTAATTCTTGGACCGCTTATGCATTTATAACACAAGACTTTACCACTCAAGCTGCGTTATATACTCATCACCAATACATCGCATGATTCATCATGACAGGAGCTTTGATAAGACCACCCTATGCGTGCTGATGTCCATTATCAACTCATATGACATGGGTGATAAACAAAGAGCCTTGAATAATGCCAGATCCATGGGAATCACTCCAGCTTCAGAATATGTTGCCCTTCTCTCATTAATGAACTACCAAGCTTCAAGATCTCAAACTGTTCCATATGAGACTGCTTTTCTCTCATCCGGGCAAACTCACTCAGTGCCCAAAGTTAATGCAGAGAGTTAGGAGAACCTGCTATTGTTCTAAGGCTTCATGAACAGTTACAATGCCTTTATCGTAGGTGAACTGGCACAGCCAATCTGGAATAGATTAATCCAACTGACGTCGAGGAGATGGATATAGCATGGCAGATGGCCATGGCAGTCTTCAGGGCAAAGAAATTCATCAAGAAGTATGGGAAGAACAGTTTTGGAAACAATCAACGGAAGAAGCTCGGGTTTGACAAGGCGAAGCTCGGATGTTACAACTGTGACCAGCCAGTTCACTTTGCTCAAGAATGCAAGCAGCCAAAGGATGCTAAGGAAGCTGATAAGAAGACAAATGTTTCCTCTGGTATTGAAACGTCTTGTGACAACCGGTATCCGAGCTAGCATGAGTCTGAAATCGAAGGGTGTACACGAAAAGAGCGAAGAAGACTGTGTTATGAGAGTGATGATAATGATAACAAACATCATAACAAAATACATTTATAATTCTAAGATAGTTGGGAAAATCAATTGAATCACACAAACATGAATAAGAAGAAAAGACAAACACCTTGTGAGGAAAAACAATGAACTAAATGTGAATGGATAACATTTGGAGTATCAATCCAACGAGATATCAGCTTGGGCACGATTCATATGGATATGTTGCTAGATTCGATACACTAAATGATGTCTTCGCAGTTCAAAAGAATGTCAGCAGTCAAAAAGAACGTGAATTTCTTATGGGTGACGATTCATACAGATGCCAATGTGAGTCTTATAACGCTGATATAAAATAATAACAATTATAAAATTTCACCAAAACAAATTAATAAATAATAAAAATTTAAAACATTGCCATTGGTGCCAATCGACACTCATTCGTACGAATAGGCTTCTTCGGTGAAGCATTATAACCACAGAGTTATTCAGTCGAATGGGAGTCATTCGTATGAATGACTCATTCTTGCGACAACACATGTATAAAAACAACACTTACGTTTTTCAAACTCATTTTTCACCAGACTCTCTCAACCGAAACGCCTCTCACCCCTCTCAATTTTTTGGCCATTTCCACACGAAATTGGACCATTTCAACACCCAAATTGTGTGTATTTAAACCCCAACACCTCCATTTCAAGATTTCAACCACTTCCAAGCCATTCCGGTCAAATACGAGCTCTACAGTGAGTATTAGAATGGATCATTTGCACCAAAACACTTCAAAACGTTTTACCATCATTTTTGACCGTAAAAACACCACAATGAACCACCAATTTCAAAAATGGCATTCTAGATGAATCTGCAGGAGAATGAGCCGTACGAAGGGCTCATTCGTACGAGTGAGATACCTCATCTAAATGAGAAACTCACCAGAATGAACCTCTGAACGAATGAGCAACCACACAAATGACATGGGTTCATTTGCATGGGACAACCATACGATTTAAGACCCATTCGCATGAATGGATAACCAGAATAAGAGTATGCATTCGCATCATTCCATTCATGTGAACGAAGGTCATTCGCACCAATTGGCCATTCGCACCAAGAGGAGCCCAAAATGGTTAAGTGTTGAACGTCCTATCGAACACCATCCGTATCGATAGAACCGAACCTTAGACCAAATTTTAAATCTAATCAAAACAAAACGAAATGAGAACTCATTTTCTGAAATCACATCAAGACACATAACACACAATCATCCAACACTTAACTAACTAGTAATCAATTTATCACAAAGGATTCTAACCGAGAGAACATATTGAGTGAGTGCATTGACGACACATAACCACAGGAGACTTCACAGACCCCATTTTCTTGAACTTATTGCCTTACAAATGTATTCGAATAATAGTCGTTTTCAAATAATTTAAAATAGAAAATCAATCCTGAACCTCTTATTCGAATGTTATTCGAAGAAGTGCATTTTCAATCATTTTACCGAGCGTTCATTGCATCATCAACAACGTTTTCAAACTCAAAAATCGATTTTGGAGGATTCAAAACACAGCTGCACAGAAGTGTCCGTTAATAACAACAGTTCGACGCTTTGAGCCCAACCAAGAGTTGACCGGACACAGCTCAAGAGCTGATATTACACATCCAAAACAAACAAACAACGTATGTGTATGGTAACTGTCTAGGGTAATTCACTAGAACATGTGTCCACACAACGTACAAATCAACAATTTGCTAAGGAATTCTCAAGTAAGTCCCTTCTAGAGTCATTTACCATGAGTTGACACGGGTCAACCGATGGCAACATAGATGGTACCATAGGTCTAACAAACCTCCAGCGATGTGGCTGGTATGTTACATGCACACATACAAAGGACAACTACTCGGATCAGTTCCATGGGAGATCAACAAGGGCATATTAGTTAGGTTTGGTAAATGTTCACATGGGTGATATTACAGACATACCACACTAATAACAATTTAGAGTTTTCAATACAAACAAATGTTCAAGACCTGGTCATGAATGATTTTCAAACGAGTATATATCAAAGAATGTTCTACCAACAAGGAAGGAGTGTAAACTTTGTGATTTTCAGAATAAACAAACAAAACTAGATTTTCCTACATCAGGAGACAAAGCATACACTTCTTTCTCAAGACATTTCTTTTTCCAAAACATATGTCGTGTTGTGTCGAATAGAGGAACAAAAGTGACAAGGTCTCATTTCCTTTAAGGACATCCTCGTGGATCACCGAAGGGGTGGTGGGCTGGCGGCTGAGCCTTGGCTCTACGTATTCCCTATATATAAACCACCTTCGATGATTTTGGATGTTAGTAATGAGCTTCAGACTCATGCACTTGTATAATTCATTCGTGTTTTCAACACCATTTACACACTACTTTCAAACCAGTGTAAATGGAAAGAATTTTTGCCAAACCTTTTACAAAATCTAATATTTTTTAAACTCCCGTGAACTCACCAACCTAGTTCTGGCAGATTTTTACATGTTCTGAGGTGAAGAACAGATGAAAGCATGATGACTTTTTGAGAGAGAAAGACATGATCCCTTAGAGGAACCTACAACTCCTGCGTGGAATCTTACAAGGTCTCATCGGCTACAAGATTCAAGACTTGCACCCTATGCAAGATATTTTATGAGACATCTGGGTCATGTCCCAATTGTCCAAATCAAGTTGTAATAGAATTAAATTACGAAACTATTGTAATTTAATCTTATTTTATCATTGCATTTAGTGTTCTCATATCATCATGTGCTGTATAAACAATATGATCACTCCGATTCAATCACGCCTCGAGACAATTCCGCCCGACGGGTTTTCCGATCCATCCTGCTGGCCCATGGTGTGATAGATTGGTATCAGAGCCATGGTTATACAGAATTAAGTCATTTACTTAAACGGTTTGGCCTAGACTATAGCCTACGTAGTACATGTAGAGAAATTAGGTTAGGAACAATTTCATATGTTACTTGTGTTTGATCTCAAGTACTAACCACTCCCACTTCGCGAATCATCAGATTGCCTCCAAAGGAACAACCACACGTCAACTCATAGAGCGCCATCCTAGCTACACTCATCGTGGAGCAACTCATCGCTGCCATTCCTGACATCCGAAGCAAAATCAACCACGACACTCTTCAACCAGAAGACGCTCCCATCGTGCTGAAGGCAAGGGAAGAAACGAGCCAAAGGGAATCTACTCATGAATCCAGCCACCCTCTCCCCAAGAGGCGAAGCACTAATTTCACTGACCAAGAGGGTCCCAGCTACTGAGGCGAGCCTCGTAGATCGTACGCTGGAGCATTCTCCCTTTGCACCAAATGTCAATACCACCATCCTAAAGACAGAAAGTGCAAACTGTGCTCCAAATGTGGGAATCCGGGTCATTGGGCACAACATTGCAACTTATCAGCGGGTCAACTTCGCAAGCGGTACACTGGCACAGCTCCCTTGTCTGCCAGTTGCAAGCAGCATCATGTCACAAGCAAGCAGTGTAAAACATGCACCAAATGAAGGATGATGGGTCATGAAAGTCAGAGCTGTAGAACCCCGACTACATAACGCCAAGATGATGTTGCGAAAGCCTGCCCTCCACCGAACAACATCAAGCGCTGCTACACATGTGGTGAACCTGGCCATGTAGCTAAGAAGTGCCCCAAGAGAGTGTAAATAACTGACGATAACTCCAGTAAAGCTCTTAACGCGCCAATGCACACAAAATGCCACCTATAGGAACAAGACACTGGTACATTCTCTTCAATCCTCAATAGAAACAGTGAATATAGTTTAAATGTACGCACAACGTGTCTACTCATTCCTAGTCTTTCAATAAAACAAAATTCTCCGAGACCGAAGAATGAAACACGCTACTGAGTTTTGTTAGGACTAGAGGGAAGAGAAGAGGACAACCTCAGTCACCACTAGGTAATGAGGGCACGAGAAGAGATGTGAACGTAGGACGTCCCGACGAGCAAAAGGTCTGTTAAAGCATTTTTTGAAACATCCTGAACAATGCTTAATCAACACGACTACATAATCGAACCCTGGTGACCTAACATCTACAAAGGGTCAAAACTCTGGGAAGAGCAGGAGTTATTCAAGCAATCAGGGGAATCAGCTGAACCTGATGTCCCTTCAATTGATCACCTTAACCTTGGGAACTACTAGTCCCATTCTATTGAGAGTCGGAGTCTAACCTGATGGGCATAGTCCATGATAAACCCGACAATGGGAATGTCAAGAGCAAGTATCAAACACTAGAGCTGTCGAACCGGCTAACTGAGATACGCTTAACCACTTCAGTCTAATCTTAAATAGTCATTCCCTACACCCCCAAAAGCTATTCAGCAACACAAATTCCGCCGCACGGCGGGAATTTCTATCCCCAATCTATGGATTTGAGAGTTTAGAAGAACATCAATTCCATACAATCGAGACCATTTCTCTGCCACAATACTCTATCACTTACTTGATTAGTTATAGATAGGAGAAGATGGAGAGGAACCAACTCCAAGAGACCCTAACACTAGTGAGAAGAAATAGTAATAATCTCCCTCCAAAGGGCAACGAATCCCGTCATTTTGAGGAGGTAATGCTAGTTGTACAGTGTATTGAGGAAAAGAAGCAACCACATACCTGCCTGTGTAGCAAAATCCCCTTAGAGTGACAGTACACGCCATTGGAATTTGGAGATCAGGGCTAACGGCTAGAAGAAACAAGGCCACCCTCGTGATTTCCTTGTGGCCAATCACTAAAACAATGGCAGTGTAGTCAAGTATTCTTACATTGCCGAACTCAACACGACTACAATTGGACCGGAGCGAGAGCTGAACACAACAACCTTCATTGGGAAACCCCTAAGTAACAATAAGAGCTGAAAACAAACACCCAGGGCTTATAGGTTGCGAAGACAACCCAAATTATTTCTCCAAGCAATAGAAGCAATACCCTCACTAACTGAAACATCATTGAAGACACGAAATTGCAAAGGAATACATTCAGTGTCCACGGTGTCGATAACTATTGAAAGCTATGAAAGGATCATTCCTAAGGATTAATATGAAGTGACGACCTTCAATCTCCTTAAACCAATGAATTAAATTCATGTATGGTAAGGGAACAAATAAGAATGTCAAGAGAAGACATTCTTCACCTCCGACATGAGTAGGGATTTCAACAACTCAACACTGGAAAGCACAAAACCCATTCTACCCGAACTTACAGTAGAAGATCGGTGTTATTCCCATATGGTGAGATGGAATCATCCTCTACATCCGGCGTCCAACTCAAACATTGTACGGAGGAACACTGTGATCGTATCAGGGAGAACTTGCTTGACTAGTCCGGTGAAATTGTAAGAGAAACATCTTAGGGCAGTTCTGAGAGAATTGTGCTACGAGATTGCACAAGGTCACAACTGACCTAGATGCACATGAAAATTGAGAAGGAGATGAGAAATGTCGAAGTCCAAGGTGCAGAATCCCCAAAACCTAGCCAAGAATAATCCATAATTTGATACACCGAAGCAAATTACAAAACTAAACCTCATTATAGTTCCAACTGGAAGGTGAAAGGCCATCTATACAACTCAAATATCTAATCGTGAACCTACGGATTCAAGGAAAGGATCCCCACACGTACACTCTAGGAACGATGGAAGAATCGTACGAATCAAATGATACGATCTAATACGCTCCATCACGAATGAGGAATAAAGTAAGAGAGCGAAAATTCCTTGAAACGCAAATTGGAAACACAGTTTCCATGAGAAGTCTAAACAAATAAGACTAACTCATTAAGAAAACCTCAAGATCTATACGAACAGAGTTTGTGAGTCTACTCCAACCGAGAACCGTAGTACTGGCATCCAGTACACGATTCGAAGTAGATGTCAATGAGAATAGTCGATTTATTGATAAAGGTAACTTTCTAATGATTATAAAAAATGACGGATCGAACTCATACATATGCTTTTATCCAAACTACAACCTTCAACTTGATGAAGGAATGACACGGGGACATAGATGGTATTGTAACGTCATTTGTGTATCAACCGCCTGTGTAAAACCGAGTTGACTAAATTATGACATTGAGAACCGTGGGACTTCGTGTATACCCCCAATTCATCATTAGCATATCTCAGGTCGACAGCCGCGGTCGGCAAATCACAGGACTAGAACGAACTGCATACCAGTGGATACAAGACAATAACAATAATTTTCCCATGTACGTCTCAGTACAGCTTGGAAACATGAAGGCTCCAATTCATATCGGTTGTCTCCCAGAATATTCAAAAGGAAAATGAGGTCCTGATGTCACATTTCAAATTTTGGGACGAAATTCCATCAACTGGAGGAGACTGTGACAACCGGTATCAGAGCTACCATGAGTACGAAATCCAAGGGTATACACGACAACATCGGAGAAGGCTGTGTTACGAGAGTGATGATAATGATAACAAAAATCAAATCAAAATGCACGGATACTTCCTGATACAGTTAGCAAAATCCATTGAATCACACAAACATGAATAAGATGAAAAGACAAACACCTTGTGACGGAAAACAATGAACAAAATATGCATGGATAACATTTGGAGTATCGATCCAACGAGATATCAGCATGGGTGAGAATTCATATGGATATGTTGTTAGATTCGATACACTAAATGATGTCTTTACAGTACAAAACAATGTCAGCAGTCAAGACGAACGCGGCTTTCGTATGGGTGACGATTCATGTAGATGCCAACATGAGTCTTATAACGCTGATATAAAATAATAACAATTTTAATAAAATTTCGCCAAAACAAATTAATAAATAATCATAATTTAAAAACACACAGGCATTCGTGCGAATGGACACTAATTCGTATGAATAGGCTTATTCAGTGAAGCTTTACTGCCACAGAGTCATTCGGCCGAATGGGAGTCATTTGTGCGACATCACAGGTATAAAAGCAACACTTTCGTTTTTCAAATCCATTTTTCACCAAACTCTCTCAACTCAAACCCCTTTTTCCCCTCTCGATTTTTGGTCATTTCCACACGAAATCGGACCATTTCAACGTCCAAAACATGTGTATTTTACCCAACACCTCCATTTCAGTATTTCAACCACTTCAAAGCCATTCCGTTCAAATACAAGCTCCATAGTGAGTATTAGCATCGATCCTTTGCACCAAAACAGTCCAAAACATTTTACCATCATTTTTAACAGTAAAAACCCCATAAACAACCACTGATTTCAAAAAGAGACTTCTTGGTGATTCTACAGGCGAATGAACCATACGAAGGGCTCATTTGTACGAATGAGATACCTCATCCGAATGAGAAACTCACCAGAATGAACATCTTGATGAATGATGAACCACACGAATGACATGGGTTCATTCGCATGGGATAACCAGAATGAGAGTATGCATTCGTGTCATTCCATTCGTGTGAATGAAAGTTATTTGCACGAATAGGCCATTTGAACCAAGTGGAGCCCAAAAATGGTTAAGTGTCGAACGTCCTATCGAACACCATCTGTATCGATAGAACCGAGCCTTAGACCAGATTTTAAATCTAATTAAAATAAAACGAAATGAAAACACATTTTCCAAAATCACATCAAGACACAGAACACACAATCATCCGACACTTAACTAATTAATAATCGATTTATAACGCAGGATTCAAACTGAGAGAACATGCTGAGTGAGTGCATCGACGACCCATAACCACATATGAGTTCACATACCCCTTTTTATTTAACTTATTGCCTTCCGAATCATTTGGGACTGAGAACATGAAACCTCCTATTCGAATGTAATCGAATAGGAGCTAGCAATCGTCGATATGGTCATATTGGTGATGTTATTGTTGCTGTGATCAAAGACGTCGTTCCAAACATGCCTCTAGAAAGATCAGAAGTGTTCAGAGCTGTAATTTTCCGTACTTGTAAAGAAATTAAGCGTGAAAACGGTATGATAATACGATATGATGACAATGCTCGAGTTAGAGCCGTAGCTATGAGTGCTACAGATGGTCTAACGAGAGGAATGGACATAATTGATGCGGGAGCTCTGCTAAGTGTTTCGGTCGGTGAAGCGACTCTCAAACGAATTTTCAACGTGCTTGGGGAGCCTATTGATAATTTAGGTCCTGTAGATAATAGCACAACATTTCCTATACATACGGTTAGACACAAAATTATCTATTTTTAGAACCGGAATTAAAGTAGTAGATCTTTTAGCCCGTTATCGCCGTGGAGGAAAAATCGGACTATTCGGGGGAGCTGGCGTGGAAAAAACAGTACTCATTATGGAATTGATTAACAATATTGCCAAAGCTCACGGAGGCATATCTGTATTTGGTGGAGTCGGTGAACGGACTCGTGAAGGAAATGATCTTTACATGGGAATGAAAGAATCTAGAGTAATTAATGAACAAAATATTGCACAATCAAAAGTGGCTCTAGTTTACGGTCAAACGAATGAGCTGCCGGGAGCTCGTATAAGAGTTGGTTTGACTGCCCTAACTATGGTGGAATATTTCCGAGATGTTAATGAACAAGACGTTCTTTTATATGTTGACAATATCTTCCGTTTTGTCCAAGCAGGATCTGAAATATCCGCCTTGTTGGGTAGAATGCCTTCCGCTGTGGGTTATCAACCTACCCTTTGTACCGAAATGGGTTCTTTACAAGAAAGAATTATTTCTACAAAAGAAGTGTCCATAACTTCTATTCAAGTTGTTTATGTACTTGCTATTGATTTGACCAACCCTGCTCCTGCTACAACATTTGCACATTTAGATGCTACTACCGTACTATAAAGAGGATTAGCCGCGAAAGGTATCTATCCAGCAATAGATCCTTTAGATTCAACGTCAACTACACTACAACCCCGGATCATTGGTGACGAACATTATGAAACTTCAAAATAGGTTAAGCAAACTTTGCAACGTTACAAAGAACTTCAAGATATTATAGATATTCTTGGATTAGACGAATTATTCGCAGAAGATCGTTTAACCGTAGCAAGAGCTTGAAAAATTTAGCGTTTCTTATGACAACTTTTTTTCGTAGTAGAAGTATTTACGGGTTCTCCAAGATAATATATTGGTTTAGCATAAACAATTAGAGGCTTTCAATTAATCCTTTCTAGAGAATTAGATGGTCTTCCCAAACAGGCCTTTTATTTAGTAGGTAACATCGATTAAGCTATGGTGAAGGCTATGAACTTAGAAATGGAGAGCAATTTGAATAAATGACCTTAAATCTTTGTGTACTGACCCCTCATCGAATAGTTTGGGATTCAGAAGTGAAAGAAATTGTTTTATCTACTAATAGTGGACAAATTGGCATATTACCAAATCTCGCTCCTATTGCCATAGAAGTAGATATAGGTATTTTGAGAATACGCCATAACAACCAATGGCTAACGATGCCTCTGATGGGCGGTTTTGCTAGAATAGGTAATAATGAAATCACTGTTTTACTAAATGATGTAGAGAAAAGTAGTGACATTGATCCACAAGAAGCTCAGCAAATTCTTGAAATAGAAGAAGCTGCTTTGAGAAAAGCTGAAAGAAAGAGACAAACAATTGAGGAAAATCTAGCTCTCTGACGGGCTAGAACACGAGTAGAGGCTATCAATGCCATTTCAATATCAGTCGGTGCGTCCAAATAATCATCGATTTATACACCCTATATTTGGTTGTTTTGTTTGGCTTGATTCTGTCGATTAAATACAATCAAGCGCGATCATATTTCAATGCAACGAAATAAAATTAGAAAAGATACAAAATCAATATAACTAAAATAAAAATGGGTATAAAAACTTATTAGATACCATTGACCGCGGTATCTAATAAGTTCTACCTACTATTCGATTTGAAACAATGACTCCCGTAGTATGGAAGTAATACTCTAACTGCTGAGTTAAGTAGGTCATTTATCTTCACAAAGAAAACCAAAAGGGACTCCTCCCATCGATGGATTATAAATATCATACTACTTAGAAGCAATACCGATCAATATGATCTTGGATCATGGAATAGCCATCTTGAGAATATTCATCTTGACAAGAAATTATCTACATAATAAAATATGTATTACAAGCACTAAGGGTTTTAGCTCAGTTGGTATAGCAACTCGTTTACACACACGCCGATGTTTTTAGGGGAGTGCATCATGCAATCATAAAAAATTGATCTTATGTAGAAATCGATGTCTTACTCCATAAATTTAAGGGAAAAAGACAACAATATTTCTTATTTTACCCTTAATGAACTAACTAAAAACAATTTACACATTTCTCCTTACTAAGGGGCAATTTTGTAACATGGGGATATTTGTAATTTTAGTTTAACATTGGGGATATATGTAATTTTGATGTTTAATAAGGGGATATATGATATTATCCCTTATATGATCTTATAATAATTAAGAATTACTTATAATATAAATATAAAAAGTGGTGGACAAAAAAAGAGGGGGGAAATTTGTTGAATAAATAGAACTTCTTCAATGAACTTACAAAAAAATATTCTAATTATTAAGAACTCAACGGTACCTTCTCCTTCAAATCAGACAAACAAAGAAGGGAATCTGTTGAGTACTTACGCTTTCAGGTATACAACTCAATTCCTCCGATTACTACAGGGATGAACCCAATCCGGAATATAAACCATAAAAGAAAACACCTACTAAACCGATCACAAGAATACCAGCTACAGTACCTATTATCCAAAGAGGAATTCTACCAGTAGTGTCGCCATTTACGCCACTTCCCACCACATTTCATCAAGTGGTCATGCTAGAGACATAAACAGTCATGGATAATTATGAGATGAGATCCTTCTGAATGGGCTAAGAGAGATAATACCTAGAATGATTAGTCTATTATTTTAGTTCTCTCTTTTTTTCTTAATTGAAGAAATATTTGGATAATAAAACAAGTACAAAAATGAGTAATAGCCCCCAGTAGAGGCTGGTACGATTCAATTCAACATTTTGTTCGTTTGGGTTTGATTGTGTCGTAGCTCTATAATTTGGATTAGGTATATCGTTGTATGAACAGCATTGCTGATATATAATTTAAAACATAAAATCAACCCTGAACCTCTTATTCAAATGTTATTCAAAGAAGTGCATTTTCAATCATTTTACCAAGCGTTCATCGCATCATCAACAACGTTTTCAAACTCAAACAACGATTTTTGAGGATTCAAAACACAGCTGCACGGAAGTGTCCGTTAATCACGACAATTCGAGGCTTTGTGCCCAACCAAGAGTAGACTGGACACAGCTCAAGAGCTGATGTTACACATCCAAAACAAACAAACAACATATGTTTATGGTATCTATCTCAGGTAATTCACTAGAACATGTGTCCACCCAACGTACAAATCAAGAATTTGCAAAGGAATTCTCAAATAAGTCCCTTCTAGAGTCATTTACCATGAGTTGACGCGGGTCAACCGACTGTAACGTAGATGGTATCATAGGTCTAACAAACCTGCAGCGATGAGGCTGGTACGTTACACTCACACATACAAAAGACAACTACTCGGATCAGTGCCATGGGAACTGATCAACAAGGGCATATTAGTTAGGTTTGGTAAATGATCACATGGGTGATATTACAGATAGACCACACTAATAACAATTTCGAGTTTTCAATATAAACAAATGTTCAAGAACTGGTCATGAATGATTTTCAAACAAGTATACATCAAACAATGTTCTACCAACAAGGAAGGAGTGTAAACTTTGTGATTTTCAAAATAAACAAACAAAACTAGATTTTCCTACATCAGGAGACAAAGCATACACTTCTTTCTCAAGACATTTCTTTTTCCAAAACATATGTCGTGTCTTGTCGAATAGAGGAACAAAAGTGACAAGGTCTGATTTCCATTAAGGACATCCTCGTGGATCGCCGAAGGGGTGGTGGGCTGGCAGCCGAGCCTTGGCTCTACGTATGCCTTATATATAAACTACCTTTGATGATTTGGGATGGTTTCACTAATGAGGTTCAGACTGATGCACTTATGTAATTCATTCATGTTTTCAACACCATTTACACGCCACTTTCAAACTTGTGCAAATAGAAAGAGTTTTCACCAAATCTTTTACAAAACCTTTTTTTTTAAAACTCGCGTGAACTCACAAACATAGTGTTGACAGATTTTTACATGTTCTGAGGTGAAGAACAGGTGAAATCAGGATGACTTTTAGAGAGAGAAAGATAGGATCCCATAGAGGAATATGCAACTCCTGCGTGGAATCTTACAAGGCCTCATCGGCTACAAGATTCAAGACTTGCCCCTCTGCAAGATATTTTGTGAGACATCATGTCCCAGATGTAAAAGTCAAGTTGTACTAGAATTAATTTTTGAAACAACTGTAATTTTATTTTATTTTATCATTGCATTTAGTGTTCTCATATCATCATGTGCTGTATAAACAATCTGATCACTCCGATTCAATCACGCTTTGGGACTATTCCGCCCGACGTGTTTACCGATCCAGCCCGCCATCCCGGGGTGTGACACGTCTAAAGCATCGGTGACTCAGGAATCAGACACTAATGAATGGAGCGATCAGGTGCAAGAATTGTAGATGACACTGAGCCATGCATTCATGGCTGAGGTGGACATCAAGCGAAATGAGGTAACTAAAAATCTTTGCTCTACCTCTTGCATTGACAAAGTTTTTAAGCATAGATCTCACAATGAGGCATTGATCAAGGAGGTCACCAAACTTAAATATTTTAACTCTAAATTCTTAAAAATAAAATTTTTTTAAAAAGAAACTTGATGCCGAAAGGCGTGATATTTCAAAGTTTAAAGGAAATTTTAAGAAACAAGGAATCTAACTATTGGGATGCCAAGTGCCGGACAGAAGAGATTACCTTATAGTTAGCCCAAGTTAAAACTGAGTTGTCCAAAACTAAAATTAGAGCTCAAAATATAACTACTAGAAGTAACTTGGTGGCTAAAATGATTAATGTTGAGATTAGGGGAAGAGAGCCAACGGGGCTTGGTTATAGTGAGGTTAGACCTCCTTTTAACCAAAATTGTTCCATCATGCCTAAAATCAAATATTCTGTTGATGATAAGCTGTTAAAGTCAGGCCGAAGGCATGAGTTCGCTACTAGTTCTAACAAACTAGTTTCTCTCACAGCTGACCCTATTTTGTCTAATTTAAATCATTCTGATGATTCTGAGGTTTGTGCAGAAAGTAGATTTTGTTGCAAAATTTGAAACAATTACCATTAACCAAATGAAATGATTAAAAAATTTAGGACTAAATTTGTAAAAACTGATGTTGATGTTAGAAACAAATATGTCTTAAAATCAAATGCTTCTCCTTTGACAGAAAAGGTAAACACGGCTCATTCCACAATCACAAGCGAGACGGATTCAAAGTTAAATCCTAACTGTGAACCTTATGTTCCAAGTGGGTCATTAGAACAAGTCGCCACAAGTTCATCTCCTGGTCAAAGTGATTGTGATGTAAAGCCTTTTTATCCACAAGATTTTTATCAAAAGGTATGTTGCTATGCATGTTGACGACCAGACCACATAGCCAGACACTCTCTGCCTAGACCCACTGAATTCTTCTACATGAAGAATCAGAAGATCATACCTAAGGAAAAACCAGTCTGTAAACCATTGAGGACTGATCAATCCTACAAGCCTAAGGTGAAACCACAAAAAAGGACTCGGAATCATCACACTGCCAGAAACAGAAAAGGGGCCAAACCAAATCAAAATGGTTTTCATAAACAAAAGAAAGCAAGGGTTTTCCAATCTATAATTAAAATACATTGGAAGGGTAAACCACAAGTGAAACAACCTTTAAAACCAATTGATCCTGGCAGTGTGGACAAGAAGATCATAGTGAACAAACATAAGGACAATGGCAAAGAAAGCACCAAATTGCTCAAAGTGACTAAATCTCAAATGATTTGGGTATGAGTTTCTCATTAAATGTGTGTTTATTGTGCAGGGACGACCAAATAAGCTAAAGAATGTTTGTTATGTTGATAGTTGTTGCTCACGGCGCATGACTGGGGATTTTTCTTAGTTACATGAAGCCACAACTTTTAATGGAAGAAACTCAACCACAGTTTGTTGAGTGTCTCCCAGATCTGTGTCGAGAGCTTCTCAACACACTTTACTAACAAGGAGTGTTTGATCTTGAAGCCAGGATTTGTCATTCCAGAGAAGTGGATCAGGACGAGGACTTCGAGGAGCAACAGTGCCTACATCATCAACATGAATTCAGACTCATTTCCTAAAAACACTTGCTTATTTTCCAAGGCATCGGAGACTGACTATTTATTGTGGCATCGCCGATTAGGTCACGTCAACCTTTAAAATCTCAATAGATTGGCCAAGGGAGATCACCTAATTGGACCTCCTTCAAAGAACTTCCTTTCCATAAAGAAGTGCATCGCATGTGCCAAGGGGAAGCAACATAAAAGACCCCACAAGCACAAAACTGTTCAATTCAATTTCATCCATTCTGCAACTCCTCACTTGGATCTATTGGGACTAGTCAACGCCATGAGCATCGGGAAGAAGTCATACTGTCTTGTGATCACAGATGATTATTCCATATTCACTTGGGTCTTCTTTCTTGCTAAGATGGATAAGACAGCAGAGATCCTGAAGAAGTTTATCACCTTGATTGAGAATCAGAAGAACTTGAAAGTGAAGGTGTTCAGAACTAATAATGGCATAGAGTTTAGTAACCAAACTATTATTGACATTTGTCATGAGAAAGGAATTGCTCGAAAGTACAGTGCAGCATGTAAACCTCAGTAAAACGGTGTAGTTGAGAGACAGAACAGAACTCTTATCAAGGCTGCAAGGACCATGCTATCACAGTCAAAGCTGCCAATTTTCTTCTGGGCATAAGTTGTCAATACAACTTGTTATGTTCAAAACCGTTCATTACTGAACAAGCACCACCAGAAGACTCCCTATGAGATTTTCTTCAATCAGAAACCAAAGGTCGGTCACTTCAATTCTTTTGGATGTCCTTGCGCTCTACTCCACACTGAGCCTAATCATAAGTTTGGTGATAATGCCGATGAGTGTTGCTTTGTGGGCTATTCTTCTGAGAAAGCTGCCTATCGTGTCTATAACAAGAAGACAAGGCAGATTGTGGAGTCATACTACATTGACTGGCAAGAGTTGAATCATTCTTATGGTGGATCAGGTCCAAACCGGCCATTCCAATATAATTCTAATTTTGAGCCTTTTCATACTACTTCTGAGAGTGCAAGGCCCACTTAACCTGAAGACAGTATTTATAAGAATGACGACATGGATTACCGGGTTGACTATGTTCCATGTGATCCCAAGCTTCTGCGTGTTGATCCACCAGTCATGTACCAGCGAGCTTAACCAATCAATGAAGTTATCCAATTAGATCTGGAGACTTCTCAGTCGGCCCAACTAACTCAACAGACAGATCAAACCTCTTCCTCTTCCCACTAGACAGTTGCTAATCCACTGTTCTCAGACCACATCTCTAAGGAACATTGTGTAGATAATGATGCTAAAGAGAGCAAGACTGCTCCTTATGATAACACCACTTCCTCCAACAAAGATCAGCTCACCCACATCAGTAATCTGCTTGACAATTTGGCTATGGAGGAAGTACCCACTTCAAGCATCAACCAGAATCATCCTATGGAGAATATCATTGGACCGCTTTTAGAAGGAGTTCTTACCAGAATTAGATCTATTCCAGCTCAGACTGCCTTTTTTGAAGAAACTCTCACACGCAGTCAATTAGGTCCAATTAAGTCATGTTTGTATTATTGCTTCATTTCGCAGGTAAAACCCAAGAACATTAAGATGGAACTAAAGGAATCAAGATGGGTTAGAACGATGCAAGAAGAACTGATGCAGTTTCAAAAGCTCTAGGTGTGGAATCTGGTTCCTTTGCCCAAGAGGAAACCGCCTATCGGATCCAAATGGGTCTTTAGAAACAAGAGGTATGATTATGGTGTTATTATCAGAAATAAATCTAGGTTGGTAGTCCAGGGCTTCTACCAACAAGAGGGTATGGCCTATGCATCCTACATGAACTTCGCAGTGTATTAGATGGATGTGAAGACAACCTTCTTGTATGGCAAGGTTATGGAAGAAATTTACGTATGTCAACCTCCCGATTTTGATGATTCGTAGTATCCTGACCATGTCTACAAGGTAGAGAAAGCCCTGTACGGTCTTCATCAGGCACCTAGAGTGTGGTATGCTACACTCAAAGATCATTTGTTAGCCAATGGATATACCCATGGAGCCATAGACTAGACATTGTTCCACGAGCTCGGTGCAATGTAAAGAGTTTGAAGCCGTGATGAAAAAAAAGTTTGAGATGAGTGCTATGGGGGAGATGACCTTTTTCTTAGGTGTCCAGGTAAAGCAAGATCCGAAGGAGGTGCTGATTCATCAAGGAAAGTATGCGACTGATATACTTACCAAGTTCAACATGTTGGACTACAAGCATGCCTCTACTATTATGGTTGCTCGTCCTATCTTGACTTCGGATTCTGATGGTGAAGATGTTGATCAACATATTTATAGATCGATGATTGGCTCACTGATGTACCTCACCGCCAGCCGACCCGATATCATGTACTCTGTATGTCAGTGTGCCAGATATTAGGCTAACCCGAAGGCTTCTCATCTGATTGCTGTCAAGAGGATATTTTGTTACCTTGTTGGCAAACCTCATGTCGGTTTGTGGTATCCTAAGAACTCTGAGTTCAAATTATTTGCTTAGTCTGATAGACATTTTGGTGGTTGTAATTTAGACAGGAAGTCAACCACAGGTGGATGACTGTAGCTAGGAGATCACCTTGTATCATAGCAATGCAAGAAGCAAACCACAGTGTCTATCTCCACTACAGAAGCTGAGTATGTCACTGCTTCAAATTGTTGCTCTCAGGTCATCTGGATGCAACATCAGCTTCTCGATTATGGTTTAAAATTTTTGACTCTCGTATTTACTATGACAATGAAGCAGCCCTTCAGATCGTCAAGAATCTTGTATAACACTCAAAAACTAAACACATTGACATCCGGATTCACTTTATCCGAGAATGTTTCGAACGTAAGCTTATTCATCTTTAAAAGGTCCACACAGATGACAATCTTGTGGATCTTTTCACTAAACCATTCGATACAGCTGGCTTCCACCACTTGCTCGCCTCACTCAAACTAATAAGTTTTGATTAAACAGTGTTTTTGTATATATGTTATAATTTGTGTTTTGTTTTTATTTTATTTTTATATCACAAATTTAGGAGGAGAAAATTTACAAAAATAACAAAAAGATTTTCTTTCCAGTTTTTGAGTTTGTCTATAATTTTAGGGGGAGTAAAACACAAAAATACAAAAAAAAAATTGGTTTATTGAGTCAGTTAAAAAAATACAAAAATATTTTGCCTTTTTAAAGCATTAAGAAAAATATAAAAAGATTTTATTGGACAGTTAGGTAAACTTATTCAATGGAAGTGAAATGATTTATGACACTCAGAAATTCACTACGTTAGTATAACTAACAACATTAGATAAATATAAATCACTAAGGAATAAAAGCATGTTTTCCAACAAGAAGATTAGATATGATCACCCAAAATTATTAAAATGAATTAGTGAAAAGTCTTGGAAAAATCAGATAAACCAGACAGATGCAATAACTATTTGACTTTTTGTAAAAATCTTTAAGACAAAATAATATTGTGTTTTGCTAAACTTGATATCGTTTTGAGAAAAATCGGGTATTTTCTATGTTTTATGGAAACAAAGAGCGGAAAATACTTAATGAAACATCTTTTGTTTTGCATAAGCGAAGACCAAGATGTGTGGCGTTAAGACCAATGTGTCTGCAGATCAGTAAAATAAAAGATGCCAAAGTGCACAAAGATGATGTAAACCCCTTGCTGTTCTTGATTCTAATCTGATGGATCTGTTCTTTCTTTTCTCATCTTAAAACTCTGTCAAAACGTTTTAAGTTCGTTGAAACACAATCAGGTTTTGAAACAGAAGATTTTGCAAACTTGATAGGTTGCATGTAGAACTGGATAACACGTCTGATTGCCCATAAACTTCCCAAAATGATTTTATAAAAATCGTTTAGGAAATTTTTTATCAAAAATCTTATCTTTGAAATATGGATAAACGATCGGAAATAAATAGTGGGGTATAATAATTTAAAGTTGGGTTTCTGTAAGAAACTATCATAAGGTGATCGAATTTCTGATAAAGATTTGATGCCACAAAATTGACCCGACTTAACCTTGAATTTGTCCAAAGTTCATGAGTTTGTTTTATTTTATTTTATTTTTTTACATAAAAATTTTAACTAAAATTGTTCACGAAAATATACTCGAACTAGAGTACATGAAGTAATGTACACGAAGGAACCCCACGAACTGGTTCGTTCACTTCCCTTAGTCTATAAGTACTACGTGAACTCCCTCATTCAAGTAACTTAACTTTCGTAATCTCAGGATCATCTCTGAAGCAATCTTTGTTTTCCTTGAATTTTTGACATTTTCACTTTGGCCATCTTATAGTTCTACTAAAAACTAACCTAGGTATAAATTTTGACTCAGTTTTGGCGACTTGAATAAAAGTAATTGAAGAATAACCTTTTCGAGTACTTTGGTTCTTGAACCCGCTCTATTTTGGTCAAATCACTGAGAAATACTCCAAACTGAAAACCTATTTTTTCATATGTTGGTCGTTTTTCAATTTCGAGCATTTTGAGACTGATGTGTTGTAAAACACATCCATTTTTCCATTTGTTTTTGTTAAGTTTCAGTACCGTCTTATTCAGTTTTAGAGTCGATTTAAGCTGGTGCTTCACATTTCTGTAATTTGATGCTTGCAGGTAATAAACACGTATATTCGGTGATAAAGTACAAAGAAACGAGCTCACGGTTGGGTAAGGACGGACCCGGAAACAAGAAAAGAAGAAAACTGAAATCTGAAACCTGTCGCGCTACGCGACAACCCTAGAAAACTCTGTCGCGCTACGGTAGAGGTGGGAAAGACTAAAATACCCTCTGATATCTCTCGTGCTACGCGACAGATTTAGAGGTATCTGTCGTGATACGCCACAGACTTAAAATCGCAGAAAATCAGTTTTAAGCCAAAAAGTCAAAAACCCTAAGAGGAGAACACGTTTTTGAACGGCTGGAGGCGACTAGGAGGATGAGGAAAGACCATTCTAAGGTGAATCAAAGGTTGGGAAAGCATTGGATTGAAGATTGAAGGCCTAGGATCAAGGAATTCGGGTGTTCTTCATTCGGTTTTCTTTGTTTCTTTGTTTTCTTTAATTTCTATGTTTCTCATTCACTTTAAGCAGATTATGGATTGTATTCGTATGATGTTTCTTGGCTAATCTTTTAGAACTACCTAGGTTTTGATGATTGCACATGTTTAACATTGGTTTTTATTGGTTTTGGATTATGTTTATGTGATGAACTCATGATGTAACAAACTTGGATTGGATTATTTGATGTTTATGTGTGTCTATGATTGTTTATGGATTGATGATTTACTCCTTGTGTGCCTTGATGAATGTCTTTCATGTAATAGGTGCATGCTAGGTCAATTACTGTGTGTTTTTGATTATTGGATGGTTTACTACCTAGGTTTTGTTGTTATGGATATGGAGGCGGACACCGCAGTTCCCATCATTCTCGAGCGCCCATTTTTGAGCACCGCGAAAGCGATCATAGACGTCTTTGAGGGTAAACTCACTCTTAGAGTGGGTGACGAGAGTGTTTGTCTTAAGATAGCCGATTTTGTGACCACCGGTGGTAAGCCTGCCCATATAGTTGATGGTTTGGGTGTGGATGGTGATGAGTTTATTGAAGAAGGACCATGGGATGTTGGTGATCGTGTTCCTGATGTGATGGCAAGGGAGGAGATTCCCATTTATTCTCCCGGTTGAGATGAGTGTGAGTGAGTTCTTGGGTTAAACTCCCAAGTGTAGAGTTTGTAGTTTTAGTAGTTTCTTAGTGTCGTTGGTGTTTTTCATTTTTCGTGATTGTTTTTCGTTTTTCGTTTTTCGTTTTCGTTTTCGTGTGTTTTAATTTGTTTTGCAGGTTTTTAATCAATTTGATGCCATAATGATGAATGGGAGCCACCAGATCTTATGTGATTGTTTGTAGCCTGCGGAACAAATTTGTAGATTGTGGAGCTACGTGGAAAGATTGGCACTCGAAAGTCTTCTCTTCAACCAGCTAAGTCATTTTCAGTTTTTAGTTATTTTTAGTTTTTCTTTGGGTTTCCTTTTTCTCTACATTGAGGACAATGTACAGTTTAAGTGTGGGATGGGAAACTTAGTTTAGTTTAGTTTTTGTTTTAGTAGTTAGTTTTTGAATTTTAGTTCACTAAAGTTTAGTTTAGTTTTTGTTTTAGTAGTTAGTTTTTGAATTTTAGTTTACTTAAGTTTTTGAGTCAAAATTTTGTTTTTAAATTTATTTTTATTTTTATTTTTTTAGCTTAAATCTTTCTTGTCCTTGTTTAAGTTGGTTGCAAAAGCACGATGGGAAATGATAGGAGAGTTGGATTTTGTGATTTCATTCATGGTTACCTTGTTGGTTTGGGTTTTATGCTTTGGTTATGGGATGTGTAGGTAGGCTCAACTGATTGTATTTGTCCCGTAGGATTGGTAAAATCTTACTTAAATGCATGAATTTCATGGGAAACATCTTGGGGATTTGGAATTAATGAAACTGTTTTCTAGTTATTAAGGAATCTTTGTATAATAACAAATGAGAGTTTTGAAAATCTGATTTTTGTTTGGCACATAAGTATTCTTTTTATGAGAATAAATCCGAGTCTTATGGCACCTTCATTTCACCAAATAAGCAGAGTAAAAAAAATAATAATAAAAGAAAAGAAGTTGGACGAGAAACTTATGTGTCACACGCCCGGTTGCAGCCTGGTTGAAACACCACTAAGCTAAGTTCAATAAAAAAAAATGAATAAAAGAAAAATACTCACGCTTTCATCTGCTTCCATTATAAAAATCTGATTTGAGAAATTTCTTGTTTGTTTATATGTAAGGATAACTTGAAAGCTAGAATCCAGGATTGATTTGGTTTTAATTTCCTAAGTGTGGGTCTAATGAAACGAAATGTAGAACATGAACATAATAGACCATGACTAAGGGACTGGGAAAATCAGTATGGGTTTAGTAGGATAACAATACTTGCAATCTTTTCCAAGGCATTTAATTTTGAATTAATGAGTTTAATTGTGTGGAAACCATTTTACCTAGCTATGATCCCAGATTTTTGCATAAGCCTTTTTCAGGGACGAAAAAGAGATAAGTGTGGGAATGTGATGTGTTGTAAAACACATCTATTTTTCCATTTGTTTTTGTTAAGTTTCAGTACCGTTTTATTCAGTTTTAGAGTCGATTTAAGCTGGTGCTTCACATTTCTGTAATTTGATGCTTGCAGGTAATAAACACGTATATTCGGTGATAAAGTACAAAGAAACGAGCTCACGGTTGGGTAAGGACGGACCCGGAAACAAGAAAAGAAGAAAACTGAAATCTGAAACCTGTCGCGCTACGCGACAACCCTAGAAAACCCTATCGCGCTACGGTAGAGGTGGGAAAGACTAAAATACCCTCTGATATTTCGTGCTACGCGACAGATTTAGAGGTATCTGTCGTGATACGCCACAGGCTTAAAATCGCAGAAAATCAGTTTTAAGCCAAAAAGTCGAAAACCCTAAGAGGAGAACACGTTTCTGAACGGCTGGAGGCGACTAGGAGGACGAGGAAAGGCCATTCTAAGGTGAATCAAAGGTTGGGAAAGCATTGGATTGAAGATTGAAGGCCTAGGATCAAGGAATTCGGGTGTTCTTCATTCGGTTTTCTTTGTTTCTTTGTTTTCTTTGATTTCTATGTTTCTCATTCACTTTAAGCAGATTATGGATTGTATTCATATGATGTTTCTTGGCTAATCTTTTAGAACTACCTAGGTTTTGATGATTGCACATGTTTAACATTGGTTTTTATTGGTTTTGGATTATGTTTATGTGATGAACTCATGATGTAACAAACTTGGATTGGATTATTTGATGTTTATGTGTGTCTATGATTGTTTATGGATTGATGATTTACTCCCTGTATGCCTTGGTGAATGTCTTTCATGTAATAGGTGCATGCTAGGTCAATTACTGTGTGTTTTTGATTATTGGATGGTTTACTACGTACGAGTTTATCATAGGAGTTATTATCTTGATATAGATATATTAGATGTGCAACCAATCTTGATAGTCGTGAGGTGAGAGATTGCCGGTTTGTCTAGGGTGTTAGATTTGCTAGTTTAGAAGCTTTGTGAGAAGATCTTTCTAGTTAATCTTATATCTTTGTTTACCGAATCCAACAGGAAAACCCAAGTCATCCCTAGCATTTAAGAATACTGTGACTTTCGCGCTGTGAGGTAGATTGTTCAACAGTTACTTCTTAGGTGTTTTGAGATTATCGTGCTGTGAGGTAGATTGTCTAGCGGATACATTTTGAGTATAATTGGATGACCTGTGAGGGAAATCCATTTAACCAGTGGTTTCACGGCTTTTAGGACTCTTAGCTGACAATCCTTGAGAATGGTCGAGGGTGCTCTATGTTTCCTTAGAGTTTAATATTCTAAGATCCCGTTATCACATAGTTCCCATTAACCGATAGATTCTTTGTTAAGCATGTGTAGGATTCATGCCTAGTTAGTGTTCTGTCTTCGTCTGATCTTCGTTTCTATCTTCATTCATTTTGGGCGTCTTCTCTTTAGTCTTCTTTTAAGTTATTCTTAGTTTTGTTAGAAAATCCCCTTCCTTAATATTATTTTATTTAAGTACATATTTTGTATAGATAAGTCATAGAGTCTAGTTAGTACAGTCTGTAGAAGTCTGTGGGTTCAATATCCGGACTTGCTTTGCTCTGCTACATACGATAGGTACACTTGCCTGTCGGTAGCTTAGGTTTTAGAGAGTCTAGATTTATTACTTTGTGTCTATTTTAGAGTCGGTTTTTAGTTAGTTTATTAGCTAAGCTCCGTCGACATCAGAGACCAAAATGGGAGTCAATGGAGCAAAATTGAACAACTTATGAAGGAATGTCAGTTCACGAAATTTCTGGGTTCGTGGACCTTCAAATTTCGTGAACTTGGTTTTGTGAACCCTAGTTCATGAACTCCACTTCCTGAACCTCAATAATTTCGTGAACTCACTTTCTTTCGTGAACTGTGAAACTTTTGAGAACTACATTAACTTCGTGAACTCCATTTGATTCGTGAACTTAATGTCTTTCGTGAACTTAACTTTTAACATCTTGATTTTAATTTTTGACTAACTTAGTATGTTTCTTTTTTAGATTGCTACTGAACTGTGCTTATGCTGGATCATAAAATGACAACGTATCTTGGTGTTCCTAACGGATGGACTTATACTCTCACCAGTCAACTTTGCAGTTATGGAGTGTCCACTTGTCATCTCCAGCTTTATTCACGACTTCTAGAATTCTGTCACTGAAGATAGTGGTGCAAATGGAAACATATGCTTGATTGGAAAAGTACAAGGTCAACCAATCATCATCACCGAACAAATTGTACGAGATGTTTACAGTTCGGAGTCCAAGAGTCAGATCCAGTCGGGCCTGACCATGAACTTGTTCACAACACTCAACTGAGAATGCGATATGAAAGACTCTACCATCAAACATAGAAAAAGCTATTGCACCCCTACTGGTGATATATGGCACATGTGGTTACTCAGTCCTTATCTGGATGAAAAGGCGGATACAACGTGTTGAACCAGACCCTCAATTCATGCACCGTGCCCACTGCTCTGGGAGTTGACTTCAACTTCTCACGGATGATCTTTAGAGACACGTATGACAACACTGAAGGCAAAAGGAAGGAGAGGTTTCTGGCATTTCCCAGAATCATTCAGATCATCATTAACCAATGTCAATAGAATCTCATCCTGCCTGTTGGCACGCTGCCCCTAAAATGGATGAATCCAAATTTCTTCTCATACATGGTCATGAACAAAAAGGGGAAGAAGATTTTCACTGGAGTCAGCCCGTTAGTGAAATTTGGAAAAAAATTTCCAGGATTGGAGGAGGAAATAGATGAATAAGGGACTCCCACAGCTTTTCTGGATGAGAAGCATGACCAAGCTCCTGGAGCTACTTCCACTCAAGCAACTGAGGCAGAGCAAGTCACTTTATCAGATTCATCAGATGGAGAGACAAAGCTTGTTAAGAAGCCAGTGATTGTGACTCCACCACGCGCTCGGGCCACTTCAGACAAAATGGATGCCGACTATATCCCATCTCTTGAATCAACCCAAATAATAGAAGGTTGATGATGGTGTCAAGGAGATCGAGGGACCCGCGCCTAAAGAAGTGAAAGACTTTATAGGGCACATCATCTAAGGTTGCACAACCTCCACCACAAACTAGTCCTCCACTTACCCTCCCCACCCCCAAACCGTTCCTGCCACATAAACCACCCAAACCATCCCTGCCATTCATACAACCAAAGCCACTAAACCACTTCAAACCATCCCTACCACTCAAACAACCAAAGCCACTAACCACTTCAAACCACCCAACCCCAGATCCAAACCACCATCGCCCCAACCATCAAAATCATCATCACCTACACCCAAACAAACCTCACCACCTCAATCTCCTAAACGCATTCATTTCTCCCAACCTCCATCTCCACCAAAAGCCAAGGCTGACAAGGGCAAGGCTCCAATTGAGACTCCCTCTCCATATGTGCCCAAACATGTGCCTGTTAATTTGGAATTCCTTCAAGAGAGAGTATTCATGCTTGAACAAGATGCAGCTACCAAGGCACTTACAATTGAGAACCTTAGGGATGGTATGCTAAATATTGTAGAGCACATCAACAAGCAAAGAAAGGATATCAGCTTATTGAAGGAAGAAAATGCAGAGCTAAAGAAGGAAATAGAAGCCCTCAAAGGAGCTAAGCCTACAGATAAAGAAGAAAAGAAAGATGAGGAGGAGAAAAAGGACGATGATGAAGAAAAGAAAGATGACAATGACGAGAAGAAAGATGATGATGATGATCATGACAACAATGATAAAGGAGATGATCAAGGAAAGGATGGTCATAGCAAAAAGGATGATAAGCCCGATGACGACCAGCGTGGTGATGATACAGGGAATCCTTCCTCCAGCAAACCCTCAAAAGAATTTGATGATTATTTATTTGAAGACCTTCCAGATGATTTCTATTTTAAGGAGCTTGGAGAGGAGATGAAGAATGAAGGTTATGCGGATATTCTCAAGGATATATCAATGGATTCAGTGTTTGATGTTCTATGTGATCAAGAATGTGGAGAGTTGCCCGGATCTTCCTAAGGAGCATATCAGGAAAAAGAGCCAGAGAATATTCTACTTGAGAGCATCTCCACAGATCCATACGTAGACTATTTCTATGCACACAAATATGTCAATGCCCTTGGACAGGATGTCACCTCTCTTGATATTGTGATTGAGAGTTGGTTTGACAAGAGGAATGACTGGACTCCTGCTCCCACAGAGGTATAGAAGACTTGGATTGCTCCAATGGCTTATTTGTTGTCCGCAACGACAGATCCAGAGTTGTTTGCTGGATGTACGATAAGGAGAAGCAGTTGTACTTGGTCAAAAGGTTCGATGGCAAGATGGCATATTACAAGAGACCTTAAGACTTCTTTTCCATGCCTAAGATTGATCTTAGGAGCATTAACAGTGCTGTATTCCAAAATCTCTCCAAAGACAGTCAGGCCGATTTGTTTGCCAAGTTTCATAAGGATTAGTGTGACAAGGACTTCCCAGTCATGAAGACAGCCAAAGGAAAAAGATTTATCACCAAATACATACTGGATCCAATCAAGAAGGAACCTTGGGTTAATACCAAGTATCCACCTCCCCCCCCCCCCAAACAGAGAAGGCGGTTCCAGTTCATATGAGGGTTCCTGAGAACTCGCTTAAGGACTTCAAATTTTGGTGTTTTGATGAAGTTACTTATGGAGAAATCATTGCGAGAGACTCTGACGACTGCTTTATTCTAAACCCTATGGACCTGCTCAAGTTCGGGAAGGATGACATGATCGTGCTACACAAGAACCCGATACACACCTACGGTGGATATGACCAGGAAGCCAAGCTGTTTACCAGAGTCGTTGCATTGGCTATAGCTCATAAGTTATATCCTAGACCCTGTCCTCATTCAGTAACACTTGCCATTGATTCATTTCCTCTGTATAGGGGGAGTTTGTAGAGCCCATCCAGAGGACAAAGACTGATAAAATCAACTCGTGACAAGATGAAGACCAAGTTTTGTAGTTTAGTCAACTTTACATTTCGTGTACTTGTAATTTTTGTGTACATTTGATTTGGTGTACTTAGGAAATTGTGTACTCCTATAGTAGTATATATAGACGCATTTTATATAGTTCTAGGGTAAGATTCCCAAGGCAGGACTCTTCTAGACGTATTGAAGCAGTTGCTGTAAAGTTCATGACTTTTGAATATAAAATAACTTTCTATCTTATTTCTATCTTCTATCTTGGATTCCGCACATTATAGAAGCGTTTCGTGTTGATTCAGATGATAAAGCTTGGATATTGACCATGTTTGGGACCTACACTTTGTAATTCAGTTGCAAGTTTTCTATCAAATATTACATTTTGTTTCAAAATTTTGTGTTTATACGTACAATATATATATCTCATAAGTCCTAACATTAAGCAACACGCCATTCTTTATTTATATAGAAAACAAGAAATGGCAGGGAGAGGAACTTATGTGCGACATAACGCCCGGGCGGTTTGATCGGCAGCAATCAAAGCAATGGTTGAACGATGAGTAAACAAAGCAATTGCCGATTGCGAAGCGGCATGAATCCACGGCGAGTCGAACGGTAAACGAAATCCAAAACCAGCGAATAACGTAATGAATGAAATATCAAACTTAACCTAAGATTCTAGACCAGTCTTACCCATTAAACACAGGACCGCACCATCAGGTGAAGGGATGCACATTTAAGGTGCTCCTCAGTTGCCATCCCCACACATTCAATGGAACCAAGGGAGCAGTTGGACTGCTCCGGTGGATTGAGAAGGTCGAATCGGTCTTCTTCAGGTGTGAATGTGTAGAAGACAACAAAGTGAAGTTTGCAGAGGGGACACTAGAGGATCAAGCCCTCACGTGGTGGAATTCACATGTCCAGGCACTGGTCTAGAGGCTGCTAACTCGATATCATAGGACGAGTTCATGAGGATGCTGAAGGAGGAGTGCTTTCATCGTAACGAGATCAAGAAATTGGAAGAAGAATTTTTGGTCCTCAAGATGGAAGGATCTGAGATAGAGCTATACACCATCCGATTTGACAAGCTATCCAAGTCATGCTTGGGAATGTTAACCCTAGAGTACAAGAAGATAGAACAATATATCAGTGGACTTCCTGAGTAGATCTAGAGCAAATTTATAGCAGCCGACCCAACACTTATTCGGCCTACCATCCGCCTGGTGCACCACCTGACGGATCAGGCAATGGCACAGGGGAAGCTGCCAAAGAGGGGTGAGCATCTGAACCAAGCTAATAAGAAGCATAAATGGGAACAGAGAAACAACAAGACCTACAACCCTCCCAACATCAACCAGCACCGGCCAGAGCCTTGACAGCTACCCAATCTGACAACAAAGGCAAGGGAATCTATGAAGGAAAGTACCCCAGGTGCAACTGATGATCGTACCACCACTATGGCCTAAGCAAGCGATACTGATGCTTGAAATGCGAGAGGCACTGTCACATTGCGAAAGACATTGTGAACAAACCTGACTAAAAACAATCAAGACACTATCAGGGGATGCTATGCATCCGGAAAGCCTAGCCACATGCGACGGGACTGTCAACAACATAAGATTGCCGTAGGAAACACGACGACATGCCGGGCCTTCGTGATTGGATCCAAAGAGCATAAGGATGACCCAAACATAGTGACTGGTATGTTTCGTTTAAATATTGTTTATGCAAGCATACAATTTGATACTGGTGATCATAGGAGCTTTATATCTAGCGAGTTTAGCCAACTGCTTAACAATACACCAATACCACTAGATCATAAGTACACAGTACAATTAGCTGATGATAAACTGATTCAAACACAACACATATTTCGAGCATGCATCATGATATTAGCATTTCACGAACTCGAAATTGACCTTATGCCGATAAATCTAGGGAGCTTCAGCATGGTGGTTGGAACGGATTGGCTAGGTATGAACCAAGTTGAGATCGTGTGAAACAAAAATATTGTCCGAGTCAGGCTACCAAACGGAGAACAATTTTCTATACAAGGAAAACGAAGGTGGATACCCTTGAACATAATGTCACGCATGAAGGAAACAAGTGTTTGGGGCAAGGATATACAGCTATACTATCCCTCATCACTGAGCATCAAAAGAAGGAGAGGAATATCGAGGACATCGATGTTGTCTGCTATTATCTTGAAATATTTCCCGAAGTTCTACCTGGACTCCCACTGAAACGACAAGTTGAGTTCCAGATAGACCATACACCAGGATCTTTACCAATTGCAAAAGCACCTTACCGACTAGCACCTATCGAAATGCAAGACCAGTCTAACCAACTTCAAGAGTTGTTAGACAAAGGCTTTATCAGACCAAGCATCTCACCATGGGGAGCACCAGTCTTCTTTGTGAAGAATTATGATGGAATGTTTCGAATGTGCATAGACTACCGAGAACTGAGCAAGGTGAAGATAAAGAATCGATACCCACTTCGACGAATAGATGACTAGTTTGACCAATTGCAAGGGTCAAGCTACTATTCAAAGATCGATTTGAGATCTTGTTATAACCAGATGAGGATACAACAAGAGGACATACCTAAGACAGCTTTCAGAACTCGCTACGGACACTACAAATTTTCAGTCATGCCCTTTGGACTGACCAACCATCGGCAGTATTCATGGACCTCATAAACCGGGTATGCAAGTGGTACCTTGAAAAATTCATGATAGTGTTCATAGATGATATTGTTGGAAAAATAAGGACTGATAAGCCTCAACCACACTCTCCAACATTTGAACAAAACCACTGTGCAGCTTAACAACTTAATATCAACCGTGGATGGTTTGCAAAAGAACAACCGTGGACAATTGCTCTTAACCACTAAGCTTCATCCTTGGATCACAACCTCAGATTATCCTAGCCTTGGAACACAACCGCGGATGTTTCTTGCCTTGAAAGACAATGGTTGAATCAATAACAACCGCATATTAGCATCCACATTTAACCACTGATCACTCAACAACTGCTCACAATCACAGAAGAGCTAAAGACTGAAGAACCACTGAAGACTTCAGTTTCCATTGTGTTGACTTTCTCTCTGTTGTTGTACTAATCTGTTTGTTTCAGTGTGTGTAACATTGTCATCTGTTTATCTTATTATTTTTGTCATGTAACATTGAATGTTTGGTATTTATATCCCAACATTCCCTACATTACTTGAATAGAATTCCCCGAATATTCTTTGTGCTATTTCTCTGTTTTTCCTTCTTTAGATAACATAACAATCTTTGAAATAACCAAGTGTTTGTCTTAAGAGGGAGTTAATACATAGTCTTTGACCCTAGAGTCTAAAGTCGGACATTCCTAGTTAACAATCCTTCGGTCCGACAATTGGTATCAGAGCCTTGTTATTCAGTTCTTGGTTTAACCATTAAGTCTAAAAATAAGAGCTCTTCTTGATATCCGATTGTTTAGGCTCTTCTTTAAAACTCTGTTACTTTACTCCTTTGCATCAACTGTTTTCACTCTATTGTAGGTGTTTGCTTTTGAACTCAACTGATTATTAAAAACTATTCTAGTAAACAAGCTAGAGATATCAGTCATCTATTGATCTTCTCTTATTGTTCCCTAACCATCATGGTATAATAGTTCAATCTAGATCATCATAACACTAGTTCTGTTACAAAACTACCTATACTGGTTAGACATCAGTATAATATATATGGCAGAGGAGGATGATACATTTCTTTTCCAACAACCATACTGTTTGATGAAGATCAGTTATGTTCGGACCACATAACCCTTCGGTCTTGGACACAAAAACTGGCAAATGAATTCCAAAAGATCTTCGTAACTATACTGAGGAAGATTATCAGAAGCTAGAGCTTGATGCCAAGGTTCATGCCCAGTTGGCAATGGCACTTCCTAATGAGATATATGTAGGTCTCTTTCACCTTGAATTGCAAAAGATTTATGGGATGCCTTAAAAGAATAGTTCGGTAGAACTAATGATGTTGTGGTTAATACTCGAGAATATTAGCTCAACTGAGGAGTATGTCCAAGGAAACACGGCTCTCCTCGGTCATGCTCTAAAGTCTGAAATTTGGATCAGAGTTATGATGGACATTTTGATATTACTACATGCATCACAACCTCTATATCTTCATGTGATGATCATGCTCTTATTCCTGACAACTTTTGCATTATCATGGAGCCATCACATTCCAAGTGATGATTTCGAAGAGATGGATATCCTAAATCAACTTTCCATTTTGAGCATTAGAACTAATAAGTTCTACAAAAGGACAGAAAGAAAATTTCCTGGTATACATCGTAAAACCAAGATCGCTCTAAATAAAGCAAAAGTTTAGTGCTATAGATGTCATGGCACGGGACACATTGCTAGGCAATGCAAAAATGCCCCTAACAGTCATTCTTCCCCTTGTGTCACTTTTCCTAACTAAAGCTCTTCCTCAACCAATTCTCATTACTCAAAATGTAATGCCAATCAGGCTACCACTCATATTTTCCAGAATTCTCCTTCAGCAATTGTTCAGTATGTACAAACTGCAAATAGCAGTATGTATCAGCTTATGCCTGCCCCTCTTCAAATTTTATCACCTCCTTCTTCTCAAATAACTACTCCAGGCCCAGCTATCCAAACCTCTCAATCTAGTGAGCCTGCTCTTTTCTCCCAAGTGTATGTGGGCTGGAGTAGCCTGCCTGATGATGCAAGCTATACCCTCATAACCAATGAGCCTCCCAATTTTGCACTAATGGCCATTGGTGAAACCTCAACCTCATATGGCCAACCTGATGTTGATTCATCCACTACTCTGGTATCCCCAGCTCTACTAGAATAACTTTTTTCTAAATCTTGTATTAAAGCATTTGCTAATATAATGAAAGAAAATGTTTTGTTGCAACAACAAAACCAAGAACATGAACAACAGCTGGCCAATAAAAACATGGAAGTAGATAAAATAATGTTGAAACTCGTAGGGGCTTTTTAACCAGGAACAAGGAATTTAGACTCACGATCAAAGCCTTGGTATTTGCTCCCTCTAAAGTTTAACACTTAGTTATTTTTCGTTGTTTAGTTTTTGCTAGAAAGAGAGAAAAACATAATAGCAAAACAAGGAATTTTCGGGGAATGTAATTCAAGTCTTTCAGGGAATATTGGGGTTTAAATACCCAACATTCAATGTTACAAGACAAATAAATAAAAAGACAAATAGTTGACACTGTTACAGACACTGAATCATCAGAAGAGCTAATACAAAGTCAACAACTACAGAATCACAAGTCTTCAGAAGTCTTGAATTCTTCTAAGGTTGAGATAGTTGTTTAGAGGTTCAGCAGTTATTCTTTTGAAAGATGTTTTTCAGTAGTTGATTAAACGGTTGTTATTACTTAATCAAAGGTTGTCTTCTGAAACAGTGGTTGTCTTCCTAAGGGATCACGTTCAGCTATTATCTTTCGAAGCCAAGGAGGTCTGCGGCTGTTCTTTTGCGAATCTTCCATTGTTGAGCTTTCAATGCTAAAGTTCAGTAGTTCTGCTCAAAGAAGAAAAGGTATCCACGATTGGTCAATCTGTGGTTTTATTCGGTGGTTTCGCTTTAGTGGTTTTGCTCTTTTGGGTATTTAAAAAGATAGATGCTATGTCCAAAATTAGTTTATAATGTGGAAATGTTAAGTTATTGTTTTTTAACTTGTTCATTATAAGACACTAACATACTAATATACTTATGATAGAACAGATGGACATATTGTAGCACTAATTCGTTTAACAGTGTCTTCAAATGATGTTTTTACTCACATGTAATATTTGTGTTATAATGCAACATTTGTGAATGGATGTGTTGCACATTTAGAACATTTACGAATGTTCAACTTGTGCACACTCAGATCATTTGTGAATAAATAAATGTTGCATAGTTAGAACATTTACGAATGTTCAACTTGTGCACACTCAGATCCTTTGCGAAAGTGTTGCACAGTTAGAGCATTTACGAATGTTCAACTTGTGCACACTCAAATCATTTGCCAATGAATAAGTGTTGCATAGTTAGAACATTTACGAATGTTAAACTTGTGCACACACACATATCAACTTTGAACTTTCTAACTCTAATTTGTTTAGCTTGCAGATTTGAAGAAAAGCTCTCTAAAGAACTTAGTGCCTGCTGAAACTGATGTTCTCTGTAGATGAAGCTTTTGCGAATGAGACCTTAACTATCTGAACCTCTGAACTTTGCGAATAAGCAAATTGTATTCGCAAATGTTCACAGTGCTTTCAAATATTGTGTAACATCACTGTACTTCCGGTTGTCCGTACATCCGTACATCCGTACGATTGTACTGTTACGACCGGAGATTTATTATTTATTAATGATTATGAATTATTGATTGTCATTATTGATATCATCTCTATTTCTGGTATGCATGTTATAATATATGATACGCGTAAACCATGGGAAGTTTAGTTGTAACCCAACTAAACAGAACCAGAGAGTTTATCGCAGTGCTATTACTGATGATTATGAATTATTGGTTTGGAATGAGAATGGATTTGGGATGGAACTGGGAGTTTGTTATAGTCTGGTTGCTAAACGTAGTTAAGGACACATGATCATGGTTTATCGAAATAGCGGTGGGACGGTGTAGGGGAGGTTGCGATCTACCTCTGCATATGCCCTATACATATGCATATTTCGGTCTATCATGGATGTGTCAGTGACTTAGTTTAGTGGGTCTTGGTTTGGGAATGATAATATTAAAGTTAATAAATAATGGGAATTTATTTATGCGAAGTGAGGTTACGAACATTAATTAAACGCGAGTATCGATTCATAAACATTAACTTAATAATGTATTCGTGTGGGTGACGATTCACACGAATATGATTATTAAGAATAATGTTCTAAAACGATATTCCATAAATCGTAAATCAAATCGAAATACGATACGAGCGTCGGATTCGAAAAGGTGACGATCTTTACGAATACGTACGTGAGTAACGTGTTTCGACGAGATAATTAAATAATATCTAACGATATTAATTTAATAAACTAAAACTTAAAAAAAAAATATTATTTAGGAATCACAACTTAAATTAAATTGGAATAATTTAATTTATTGAATAATTATTTAACGATAATGAAACGAAAGCAATTTACGAAACAATTTATTTAAACTTATTTTATTTAAACAAAACCAATTTATTTAAAATGATTTATTGTTTTAAATTTGCTACGTTAGAAAAACCGAGCGTGTTATTACATTTCACGCGTATTAAACGAGACGTATTACGAGACAAAGATTATTTAGAAACCGAGTAGTTTATTTTGTTTAACGAAATAAACTATATATAGTTAAATATGTTTAACGAGTAAAACCGAGCAATTTATTTTGTTTATCGCGATAAAAGTGAGACCGAGCACACGGGGATTACACGGTGTATTAAAGAAGAAGATCTCACCTTCTCTTTCACTTTCCACCACCTCCTTCTCTCTCTAAAAACACAAGAATCGTCACTTTCTCTCTCTACAACTTCTCTCTACGATAGCTCCTTCGTTACCCAACGGATTCGGGAGATCTTGGCGCCTACGCGTTCGTGAGACCGAGGAGAACAAGAAACAACTAAGAAACTCGTCATTTGACCAGCGGATCGAGGTAAATCTAGATGTTTATTTTCGGTTTTTGTTGTTAGTCGTGGGTCTTGGACTTGTTGTTGATAAAATCGATTAAATAGATTGTGAAACCCTTAAACGAGTTGTTAAGGACGTGATTAAGGCGTGTATAGCCTTGAGGTCGTAGGGCTGATGATGATGAAGATGAACAGCAGGTTCGCCTAGAACCATTGCTGGTCGTGACACAGGGTTCGTGAGAATGAATGCGGCCGAACCCTCGACCACGCTGACTTTGGGGGGCCGAACCTTCCCTGGTCTAACGAACCATTGTGGGCGGGAAAGCTGGGGGCCGAACCATGGAATGTCTACGAACCCTAGCGAACCCAGGGTTAGCCAAACCCTAGGAGCTACGAACCCTGGTGCCACGAGCCTTCCTTCTCTCGGCCTGCGACGAACCTGGCATCTGGCCACGAACCCTTAGGCTGGTCACGAACCATAGTTCAGCCGAACCCCCTTGGCTAGATTGCAGGAAACAGCGAACCCTTGGACTGGATTTCATTAGAGCCGAACTGTTAAGGTTTTTGTCGAACCTAGGGATATCACATGGGCCACGAACCCTAGCCAAACTCCCTTGAACGAACCTTAACCCATGAATTTAGCCGAACCCTCATGAGCCAGCGAACCATTTATATGTTAGCCGAACTATGCATGGGTCATGAACTATATTAGGCGAAGCTTAGGTTGACCGAACCTTAACTAATGGGCCGAACCTTGGCTGGGTTTTGCCAAGGGTTCGCTGCCCACAAGGAGGACTTGACCTAGTTTCATTTAATTAAGAGTTTAAACGATGTAAAGGGACATGAATTACGTACATATATATGTATACACAACCATGCATGCATGAACAAACATGGCCACCACCTTTTTGCGTTAAAAACATAGTTTATTCATGATATCTTATGTACAATGGAAGATTTACTTCGAAATACTAAATGTAAACTCTTAAGTTTCAAATGAAGTTGTGATAACTTAAATTGTGGTGCGGATAGGTGAACACGCATGCATGCGACTACAAATGAGTTGCAATTGCGTATAAGGATAAAACTTTACAACTTACATAACCTTAGCATCGTAATTTAAAATGGTTATCATCAATATAAGATAATTACCACTAATGAATTTGAATTATCTTAGGGAGATAATAGGAATGGGATTTTAAGTATGACATCTTAACTTACATCGAGTTAATTAAGTTAATGAATACTTTAGAGTGTTTAAGCTAAACTAATTTAACCATCTAATGATAATGTCATACTTTAACTCATGAACGCGAACATATGATGAACACAGATTGTTGACTTGATCATCGAGTTGTTTTGGATTTCACGTACGAGAGCGCGCATATTTCTAAAACATTAAATCTAAGGACTACAGGTGAGTTCTCATAACCTCCCTTTCTTTAAACTGTTTTAGTTTTAAAACTCGGAGGTGAAACATGTATACCGGTTTAAATATTATTTTGATAACACAAGGATAATACCTGTTTATCATTATGATATTCACTATTATGAATTATCATTATTATGGATTATCACTGATTATTATAAATCCGTGTAAACATTGTTATTGACTTCGGTTAATAACAAAGATTACATGTATTGTCTCATACTCCGTGAAATCATTACTTTTAACTTCGGTTATTTGTTTTGACTTCATGTATTGTCACGTGGAGGGTTTCCACATCCGTGAAGTATTGCTCTTGACTTCGGTTGATTGCTTTGACTTCATGTATTGTCACGTGGTTAGCGACCACTCCATGATTCATGTATCTAACTTATGTTAAATACACAAGGAATCATGTATAGTCACGAACATTGATTGAGAATATGATTGATTGAGTTTGGTTGATTTGTTGTGGATTGATTGCCTATATTTGATTATGATTATTTGTGATTGGCTATGATTGATTTGGTTATGTGGTTATGTGATTGTGTATGTG
Organism: Mikania micrantha; assembly: GCA_009363875.1. Classification (NCBI taxonomy): domain Eukaryota; kingdom Viridiplantae; phylum Streptophyta; class Magnoliopsida; order Asterales; family Asteraceae; genus Mikania; species Mikania micrantha. The sequence continues at coordinate 28,336,613 of CM018695.1, forward strand.
TTTGGCTGTTGAATTGATGGATGTGTGTTGGATTATCTCATACAGGTATTCATATGGATTTTCTCAAGAAGATCATAAGTTTTATACCCGTTTTAAACAAAGCATTTTACAAAAACCATTTTAAACATAAACTTTCAAACGCATTTTACTAAAACATTTTTAAATATAAAAACTTATGATTACTCACCAACTACTTTTGTAGTTGACACTTGATTTTCTTACATGTTTCAGGTGATGGAGACAAGTAGGATGAAGAGGATGATCTCTTCTATTTTGGACATCATCATCATATAGGATTCTTGGACTTAGTTAATTAACTAAATTTCTGGCGATTAGAGTTTAGTTAGTTTAACTAAATCTTTTGTGTATTTGATGTATTTGATTCATGATGAACATGATTTTTGTGTAATTATTGTGGTTGATTAAATGATATATGATGATTTGATTTAGATGCCCATGAGCTTTTGAACAATCTACACATCCCTCGTGGCATCCCGATGATTCCGCCGTCGGTCGGGGTGTTACAGATTGGTATCAGAGCCTGGGTTATAGGGAATTAGGTTACTAGAAATGGTTGACCTAGTCTATAACCATAGGATACCCTAGTATGAATTAATTTCATACACTAGTTAGTATATTCAGGATTTCATGCTTATGTGTTTATTACATGTTAACTGAACTCCTGTTATACATTTGATTACATATGCTGCTACTAATTAATTGCTTACTTGTGCCCTAATGACTCGGTAAGGACATACTCGTGGTGTATTGTAAAGGTGGTGGGACGGTGGTTTGGGCGGTTGCGACCTACCCTTATCATATGCCCTATACATATACCATTTACAGTACATCGGGTGGATGTCAGTATTGAGGAATAAGGGAACTACCCGTTTGGGACACTTATCTGTTTAGGAAATTAAATGCTTAGGAATTATCTGCTTTAGGAATTATCTGTTAGATCTTGTGATCACCAGACAAGGACACACTCGTGGTATACTACAAAGGTGGTGGGACGGTGTAAGGGAGGTTGCGACCTACTCTTGCATATGCCCTATACATATACCATTTGTAGTATATTGGGGGTCTGTCAGTGTCAGGAACATAGGATATTACTAGGAATTATTGTGAGATGGATGTTGATGGTCTGTTGATTAAGGTTGGTTTGGATTGACACTTTGGATGATCACACTTGATAAACACTTATAAACTCCCGTATAAAAACATACGGATTGGACACGTAGGGTGCATAGGATTAAAGAACGATAATGAGCGATTAGTGATGTGATATGGACTTGGGTGATGATATAGACACTTGATGATAATATAAACGCATAGTGATGATACTAACACTTAGTGATGGTATGGACACTTGACAAGAATAAGCTATAGGGAAGATATGAACACTTAGTGACAATAAGAGCACTTCGTGATGATATGAGCCCTTAATAATGATTATTGACATTGGGATTGATATGGATTTTAGTAAACTTAGACAATTGGGGGAAATTTAATGTCAGGTGAACTTAGACATTAGGTGAACTTAGAAATAGGCAAGCCTACATGTCAGGTGAACTTAGACATTAGGCAAACCTAATTGTCCAAGGGAACCAGAGATCACTTCACTCAAAATTATCCTACCAAGGATAAGGTTTGTGAAGTGAGATTTATGGTGAACTGCATGACACACTCTACACACTAACAAGGGCATAATCGTGGTGCAATGGAACGGTGGTGGGACGGTGTAGGGGAGATTGCGATCTACCTCTGCATATGCCCTATATATAAGCTTGTTGCATTGCATTGGGAGGTTGTCAGTGTTAGTATAGAGTGAGGAATGTATAGGACCTAGGAATAGTTAGCTAACACTAGTTATGACCAACTAGGACACTTAGAATAACACTAGGCAAATTTATAGACATTATGAGTTTAATTAACAGATAGGAAATAAATATAGTTCCTATATGTAATCCTAACTGTTTAAAATAAACTCAATTGACCATTGTTGTATGACTTACGTTGTAAACGGTAGTAACATGTTTCTAATTTCTCAGAAACATGCCGCCTCGCCGTCACAACGAAGATGACTCAAACAATGGGGATGCTAACAACAGTAATGCCAACTCCGGCATACAAGAGTTAGCCACACTTATTTCTGGATTGGTGAGCCAACTGACTCAGGCTAACCAGAACATTAACCAGAACCGAGGTGGTGCAAACCAGACAACTTGCACGTTCAAACACTTCAATTCCTGCAATCCCCTGAAATTTACGGGTGCTGAATCAGCCACTGGTCTGCTGCAGTGGTTTGAGAGTATGGAGAACACCTTCATCAACAGCGAATGCCCTGAGAATCTGAAAGTTCGCTATGCCACCAGTGTTTTCCAAAAGAGAGCACTGACTTGGTGGAATGGGGAAAAGCGAACTAGGGGAGTGGATGCTGCACTCGCACTGACGTGGACTGAGGTCAAGAACTTGATGACCACTGAATTCTGTCCTCGAAGCGAGATGAGGAAACTGGAAACTGAGTTCTGGGAACTCAAACAAGATAGTGGCGAAAATGTCATCTATAATACTCAGTTTCATGAGTATAGCTTACTGGTACCTCATATGGTGACACCCTTGGAAAGGGCGATTGAGAAGTATATCGGCGGGCTGCCGGTGCAGATTCAGGATACAGTCTACGGGAGCAATCCCAAAACACTTGAGGCTGCGATCCGATTATCTGCAACTCTTACTGACAATCATGTGAGGAATGGAACACTTACTAGGAAAGGTTACAAGAAGACTGACACCAAGACTACTGCAAAAGAAGTCAAAACTGAAGTCAAGTCTGAAGCTGCTAGCTCGTCCAAAAGCAGCAACAAGAAGAGAAAGAATCGGAACTTCATGGTCACTGTACCCGCTGCAAAGTCTGCGCAGCAATCATCAAACAATTCAACTGCCAGGAATTTCACTGGGAACACTCCTCAGTGTCATACCTGCCGTTATCATCACGCACCAAATTTGCCTTGTCGCGTCTGCAACAACTGTGGCAAATTTGGTCACTTTGCTAATGTTTGTCGGAGTGCACCGCAAGCACAAAGGTTGCAACATGCACCGCTTGCACTGCCAGCTCCTCATACACAACCTATACCAGCTGTACCCGTTCGCCAGGTACCTCAGGCACAGGCAAGAGCCTGTTATGAGTGTGGTGAAGTGGGTCACTTCAGGAATCAATGCCCAAAGTTGACCGGGAATAATCAAAGGGTGGCAAGAGGCCGGGCTTTTCAACTGAATGCTCCAGCTGCTCAAGCCAACCAGGATGTGGTCAACGGTACATTTCTGATCAACAACTCTTATGCATCTGTCTTATTTGATTCTGGTGCCGATAGGAGTTTCGTTTCATATGACTTTGAATACTTGCTTGGTAGAACACGTACATATTTAGATAAACCGTTCAACGTGGAAGTGGCTGACGGAAACACTATTGATATTGACACTATTATCGTTGGATGTACGGTGAACTTAAATGATCACGTTTTCCCAATTGATCTCATACCTATGCATCTTGGTAGCTTCGATGTTATCATAGGCATGGATTGGTTAGCCACTCACAGAGCGGAGATTGTTTGTCATGAGAAATATATTCGTATTCCATTACCTTCGGGTGAAACCTTGAGAATAATTGGAGAAACTGTTAGTAAAGGTCTTAAGCTGATGTCTTGCACTAAAGCACATAAGTACCTTAGAAAGAAATGTATAGCCTTCTTAGCACACATTGTGGAGAAGAAAGAGAAAGAGAAGAGAATTGAAGATGTTCCGGTGATACGAGATTTTCCAGAAGTATTTCCAGATGATTTGCCGGGTCTTCCACCAGAACGCCAAGTTGAGTTCCGGATCGACTTAGTACCTGGTGCGAACCCAGTAGCCAAAGCTCCCTATAGACTTGCGCCTTCGGAGTTGCAAGAATTGGCAAGCCAGTTGCAAGAACTTACCGATAAAGGATTCATTCGCCCGAGCCATTCGCCATGGGGTGCACCGGTCTTGTTTGTCAAGAAAAAGGACGGGTCATTCCGAATGTGTATCGATTACCGCGAATTGAACAAACTCACAATTAAGAATCGATATCCACTGCCGCGCATCGATGATCTCTTCGATCAGCTTCAAGGCTCGGCATGGTTTTCAAAGATCGATCTTAGGTCTGGGTATCATCAGCTTCGCGTACATGATGATGATATTCCCAAGACAGCTTTCAGAACAAGATATGGCCACTATGAATTTCTGGTAATGCCTTTCGGCCTTACCAATGCACCTGCGGTTTTCATGGACCTCATGAACCGTGTTTGCAGGCCATACTTGGATAAATTTGTGATTGTATTCATTGATGATATTCTGATCTACTCAAAGACTAAGGAAGAACACGAGAAACACCTTAAGTTGGTTTTGGAGATCCTAAGAGAGGAGCGGTTGTATGCCAAATTCTCTAAATGTGAATTTTGGCTTAAAGAAGTTCAATTCTTGGGACACATAGTCAACGAATACGGTGTTCACGTGGATCCTGCAAAGATTGATGCTGTGAAGAATTGGAGTACACCGAAAACACCGACGGAGATTCGATCGTTCCTTGGACTTGCCGGTTACTATCGGCGGTTCATATCGAACTTCTCCAGAATTGTTGTCCCTCTCACTGCTATGACTCAGAAAAATAGGCCATACGGGTGGGGACCAAAGCAAGAAGAGGCATTTCAGACTTTGAAGCAGAAACTTTGTGATGCTCCTGTCTTGACACTGCCTGATGGAAATGATGATTTTGTGGTTTATTGTGATGCATCCAACTTAGGTCTCGGTTGTGTTCTCATGCAACGGGGAAAAGTTGTGGCTTATGCATCAAGACAATTGAAGATTCACGAAAAGAACTACACCACACACGACTTGGAACTTGGTGCAGTCGTGTTTGCTTTGAAGATATGGAGACACTATCTTTATGGCACTAAGTGTGTAGTGTTCACTGATCATAAAAGCTTGCAACATATTCTCAATCAGAAAGAACTCAATATGAGACAACGGAGATGGGTTGAACTGTTGAATGATTATGACTGCGAAATTCGCTACCATCCTGGTAAAGCGAATGTAGTAGCAGATGCGCTTAGTCGCAAAAGTCAAGTTCAGATCCATAGTGTCCGAGTGCACACGAACCTCCGTAAGGATGTTCTCACAGCCCAACAACTCTCATTAGCTCAGGATAACTTGAAAAATGAGATGTCTTGCGGGGCTGAAATTTTATTGGAAACTAAGGATGATGGTTTGATGTATCATTTGAATCGGTTGTGGATACCGAACAGGGGTGATCTCAGGATGGTGATTATGAATGAAGCTCATAAGTCTCGTTACTCAATCCATCCAGGTTCTGACAAGATGTATCAAGACCTTAGGGGCTTGTACTGGTGGCCTGGAATGAAGAAGGATATTGCTGAATATGTGTCTAAGTGCCTTAACTGTGCCAAAGTCAAGGCCGAACATCAGCGACCTTCGGGATTGTTATTACAACCAGAGATACCGATGTGGAAGTGGGAGAATATTTCCATGGATTTCATTACTAAACTTCCACGAACTGCAAACGGTAAAGATAGCATTTGGGTTATTGTTGATAGATTGACTAAGTCGGCTCATTTCTTACCGATACGTGAAACTTACCCGGTGCGGAAGTTAGCTCGTATCTACATTGATGAGATCATTAGCCGACATGGCATTCCCTTGAGTATAATATCGGATCGTGATGCTCGTTTCACGGCACGATTTTGGGAATCACTTCATGAAGCTTTTGGAACAAGACTGGATCTTAGCACCGCTTATCATCCTCAAACGGATGGTCAAACAGAGCGAACGATTCAGACATTGGAAGACATGTTAAGAGCTTGTGTCATCGATTTCGGTGGAAATTGGGATAGCCATCTACCATTGGTTGAGTTCTCGTATAACAACAGTTATCACGCGAGCATTGGTATGGCACCGTTTGAAGCTCTTATGGCAGGAAATGTCGGTCACCAATTTGCTGGACCGAAGTTGGCGATTCGCAGATTACTGGTCCTGAGATTATTCAGGAAACGACTGACAAGATCCGCCGGATCCGTGACAATCTGTTAGCTGCTCGCAGTCGACAGAAGAGCTACGCGGATAAAAGAAGAAAACCTTTAGAGTTTGATGTGGGAGATATGGTATTACTCAAAGTGTCGCCTTGGAAAGGCGTTGTGCGATTCGGGAAGAAAGGAAAGCTTGCTCCACGTTATGTAGGCCCTTTTAAGATCCTTGAACGGATCGGGAAGGTTGCTTACAAATTAGAACTTCCTCCTGAACTTAGTAATGTGCATCCGACGTTTCACGTGTCCAATCTGAGAAAGTGCTTAGCTGATCAGGATCTTCAGGTACCACTCGATGACATTTGCATCGATGATACCATGCACTTTGTTGAAAAACCAGTGGAGATAATGGATCGTGAGGTTAAACAGCTCAAACGCAGTAGAATTCCAATTGTCAAAGTACGTTGGGAATCGAAGCGTGGTCCAGAATTCACATGGGAGCGGGAAGATCAGATGAAGCTTAAGTACCCACATTTATTTACTACGGTCACTCCAAGTTGAATTTCGGGACGAAATTCCTTTAACTAGGGGAGACTGTAACATCACTGTACTTCCGGTTGTCCGTACATCCGTACATCCGTACGATTGTACTGTTACGACCGGAGATTTATTATTTATTAATGATTATGAATTATTGATTGTCATTATTGATATCATCTCTATTTCTGGTATGCATGTTATAATATATGATACGCGTAAACCATGGGAAGTTTAGTTGTAACCCAACTAAACAGAACCAGAGAGTTTATCGCAGTGCTATTACTGATGATTATGAATTATTGGTTTGGAATGAGAATGGATTTGGGATGGAACTGGGAGTTTGTTATAGTCTGGTTGCTAAACGTAGTTAAGGACACATGATCATGGTTTATCGAAATAGCGGTGGGACGGTGTAGGGGAGGTTGCGATCTACCTCTGCATATGCCCTATACATATGCATATTTCGGTCTATCATGGATGTGTCAGTGACTTAGTTTAGTGGGTCTTGGTTTGGGAATGATAATATTAAAGTTAATAAATAATGGGAATTTATTTATGCGAAGTGAGGTTACGAACATTAATTAAACGCGAGTATCGATTCATAAACATTAACTTAATAATGTATTCGTGCGGGTGACGATTCACACGAATATGATTATTAAGAATAATGTTCTAAAACGATATTCCATAAATCGTAAATCAAATCGAAATACGATACGAGCGTCGGATTCGAAAAGGTGACGATCTTTACGAATACGTACGTGAGTAACGTGTTTCGACGAGATAATTAAATAATATCTAACGATATTAATTTAATAAATTAAAACTTAAAAAAAAATATTATTTAGGAATCACAACTTAGATTAAATTGGAATAATTTAATTTATTGAATAATTATTTAACGATAATGAAACGAAAGCAATTTACGAAACAATTTATTTAAACTTATTTTATTTAAACAAAACCAATTTATTTAAAATGATTTATTGTTTTAAATTTGCTACGTTAGAAAAACCGAGCGTGTTATTACATTTCACGCGTATTAAACGAGACGTATTACGAGACAAAGATTATTTAGAAACCGAGTAGTTTATTTTGTTTAACGAAATAAACTATATATAGTTAAATATGTTTAACGAGTAAAACCGAGCAATTTATTTTGTTTATCGCGATAAAAGTGAGACCGAGCACACGGGGATTACACGGTGTATTAAAGAAGAAGATCTCACCTTCTCTTTCACTTTCCACCACCTCCTTCTCTCTCTAAAAACACAAGAATCGTCACTTTCTCTCTCTACAACTTCTCTCTACGATAGCTCCTTCGTTACCCAACGGATTCGGGAGATCTTGGCGCCTACGCGTTCGTGAGACCGAGGAGAACAAGAAACAACTAAGAAACTCGTCATTTGACCAGCGGATCGAGGTAAATCTAGATGTTTATTTTCGGTTTTTGTTGTTAGTCGTGGGTCTTGGACTTGTTGTTGATAAAATCGATTAAATAGATTGTGAAACCCTTAAACGAGTTGTTAAGGACGTGATTAAGGCGTGTATAGCCTTGAGGTCGTAGGGCTGATGATGATGAAGATGAACAGCAGGTTCGCCTAGAACCATTGCTGGTCGTGACACAGGGTTCGTGAGAATGAATGCGGCCGAACCCTCGACCACGCTGACTTTGGGGGGCCGAACCTTCCCTGGTCTAACGAACCATTGTGGGCGGGAAAGCTGGGGGCCGAACCATGGAATGTCTACGAACCCTAGCGAACCCAGGGTTAGCCAAACCCTAGGAGCTACGAACCCTGGTGCCACGAGCCTTCCTTCTCTCGGCCTGCGACGAACCTGGCATCTGGCCACGAACCCTTAGGCTGGTCACGAACCATAGTTCAGCCGAACCCCCTTGGCTAGATTGCAGGAAACAGCGAACCCTTGGACTGGATTTCATTAGAGCCGAACTGTTAAGGTTTTTGTCGAACCTAGGGATATCACATGGGCCACGAACCCTAGCCAAACTCCCTTGAACGAACCTTAACCCATGAATTTAGCCGAACCCTCATGAGCCAGCGAACCATTTATATGTTAGCCGAACTATGCATGGGTCATGAACTATATTAGGCGAAGCTTAGGTTGACCGAACCTTAACTAATGGGCCGAACCTTGGCTGGGTTTTGCCAAGGGTTCGCTGCCCACAAGGAGGACTTGACCTAGTTTCATTTAATTAAGAGTTTAAACGATGTAAAGGGACATGAATTACGTACATATATATGTATACACAACCATGCATGCATGAACAAACATGGCCACCACCTTTTTGCGTTAAAAACATAGTTTATTCATGATATCTTATGTACAATGGAAGATTTACTTCGAAATACTAAATGTAAACTCTTAAGTTTCAAATGAAGTTGTGATAACTTAAATTGTGGTGCGGATAGGTGAACACGCATGCATGCGACTACAAATGAGTTGCAATTGCGTATAAGGATAAAACTTTACAACTTACATAACCTTAGCATCGTAATTTAAAATGGTTATCATCAATATAAGATAATTACCACTAATGAATTTGAATTATCTTAGGGAGATAATAGGAATGGGATTTTAAGTATGACATCTTAACTTACATCGAGTTAATTAAGTTAATGAATACTTTAGAGTGTTTAAGCTAAACTAATTTAACCATCTAATGATAATGTCATACTTTAACTCATGAACGCGAACATATGATGAACACAGATTGTTGACTTGATCATCGAGTTGTTTTGGATTTCACGTACGAGAGCGCGCATATTTCTAAAACATTAAATCTAAGGACTACAGGTGAGTTCTCATAACCTCCCTTTCTTTAAACTGTTTTAGTTTTAAAACTCGGAGGTGAAACATGTATACCGGTTTAAATATTATTTTGATAACACAAGGATAATACTTGTTTATCATTATGATATTCACTATTATGAATTATCATTATTATGGATTATCACTGATTATTATAAATCCGTGTAAACATTGTTATTGACTTCGGTTAATAACAAAGATTACATGTATTGTCTCATACTCCGTGAAATCATTACTTTTAACTTCGGTTATTTGTTTTGACTTCATGTATTGTCACGTGGAGGGTTTCCACATCCGTGAAGTATTGCTCTTGACTTCGGTTGATTGCTTTGACTTCATGTATTGTCACGTGGTTAGCGACCACTCCATGATTCATGTATCTAACTTATGTTAAATGCACAAGGAATCATGTATAGTCACGAACATTGATTGAGAATATGATTGATTGAGTTTGGTTGATTTGTTGTGGATTGATTGCCTATATTTGATTATGATTATTTGTGATTGGCTATGATTGATTTGGTTATGTGGTTATGTGATTGTGTATGTGTTTGGCTGTTGAATTGATGGATGTGTGTTGGATTATCTCATACAGGTATTCATATGGATTTTCTCAAGAAGATCATAAGTTTTATACCCGTTTTAAACAAAGCATTTTACAAAAACCATTTTAAACATAAACTTTCAAACGCATTTTACTAAAACATTTTTAAATATAAAAACTTATGATTACTCACCAACTACTTTTGTAGTTGACACTTGATTTTCTTACATGTTTCAGGTGATGGAGACAAGTAGGATGAAGAGGATGATCTCTTCTATTTTGGACATCATCATCATATAGGATTCTTGGACTTAGTTAATTAACTAAATTTCTGGCGATTAGAGTTTAGTTAGTTTAACTAAATCTTTTGTGTATTTGATGTATTTGATTCATGATGAACATGATTTTTGTGTAATTATTGTGGTTGATTAAATGATATATGATGATTTGATTTAGATGCCCATGAGCTTTTGAACAATCTACACATCCCTCGTGGCATCCCGATGATTCCGCCGTCGGTCGGGGTGTTACATATTGGACTTTATCAATCTTCTATCTGCTGATGCTGACAAGTATGCTACTGATGCTGATAAGAGTGCTGCTATTGCTGACAAGGAATCACACCTAAGATGCTGACAAGATTATTTTGACAGCACAGTCCTTTTGTTTATTACATTGTATTCTAGGCCCTGACTATGATGTTTTCATGGGCCCTAATTGTCTATAAATAGAAAGTGAAGTAATAGAATTAGGGAAACATTAGAAAACACAGTTTTAGAGAGAGAAAGTTTAGAGTGAAAAATTAGAAGTAGAAGAGAAGCGGAAGACTGAAGACATGTAGAAAAGAAGTGAAGAAGATTAGGATTCAATTTGATAAAATATTGAGAATTATATGGTCGGCGGCCCCGACGTGGCACATGGACGAGGCCTCGCGGTCCCAGCGCAACACATGGGCAGCCCGTGTCTTGAGTAGTTACCTAGATCGTGCTAGTCGTTCCCAAGATCGTACTAGCCATTATTGAGATCGCTTGATGAGCGACCAATCAGCTTGGTCACAGCTCACTTAGCACAGACCAGCTTTCCAATGACTCGAGCCACTAAGCCACAATCACCAAACCACCATCGAGCCACCACTCACAGCCGGCCACCAGACCGCTGCCGGCGGCCTGATTCCGGCCAACTCTGGCAAGTATTCTGGCCAACTCCGGCGAGTATTCCAGGCAAGACATAATTTTGTATGTTTTGCGTTTTGGACTCAGTTTCGCTATTTGTTTCGTAATCCAATGACTTGATTTCGATCTAAAAACCTATTCTTGATCGATTTCGCATTCCAGACCCAGTTTCGCGATCCGTTCCGAGATCCAACGACCCAATGTCAGTCTAAAATTCCTATTCTTGATGGATTTCGCATTCCGGACTCGATTTTGGGATCTGTTTCACAATTCGGTGACCTAATTTTAAGCTAGAATCCGATTAAGACTAATGTTTCGATATAAAAGGTAATTTCTCACCAAATTATGTATAAACAACTAATAGAACTCCAATCGATTACAGAATTGGAGTCCCAAGACTAACAACAAGTATGGTGTGCACAGTTTATTGATTTTGTATCAACTCAGGTGAGTTCACGATCCCCTTTTTCTATATTTTGGCTTTCGAAACTCGGGGGATGGGAAAACAAAAATTGTCATTTGAAACACCCTACTTATTGCGAAACATAATGTTTTGACTCAATATTGGACAATGGAAACAGCGAAACATAAAGCCTGATTGGATCAGGTGAAACTCTAAATGCTTTTGATACATTTTGTGAAACATGAATCCTGAGTTGTATAAGGGTGAAAATCTAAATGCTTTTGATATAATTTTTGAAACATGTAAACAAAATTTTTGTAAAACAATTGGTTGAAACACATGACAGTGGGTTGAAACACATGACTGAACTTGTCATTATTTCACAGGTTACATATTAGTCGCTAAGTCCCCATTCTGTAACCGTTAATCATGAGGGGAACGTGATTATTGGGAATAGATTCTATTTGGAATTGACAATCCACTGCCGTGATTCGTAGCTAAAACCACGACTAGAGGTCGAGCGAGCGCTCAATAAAGCAAAACATACAATGTATCGTAAAAAGGCCATTGGGAGTGGGCAAGTTCACATCGTCAGTACGGTTACGGGAGCTCATGAGTTATATTGTACAGTTAGTGAAAATAGCACGACATTATTGGTTGGAACAATGTTCGCACTAAAAACCAATGTTTTACACCCCATTTAGGACACATATACTTTTTTAACTCTTTTTATGAAAATACTTGGTTTGGTTGGATACATTAATCACATACATTTTGAAATTCTAAAACTTGTGAACTCACGAGCGATATGTTGAATGTTCAAAATCATGTTTTCTCATATTCATAATGATGCAGGGAATGGATCTGGGAGCTCAACTTTTGGAAACATATAGTAGAGTCTATGAGTGTTAGACTCAGCAGTGTGATGCATAGTGTAATAAATATATGAAACCCAGTTATAATGTTATGAAATTAGGTTTGTAACTAATGAAGTTGTAACATGGTTGTGTAATATATAAACACGTCTGCCTTTTTTGTAAGGAATGACTGTGAAACCTAGAACGTCACACTGTACGCTTCCGCAATGACAGGGTGTGACAACACAAGTAATCAAAATTTTGAAAACCAATATCTCTTTAATTGGACTCTTGATTTCATCAGAAAATCAATCAATCAAGCCTCATAAAATGAACATACATTTGACAAATAGCGGATAGCCTGGAGATGGATTTGAATCGCCAATAGCCTGGAGATGGAACTGAATCGCCAATAGCTTGGAGATGTAGCCGAATCACTGATAGCCTCTAACAAATTCGAAATGACGACGTTAGCGACAGAGCAAGTGACGAGTCCTATGACGAATTCAAAAATTAGGATGACAAGATGAGACTATAGCAACAAGATTGTATTACGTGATTTAGGAATTAGGGTTACTTACAACTTGCAAGAAGTGTTGGGTACTTCAGTTTGTATTAGTATGTAACTTACAACTTCAAGTTTTTATATTTTAACATAATTACAAATATAACATCCAAATTATAGTTATTACTAAAATTTAACCGTTTAGTTTTATATTTTGGTATAACATGTTGTGCAAATATGACATCCAAATTATAGTTATTACTAAAATTAACCCTATACTTTTATATTTTGGTATAACATGTTGTACAAATAAGTCGAGCCATGATCTGAGCCTACAAGCCGAGCTACAAGAGAGCTACAAATCGAGCCAAACTTATGTCAGACTCGGCTTGGTTACGAATGAGCTTGGTCCAAGCTTTTTTCCAAAGGAGCTGGGAGTTTTTTGGACAATGTGACACCTATTAATATCTTCTTTATCTAATAAATAAAAATAAAATGCGACACATGTCTACTTTATAAGTATTTTAACAGTTAACTTTTCAAACCATCTAACTTAATAATATTAGATAACATGTATCGACTCATGATGAAGATTGAATTTTGATATTACATTTCTCTCCTATTTAATAATAATTATCTCTAATTTGATAAATAATATAAGAGTCAATTGCATAAATGCTTCATGTGGTTTTGTTGAGATTGCAGATTTGGTACTCAAACTTAAAAAATTGCAAATTTAGTTCAAACATTTATGAGAATGTTTCATATGATCATTGTGGTTTAGTCAGATTATATGTTTTGTTCACGACATTAAAAAATTACAAATTTAGTTCAAGCATTATATGATCATAGCAGTTTAGTCAGATTATATGTTTCGTCCACGACATTGAAAAATTACAAATTTAGTTCAAACATTAGTGAGAAGATTGCATAAATGATCCATATGGTTTGATCAATTACTTATTCAGTCTTCAAATATAATTACTATTATATTTTAAAACTTAGATCCTATTTATCAAAAATCAATTAATATAAATAATCCAGAAATCCAAACTAAATATTTAAACAATATTAAAATAATCTGAACAATATTAAAATAATTTGTATTATATCATTACGTTATTTAAAATAGTTGTATTCATATTAATTCATCAAACAAAAAATAAATAACAAAAAGTATTGAAGGATAAACTAAAGTAGACAAGATTTTTGAAACTTTTGAATTCAGAAGTTATATTAATAATGTCTAAATAATTAGTTTTAATCAGAAATTATTTTTATAACTAAATCTTAACTAATGTGACTTAGTAGCAATGAATTATTTTAATAATGTTTAAAGAATTTGTTTGAATTCTAGATTATTTATATTAATCGGTTTTAAGTAGTGTGTTCTAACATTTAATACTGTTTAAATAAATAGTTGGGATTTATGGATTATATAAATTAATTAATCCCAAATAATCAGGTTCAAACATTTAAAATATAATCGTAATTTTATTGGGGAATAAATATACAATTAATCAAATCATAGGGATCATTTATGCAACCTTCTCAAAAATATTTGGACTAAGTTTGCAATTTTTTAATGTTAGGGACCAAACATGCAATCTGACCAAATCACAAAAACCATGTATGTAACATTCTCATAAATGTTTGGATTAAATTTTCAATTTTTAAATCTTAGAGATCAAATTTGTGATATGATCAAACCACATGAATCATTTATATCATAAATCATATTTTTTAATTTTTTGTAAAATGTATTTAATGTATCTATGATTTTTTTAAAATAAATATTATATTTTTGAGTTAAGTACATAAAAGGTCCCTGTGATTTAGCCATATTTCACAAAAGGTCCCAACCTTTGAAAAACTACAAGAAAGGTCTAATATTCTGGACGCGGATAACAAAAAAGGTTCCTACTTTAACAAAAAATGTCCTTAAAGGTCCCTACTCTAGGTACCTTTTTTGTTAAAGTATGGATATTTTTTGTTGAAATAGGGACCTTTTTTGTAAAAATAGGGTCCTCTTTTGTATTTTTTTAAAAGTTGGGACCTTTTGTGAAATATGGCTAAACCACAAGGACCATTCATGTACTTAACTCTATATTTTTATTGTTTCTATCGTACATACTCTATTAATTTACAAGTCATTTATTCATTCCGACGACGATTATCTGTGATTTCACAATAAATTTTAGAGTAATAAATCCATTTACTTTATTTTTATAAATGTTCAATGATTAACATAAACCTAGTCGACAAGTTTTCTTTTAATTATATACAAATTTAACCTAATACAAATGTTAATGCCAAATTTTGGTTATTGTTATTTTTATAATTGGTATTATTATTTTTATTTTTACAATCTCGTCATGGTTTTTCATTAACTCTTCGTATGAGGTAAATTATCATGTTCTTTTAATGCTAATTTCCCCCCATTTTGTTAACAACCTGATTTTAAACCCTCAATCAGTTTTCGTAAGAAATAATATTTTAACAAACACTTTATGAGTTGTTTGATAGCTTCTTAAATAAAATGCTATCTCTTAATTGATAAAATGTTCGGTTGTTTGATATCCTCTTAACAATACATCTGAATCAATCAACAAAACTCTTAACAATTAAGTTAAAAACACATGTTGAATCATTTGGATCACAAGCAACCAATCTAAACTATTCGTTAGAAATATAAATTTCTCTCTTTCATCTACATAACCGACCAAATTTATTGCTTTTCACTGTTATTGACAACCAACTTTACCCAATTTTCGCTAAATAAATATTGTTTATGATTATTTTTATTTTACTAAAAATATTTATTATATTAAAAAAATATCTAAATGATTAAATTTTAAATACAATAAATAAAATTTTAAATTAATATATTTAATAAATAATAATATATTTTATCTAATATTCCAACGATATTATAATTTGAATATTATAAAATTATTTTTTTACTCATACACCTATACAACGGTTATCACTCTTTAGTCATATAAATACCTTAATTTAATAATTGCTTCTTAACCTTTAAAATTTAAAGTATGTCAAATAAATGAAACATACCCTTTTTTATTCCAAAACCACCTTCGGTGGATGTACCAAAAAGCCCTACAAATCCATTGGTTGCTCCTCCATTGCTTGCAAACCCACTGGTTGTTTCTTCGTTGCTTGCAAACCAACGAATTGTTCCTCCACTGCATGCAAATGTTCCTGATTTGGAGGAATGAGGTGATGATGTGTTTTGCAGCTGATCATTTAAAAACTTATTTCCTGAAAACTCACCAGAAGAGGAAGGCACAGCAGAAGAGGGGTACCTACTTGAAGGTGGAGAAAGATCGGAAGATGAATATGTGCCGGATGATCCATGGATAGTCGATAACGATGTCGATGAGAAACACTAAACCGATAGAGGAACCAAAACCCTCAAGTAGACGAACGTAATACAGATTTAGATTGCTTGTTTGATTCAAATAAACGGGTTTTATTTGGGGTGTTCATCGGGTCAGATAATGATTTATTCAGGTTATTTGGATTTGAATTTAAAACCTATCTGAAACCTTACCTGATTCAAATTAGAAATATACTAATGTGATTTGAAACTATTTGAATAACCTGAATACCCCAAGTAAACTTATTTTACATCTGAATAACCCAAATAAACAAGTTTTATTCGGGTTATTTGAATTGAATTTGGATATTCGATTTGAATAAACAAGATTTTATACATTCGAAAACCGATACTATCCGAATAAGAAAATTGGATATCCGATCCAAATTTATCGATTTTCTAATCCCGATCGAGTTTTTAACGGGTATCCAATATGATTCAGATTTCGAGTTTTTTCAGATTTTGGATTTTTCGGATTTCGGATTTTTAAAGCATCTCTGTTAACCGCATTTCAAGATTATTTATCTTTCAAGATAAATGAAACAAATGATAATATCGTGTCTAAATCATAGTAATAATTTATTATGAGTAAAATTTACCATGTCTGTTTTTTCTTTATATTCTAATTAAAAATCATTAAAAACAAGAATATGTTTTAAAATTAAAATCCTTGTCTTTGTGTGATTGGTTTAAATGGATGTGAAAATTAAGGATCAAATGAGGGGTGGTGGGTTGGGTATGGGATAAAGTTGAATGAGAGAAATTTGAAGTCAAAGTTGTATAAGAGTTGAAGCTGACCACCACTAAAATGATGGAAAACGAATAAAGCATTCAACTATTTTATTTCAATCATTATCTATGGGGTATAGAATCAACTCCCAAGTTTTGGAATGACGAATGTTTCACACATGAAATTACCCCAATGAACATAAATAATCATGATCGCGTTTAAGTATTACTTTAGTTCACTTTAAAGCATTAACGGTGTTTTAGAAGGTTAGCCTTATTTTAAGATAGTTTTAACGCCTTAACCTAACTAGAGCTAATGTGTCACACAATACAACAATTTAGAATCAATACTAATTATTTGATTTAAGCTCAACCTTAAAAGTCAAACTAACTCCTTACAATCGTCAAAACAAACCATCAAAAATATTTAAATAAATTCAATTGATGCTTTTAATTTCATCTCTTTCTTGTGTAAGCCACTCTTTGCATATTCTCATGATTCATTTGAAAATATGTTATGATTATAATTAAGAAGAATATATGAGTGAACTAAAAACTGTTCAGTTGTGAAAGAATAATAAAACTAGAAGCGAGACAATACTAGGAGAACAAATATGATATAAAAATTTAATACAATTGAATCTTTAACAATGAATGGCATAATTATACTGTGAATTAGAAACTACAGAAAGTTGAAAACTGTTATATCATATTTGTTCAAAAACATATATCAATTTAATATTTATATATACACCAATTGCTGTTCAAAAATATATACACACACATCGGTTGCAGTTTGTAAGATGGGGATGTTGGCACACACTTAATTACCCATCTACCAATATCCATAATAATTATTTAGTTTTCATAGAATCGATCCGTACACCAAATTAACTATTAACAAATGGACAATTAACCTAATGATTTATTACACCTGGCTTAAGTTTACTAGGGTTAAAAATTATTTCTCAAAGTCTCAAGTTAATATCTAAAGATTTATGATATATATCATTATAATTTGAGGACACTCTAATTATTGTTACCTGATTGTTTATTTAAAGCCAAGCATATATCTAGGCCTAAAGATGAATCAAATGTTCAGCGAACAATTCGTGGATTGTTTATTAAGAAGTTCGTTCATGTTCATTTCTGAAGTAAATAAATGAACGTGAACAAAATTTTTTTTTATTTAATTAAACAAACGAGCATGAACAACTGCTTGTTCGTTGATTTACGTTTATGAATATTCGTTTATGTTCGTTCATTTGCATTTATTTATTTAATTTCGTTTATGTTTGTTTGTTTATTTTTACTAATAAATTATTTATATAGTTTTTGTTACTTACATTACTCTAGGGCTTTTAAGTTGTATATAAAAAAACATATGTAGTGGGCTTTTCTTATAGATTTGGCCTAACGAATGATCCATGAACTATGAAAATAAAAACTAAATGAAATTTGATTTTTATGAAGTTTTTAATAGATGTTCATTTTGTTACGTTTGTTCCATCATGATCGTTTATGTTTGCTTAGTAATGTTCATTAAATTATGTTTGTTTATATTCATGAACCGTTCGTTTATATTATTATTGAACAAACATGAATGAATACGAACACAACCACAATTAATTTATTAAAGAACACATACGAACAAGAAAACCTTGTGTTGTTTAAATTTGCGTATTCAATTGTTTGTTTGCATAAAGTTAAACAAGCAAACACGAACATGCCATGTTGGTGTTCATTTGATTCATTTACATGCTACCTATGTCTATTGAAGTTGATTATTACAGTGATTTTACTGTAGGACACCGTCCACAAAATAAACAAATCCATTTATTATTCAATTACTCGAATTACAATTCAGAGAAATACACAATAAAAAATACATTATACAAGAAACATAAAATACTAAAATTTAAATTAAAAAGAAGAAATATAATACAAGATGAAACACGTTCTAAAATTTAAATTTAAATTAAGAAGTATAGCATAAGATGAAACGAATTAAAACGAGTTCGGTGGTTGAAGATTTCTATTCAACAGAGATCCTTTAAAACAGATTTCGAGCCACCCAGATGAGCTCGTCTGTTTCCCAGGGTATAACAGCCGAAGCAGTATGTACTACCAGAGTTAATCGAAAACCCTGAAACAAGAGTGTTTAACACGAGAAATCGATTGTTGTAGGTTGTTGAGAAGTCAACAAAGTATATGCTTATGTTGAGAACCTTTGCAACTTATGTGTGTGTGTGTGTGTTTCAAATAGTGTAGAGTTTTCTCAAAAACTAGCAAAGAAAACAAGAGACCAAATGTCTCTATTTATGTATGTAGTCATGTCATATCAAAGGTTGCTATCATGTCCATTTACAAGCCATTTAGTTAATAACCAATTCATGACAAATGAATTGGCCATCATGTTCATTTAACAAACCAACTCATGACATATGAATTGATAGATTAAAGATTTCTAATTTCTTTTTCCTTTCTATTTTCTTTTCACACAAAATTCCAACATTCACACAAGTGTTTACGGTGTATGACGTGACTCTCTTGCTAGTGTTGGATTAATCGGTTCTTTGCGGGTTAGTTCACGGGTCGCTGTTCATGGATCATTCAAATGGGTCTTCGGGCTGTTTGTTTCTGCACGTTTTAGAAGTGCTCTAGATTGACCGAGTTTTGTGGAAGTGGACGTTGGAAAGTTGGCTTGAAAAGTGGGATACGTAGACTAAGTATTTCGTGCATGTGGGATTTGTTTTTGTTAATAAATAGGGTCTGCATGTATGTATTTTAATGAAGTGAAGCCAATTTTCATTGTTTCCATTTTTGCTTCTGTAATTCACGTAAACTTTGAGAGAGTAGTGTGTGTTTGATTGGGGCCTGAACCAACAGCTAGCGCATGTTGTTGGTGGTACTAGATCGGACCTAAGATGACTATTGAAAATAATGGTGGTTTTATTGGTGGTTGCAATCTTTGAGAAAGCCAGCGACAAACCATCTCTTTGATTGTATTGGTTTGTGATATGGCTTAGACAGATGTACTAAAGTTTGATGATTCCAACATTTAATGACTATAACACTGAATGAAATAAAGGTTTTGGTAGCATCAATCTAAAGAGGAGATTGTAAGATTTTAACATAGACATAGAGGAGATTGAAAGATTTTATCATAGACATAAACTGATGCTAATCAAGTCTTTTAAGTAATCAGGGTTTGATTGTTTAGTTTGTAATTTTTTTATTTTTTTATTTTTTTATTTTTTGAAAATGAGATATGTTGAAAACACCATAATAATTCATCACCAACTTCTAGTTGAAACATGATGTATAAATTTAAATGAACAATAATACTAACTTGATGCATAAGTTTAAATGAACGATAATACTAACAATCACCTTTATATTGTATGTAACTAAAAAAAAAAGTGATCTAAGAATCTTCAATCTAGTATGATCTCGTCTCAAAGTTCTCTCACAAAAAGACTTAGGAGGTTAATAAAATAAAATAAAATAAAGTGTAAGATAAGTGTTCTTAGTTGTTTTTATAAGATTGCTTGTGATTCTTATTTTCTTTTCTGTTTTTCCTTTAATTTTTAGCTTAATTTTTTTAATTTTTTTATATTTATTTTAAAAAATATCATAATTTGGCTTCTTATTTATCATAAAACATAGTATGAACTTTTATTTGAAAACATAATACAATTAAGCCTTCATACTTTAATATCAACTAAACAAAACTTGCATGCCGTTTAGTGACTTGAAAGATTTGACATTAGAAGCATAAAATTAAGCCGTTATACTTTCGAATCAACATAAAATCAGGCACGTCTTCTAATAACTTGAAAAACAAGAAACAAAATTTAAAAAAAAAACAAAAAAAAAAAAAAAAACTTAGATTTAGAGACTTACGAGACATACCACAAATATTATGATTATTTCAGAACTTTATGGTTATTTATGTTTAAGGACATAAAAAAGATATCAATAAACTTTATACTATACATATTGTTGTTTATGTTTGAGTACATTAAAAAGCTATCAATATATATTTTTTTGATTAGTTTTTAGCTTTTGTTACGTACACATATGGTAGGTAATATAACACATACATGATTTACACATGTATAGATTATTTAAACAAACAAAAGTTAATTTGTTTATTCTTTTTTCTTTGGAATTTTCTATAGACAAATGAATACTACATTTCTATCATTTTTTATACAACATATAAAATAAACGAGACTGATAGAACTTCTTGTAAGCTTAAAGGCATTTATATATAAATTTTAAATAATCTTAACTTGTGTATTTTATAATATCATAATATCATTGGGTCAGATGATCTCTGGTAATCTTAACCCATATACACACACTTAGATTATATAAAATAACTAATTAATTCAAAATAAAACATGTAATAAATGTGACTTGAGTAGTAAATATATAATTATATAAACAAACGAGTTTTTAAAGTGAAAAGAATATTTTTTTTCTAAATTCCTGTTCAACCAATGAATTTACCGGTCTTAATCTTCCAGTTTAAATAAATGTGGTCTTAGTCAAGAGTACTTAACAACTTGTAGACGCTTTCTAGTTTGACGACTTGATTCTTTATAAATGCATTGCTTATAATTAACTAATTAAATAAAAATGAGAAAATATATTATATTAATTAAACCAATATACAGATGGTATTAACATTTTATTTTTGTTTTTTTTAAGTTAAAAATATAAAAATATATATGTTACGTTGGTTTTTTACTTCATAATATATAAATACCAATTATTAATTATTAATTATTGATATTATGTTTTTTTGGTGAAATAGGTTGCCAATTAAAAGGAATTTAAAGTTGACCGCTAATTCGATTAGACCAAGTGACTTCTAAAAAGTATTAATGTAGAATTCTTTTTCAAACCCACGTACGAATGGGAAAAGAATGAAACACATCACCTAATTAAGATTCATCATTCAACACAACCAGGACCGAACAACAACGCTCTGGTTGGATATTATATATATGTAGGATTATGATCAAGTAAAAAGGGTGAGATTAGTGAGATTAGTGAGAAGAGTGAGAAGCAATATTAACCATTGGATTAAACATGTGATTAATTTTCAAGAGAAAATATTTTAAGATGAAATTTTATTTAAGATATTATATATATTATTTACCTATATGATTGTGTTTTCAACGTCGATGACATTGAATGTGCTAACCTTAGCCATGACTTGACCGTTTCATCCCGGCCAATCAAAGATATGGTTTTGGTGAACTCTTAAACAAGCATTTGTAACTCTTGTACTTTTAGCCAATGTTGTAAAAATCGGCCTAGGCGGCCGCCGAGGCCGTGCCTAGGCGCCCATCTACTGTCTAATTTTTTGCCTAGTTGGTGCTAGGCGGGCCCTAGGCGGCCTGGTCAGGTTTTTATTTTTTTCACTTTTTGGCTTTTTTTGACATTTTTATGGTAAAAAGGGACCAATTTCATGATTATTTAGACATTTCTCAACCAAAAAACTTTAATATGTCTCTGAAACATCGAATCCAGGCAGTTAACATCGAAATTTATTTCTAAATTTTGAACTCAGTATTTAAGTTTGCACTCTAAAGTACTTTTTTTAGTATATTTAAATATATTTTTAAAATTATTTGAAGTATTATATTAAATTATTGATATTGATATGTGTATATAATATATAATATATATTTGTAAAATTACATATAAAAATTCTAATCTGACTAGCTCCAATTAATCCCGATTAATCCCTAGGCGGTACCTCGCCGCCCTACTAGCGCCTAGCGACTTCTACAACCATGCTTTTAGCACTTAACAAATCAATGATTCCATGCTTTCTAACTTTCTATATTTTATTAGTTTTATGATACTTGATTATTCTAATGAAATTTAAAATAAGAACAACATAAATGGAAGAATAATAAATTATTTGATTACAACCATCAGACAACATTTTTATATATAAAACTTTGTTTAGTTAATGATCGTTAACATATTCTTTATAGTTAGAAACATACTTAATTACTTTATTTCATTGTGTTTTTATGCATGTTATTGTTGGTTGCGTTATATATGTTATTTGTGTCCAATTTATGTATAATGCATGATTTTTGTATCAATTGATTATAACGACTAATTAAATTATTCACAACAAACATGATTGTTGTGTATTACGTATCATTATTGTGTCTATTGTGTTATGTTCAATATTGTGTATTATTGTATATTGTGTTTTTATGAGTTTTACTGATAACCATTGTGCAATACGTGCATCACAGATGACAACAGATATGACACAATAGACACTATGTTTAGAAACAATGACCCAAAACACAGTGATGTCTAAAACCATTGTTTCTAAAAATTTTGATCTAACCTAACCATTGTGTTATACGTGCATCACAGATGACAACAAATATGATACGATAACACTATGTTTAGACATAATGACCTAAAACACAATGATGTCTACAACCATTGTTTCTAAAAATTTTGACCTAACCTAACCATTGTGTTATATGTATATTACAGATGAAAACAAATATGACACAATGACATTATATTTAGACACAATGACCCAAAACACAGTTATGTTTATAACTATTGTTTCTAAAATTTTGACACAACCTAACCATTGTGTAATGTGTGCATCACAGATGACAACAGGTATGACAAAACGACACTATGTTTAGAGAACAACCATGTGTAATATATTCATCATTGTATTTTATCTTCAAAACATTGTGTAATATACGATCATTGTGTCTTACGTTCAGGTCATTGTATAAGGTATCCATAGTTGTGTTTTACGTTCAGATATGACACAACGATAAACAAAAAAACAATCACAAACAAAAAGACACAATAACAAAAAGACACAATGACGCATTACAAATATAAAAGGTAGAGGAAAACATATATATTTTTTTAATTTTTTATATAACAATACTATACTCGTTTTAAAAATAAAGAAATACTCGTTCTTTTGGTGTAGTTTTTTAAAAAATAATATCGTATATAAAAGTTATGGCCGTTCAAAAAAATGGGGGGACTATGATAAAAAGTCAACAAAGTGTCTATGACTAAAATACCCTACCACTAAGTGTTTAATATAACTTTGATCTCAACTATTAAATTATATATCTAATGGCCCACAATCCTTCTCACACTTCTCACCAATTTAAGCATTTTTACTATAACCCTACCTTATATATATATATATATATATATATATATATATGCTTAATTACCTAACAATTCGGTTTAATTTTTTAGTCAGACCAGATTTAAGTGAAATTCTTTATTAATTGCCAACTCTACTAGAAACTATTTGCCGGTTATGTTATATTTCTTGATATATTGTTATCAACTCCCACATTTCAACTACATAATTTTAAAATTAGTTTATATCAAACATTGTTTTCTAGGAAGGTGTTTTACCAACTTATCCAAAAAAATATAGTTACATATTTGACTCTAGTTATTTAATCATGATTAGATTCAGCTAAATAGTCTCCTTATTTCAAATAGTCTAAGAAGTATCGAATATTAGAATATGAGTTCAAATTTGAAAAAAAAGTACAAAATTTTATCGGGAAAAGTTGTTGAAGGGCAATTTTGTAATAATCACTTTCCCTCATCTTTTTTAAACTTTTATAACTTTTACATACGACATTATTTTTTTAAAAAAATATATAATAAAAACGAGCATAATTATATTTAAAATGAGTATAGTGCTATCATAAAAAATGAAATGTTTTCAGTTCGTTATGTATAATTTTTGTCATTACGTCTTTTTTAAACTTTTGCCTATACTCATCTTTTTTGTGTTTTTTTACATGTTATTATATCTTTTTTAAAAGTCATTGTGTCATTCATACTCATTATGCGTTTATCCTTGCTTGACATTATGTGTTTTGCAACATCATTGTGTCTTAATTTGTTCAGGAAAATAAAATTTACCAGAAAACATAAAAGACACAATAAACAATACAAAAGACACAATAACTTTTACATACGTGTTGAAAAAATAAGGACTGATGAGCAAAATCACTGTGAAGCCCAACAACAGAATAACAACCGCGGATTGCCTATCTGTGGACAATTGCTCTCAACCTCTGTCTCTCAACCGCGGACTACAACAGCAGATCCAACAACAACGGATCCAATAACCACTGATCCAACGACAACGGATTCAACAGCTGAGGCAACAACCGCGGATCAGGTCTTGAAGACAACAGCGGAATCAACTACCGCGGAATAGCTTCCGCGGTTCAACCACTGAAGACATAAAAACTAATCGCAACCACGGAAGAACAACTGAAGACCCTTGTTTCCGTAGTTGTTGACTTTTATATTAGTTGTTGTACGTTTTTGTTTGTATCAATGTCTGTATTTCTGTCAGCTGTTTGTCTTATTATTTCTTGTGCTGTAACATTAAATGTTGGGTATTTAAACCCCAACATTCCCTTAATATTTGAATTGCATTCCCCGAAAATTCCATGTTCTCTCATTCTGTTTTATTCTTTTCTAGCAATACTAAACAACCTGAAAATAACTAAGTGTTCAACTTAAGAGGGAATGAATACATAGTCTTTGACCTTGAATCTAAAGTCGAATAATCCTGGTTAAATAACTCCTCATGGTTCAACAATTGGTATCCGAGCCTTGTTTTATAGTTTTGGTTTAACCATCAAGTCTAAAACTCAAAGCTCTTTCTGATATCCGGTTGTTTAGATTCTTTAAAAGTCTTGTTACTCTTTTACTTCATCTGTTTTCAATTACTGTAGGTGTTTGATTTTGAACTTAATACTATTAAAACCATTCAATCAAACAATCTTGAGAAATCATTCTTCTATTGAATTTCTCATACCGTATGTGACCAAAATGGCAGAGAAATTCACTCTTGACCCTCACAACACGGGCTCTGCAACCAAACCAGCTATACTCGTGAGGCATCAGTATAATATTTGGCAGAGGAGGATGTTGCATTTCTTATCCAACAACCATACTGCTTGTTAGAAGTCAGTTATGTTCGAACCGCATAAGCCCATGGTCCTGGACATCGAAACTAGCGATTCAATTCCCAAGGATCCTCGTAACTACACCGAGGAAGATTACCAGAAGCTAGAGCTTGATGCTAAGGCAGATGTTCATCTAGCCATGGCTCTCCCGAATGAGATCTACTCTGGTCTCCTTCACCACGATTCTGCAAAAGACTTGTGGGATGCCCTCAATGAACAGTTCGGAGGAACTGATGATGCTGTAGCTAATACGATGGAGATGTTAGCTCAATAGTATGAAACTTTCTCTCAACTAAATAATGAGTAACTGACTCAATAGTTTGAATGGTTCACATCTCTTCTTAGTGAACTGAAACTTGCGGGTCAAGTCTACACAACCATTTCTGTCCTTAACAACTTTCTAAGATCTCTCCCAGACAAGTGGGAAACCTACTCCATTGTCATGAGGTCTCCCCCAGACTTTGGTAATCTCACACTTACCTAGATCCATGCTAAAATTCTCGCTTTTGAGCGTGAGATTGACCAGAAAAGAAAGTTAATAACGTGTGGTAAATCAACCGAAGAGTATGTTCAATGTAACATTGCTTTTCTCAGTCATAACTCTAAGAATGTTGATCAGAGTTATGATGAACATATTGATATTACCACTGGCATCACTTCTTGTTTTTCTTCATGTGATGGCCTTTCTTTCACCCCTGACAACCTATGTTTCATCATGGATGATCTCCATAAGATTCCAAGTGATAACTTGGAAAAGATGGACATCTTACATCAACTTGCCCGTTTGAGCATGAGAACCAACAATTTCTACAAAAGGACATGGAGAAAGTTTCCCGGTATCCATGGTAAGACCAAGATAGGTCTAAATAAAGCAATAGTTCAGTGCTACAGATTTCACATCACAAGACATTTTGCTAGGGAATGCAGAAATACCCCTAACAACTCTTCTTCGCATTGTGTGACCTTCCCTAACACTCATTCTTCATCAACTCATTTCACTTCATCATCATCTTCTTCTCACTATATAAAACACAATACCACTCAGGCTACATCTCATATTGTTCAAAACTCTCCTTCACCCAACGTTCAATATGTACAAGCCGCCAATGGCAGCATGCATCAGCTTATGCCTTCACCACTTCAAATTGTCTCACCCTCTTCTTCTCAAATAAACACACCAGGCCCAGCTGTCCAAACTTCCCAATCAAAAAAACCTGCTCTTTTTACTCAAGAGTACATGGATTGGAGCAGCATGCCTGATGACGTAGGTTATGCTTTTATAACCAATGAGCCTGCAGACTTTGCTTTAATGGTTATTGGTGAAAACCAACCTCTTCTGACCAACCTGATGCTGACTCATCTGATGTTCAGGTATCTTCTCCTACTTTAGAAAAGATATGTTCTGATGCATGCATTGAAGTATTTGCTCAAATAAAAAAGGCCAACTTTTTATTACAACAACAAAATCAAGAACTTGAACAACAATTGGCCAGTAAAAATCTAGAAGTAGAGAAAATAATAAAAAATAAAGATGGTCAGATTTCTGTTCTAAACACTGAAAAGATTAACTTACAAGCACTATTTGAACTTCAACAAGAAAATACTCTGCTTGTAAAGATGAACTGGCCCAAACCAAGGTAAGCTGTGAAAAGTAGGTTGAATCCTGCAAAGGGTTTAGAATGCTTCTCAGTAAGCAAGTTCGCAGCAAGGCCAAATTTAGAATTGGGTATAATCATGCAAGGCTACCAGAAGATTATTCCCAGCTGACAATAATGTGGAAGAAAAGGTTCCTGAACCTGTCTCTCGCACCTTCCTTCCAGAAGAAATTCCTGTAATAATAAACTCACCTCCAAGGGTGTATCAATCTGGGAAATTTTAAAAGTTTGTGTATCCCACTAACCCAAACCCAGAAATACCTGAAGTAACACACTTGGATGATGTTCAAACAAAGAATTCTTCAAAACAGAAAGAGACTATTCCTACTATGAGCCTTACTCAAAGTTCTTAAGATACAAAAATAAAGGAAACCACTATTGAGTCAAAGGCTATTCTTGATAAAGGAAAAAGGCATATGATTGACATCCAGTTTCCTCCTTCTCATCCTCATCCTCCTTACCCAAAAATAAAGGCAAATAAACCATTCATTCCTAACTAATCTTCCTTATCTCTTGCCTGCTTGAAATGTTTCAAATACAACCATTATACTGAAGAATGCAAGACAAAAACTCCTCGCCTCTTCATCTAAAGGGACGCCCCCTAATAAAGTGAAAACATCTAAGAAAGCAAGTAAACAAAGTGCCAATAAAACAATAAATCCTAATCCTTATCCATCCTTTTTCTCTCCTCCACCATTGGCTTTAAATCCTAGTCCTTCAATCCGTGGCACACCACCCACCTACCCTATGGTAAATCCTGTTCATTATCCACTAGCTGATGTGAACTCACCTTCTGTGGACTCACAGATTAATATTCTGCAACAAAATTAGCAACAGCTGATTCAGATGATGCAGAAGCTGATGAATAATGTGCAGAAATAATTGAAATCTCAAAATGTTCCTCTCTATAACCATGGCTCTGATACCAATCTGTCACACCCCGAGCCGGCGGGGTAGGATCGGGTTTCCCCGACGGGCGGAAGGTTCCCGAGGCGCGATATCGAAATGATAATCGGATTGATCAGATTGTTCACATTGCACATGATATATAAATGAGAAACTTTGCTAAAATAAAATAGGATTACAGAGTTAAATTATATTAATTAAGTTTACAATTTAACAATGTAAACCCACTATCACATCATAAGTCTTCAATCTTGTAACTGCACAAGATATGTTAAACAAACTGTAAAATGATGCTTCAAAATATGCAGGTCCAAAAAAGCTAGGTCCTCTATCAGATAACCTAATCCCAAAGAAATAACTCTTCAGTTGACCTGTTCGTCACCTGAGAAGTCATGCAAAAATAAAGTCAACACATGGTTGGTGAGTTCATATTGTTTAGTGTTTGAAAATGATTTGAAAATGATTTGAACCTCCTTTGGTAAAGACCCTAACCTCATTAACACCACATGTATCATCCAGATCGGTATGCTTATGTATAGGGCATACCCCTGAGTCGAGGCTACAACCCCGCCCAGACGCCGTCCCGCCACATACTAATCCGCATAGGACATTGTTGTTAATGATAATTAAGCATCTTTACCTATCACACACTCTTGTTCACAGTGACTCAAATGTTCTCACAAAACCTTTGTTTAACCCCCGGGTAACAACCTTAATCTCATTAACATCACATGTATCATCCAGATCGGTATGCTTATATATAGGGCATACCCCTGAGTCGAGGCTACAACCCCGCCCAGACGCCGTCCCACCACATACTAATCCACATGGGACATTGGTGTTAATGAAAATTAAGCATTTTACCCCTACCTTTAACCCAATGATTCGTCAGTCCTTTGTTCCTGTAACTACCACAATTTGGAATCTATGTTGACTCCTTAAGTTCATCACAATAGTGATCAACCACAGAAATTGTAGAAACAGTTTAATAAATGCGTAATTAAATAAATAAATAAACATTTAATAAAATCTAAGTCCTTATGATTGGGGCCTATGGTCATACTCGAGTAGACTAGTCTGTCAATCTAGGTACTTAGTAGTTAGGGAATTCTGTAAATATCATCAAACATAAGACCTACAAGTCAATCAGTCTAGCTAGGACTTCTTGAAATATAGGATTTCTGAATTCAATGTGTTGGCAAATGTTATCTCTGATATTTCCCATACTATCCCTTAAAAATGATTTAATGATAGTCTGATTTTGTCACAAGATGTACTTGATGTGTTGATCATAGAATACAAGATTCATTGATCGGTTGTACACTTGATTCATTGTTCAACAAACACTTGGTTTGTAGAACATTGATTGTTGTCTTTGCAAAGATTGTTTTATTGATGTCTTGATGTCCCACACTTGTTTTGTCAAAATGTTTGATTTGATCCCTTGAATTCACCCACATGTTTTGTCAAAATGTTTGATTTGATCCCTTGAATTCACCCACTTGATTTGTCAAAATGTTTGTTTTGATCTCTTGAATTCACCCACTTGTTTTGTCAAAATGTCTAGTTGATTTGTTTGAAATGTTTTGACTTATTGAAAAGTTTAGTTTAACTTGATTATTCACTTAATATATAAGTGAATCAGTTAATAAACCTGCATAAAATCTTCCTAGACATGGTCTAGGATAACATTTATATATATGTAAAACATATAAATTTAAAAGCATTAAAGTAAACAATTTAAGTAAACAGTTTACGCATGCTTCTCAGCCCCGCGTTTTAAAACAAAAATGTTAGAAAAGGGGCAATGAACTCACCTGTGTTGCCGTGCAACAAACCACAAAAGATATGCGCACTCTTTGATTGTTGCCTAAGTATCTTTAACACCTGAGTTATTTTAAAGAATTCGAATACGATAAGTACATACGGGAATTGTCGTATCTATGGTTTGGTCTCGATGTGCAACTACGTGTCCTAGATTACTAGTGTGTTTCTAGAATTTCCTCTATCTAAGTTAAACTATTACCCATTAGTAACCCAGATCCCACATTAATCGTTAAGGTATTTAAATAAAACATTTTCAATTTATTACATTTTAAGTAAATCATTTATTTAGGAAAACCATTTAATTATTTGTTAAGGTCCATAATATAATTTCTTTTATGAAAAACATATTTAATTTAAGAAAATGTAATTTAAACATGATGAGCTTATATTAAACCCATTGGGCCATTCTTGGGCCCTTTAATGAACTTTGATTTTCAAATGATCTCTTGTTTGCTTATAAAGTCATTAACCTAGATGGTGTAAATAACCATTTAGATTAATCATGTGCCTTTGAAATTCCCAATGGTTTAGGTGTTAACATTTTAGTTAAACCATAACCTTTAGGTTCTTGTTTCCCATTCCGAATGTATTCCTCTCATGATATTGATATCCTAGCTTAAGAAGACTCATTTGTGTTTAGCCAAATGAATGATCGTCCCCTACACTGATTTCATGCCATATATGTGCTAGAATTTCCCATGTTAGATCGATAGTTAATCCTAATATGGCTTTATTGAAATTTAGATCTTGTGGGCTTTATATTAGGCCTCACTTGTTCTTGTGACCCAATTGATTAATATTTAACTTAATCAAATGTACAACGGGTCAACCTTGGTTATTTAGCCCAACTAAGTGGTATTGGGCCTAATCATAGGGTTATTGGGCCTTAAAAGCTATGTGGGCCGAATCAAATTAAACGGCTTAACGTGAGTTAAATCTCGGACCGATTTCATCCCCAATGAGCCAACTCGAAATTGTTGGGCCATCACAACTCATGGGCCGATTAACACACTTATATGGGCCGAGAATAGGCTGTTGGGCCTAGACCTTGTAGATGAGTGGCCCGCATTGAATTAAAGTGGGTTAAACTTTTGAGTTGGGCCGAATAGAGCATGGCCTTGGGCCAAACGGTTGGACCAAATTAATCTACTTGGGCCGATTGAAAATTACTACTTAAGGGACTTGGGCCGAAAGGATAAATGTGTATGGCTACTATTGAACCGTATGTAAATGGGCTGCTTATGACGTGGATTGAATTAAAATGCTGCGATCGAGTTCTTTGATCAGCGAACCTTATTGCTTCTTATGAGGTTCGTTCACATATAGTTCGGCTGATGTTGTTTTAGGTTCGACCCCTTCGCACTAGTGATGGTTCGGTGAGGCTAAAGGTTCGGGGTTTAAGGCTTCCACTCACAGGTTCGCAGGCCCCTGGTTTCAAGATGATTAGACCGCTGAGGGTTCGTTGCATGTGCATGGGTTCGTAGCTGTTAGAAGGTTCGGCAATTGGTTGCCGTTGCAGGTTCGTTAATGGAAACAAGGTTCGCCAAGGACAAAGGGTTCGGCTTATGCACGAGGGTTCGACTGTATGTTGACAACCAAGGGTTCGCTAGGGTTCGCTCCTAGGATAGGGTTCGGCTAACACAGTGCCGCTTAGGGTTCGTAGACCAGAGGGTTCGTCAGGCAGAAGGATTGCTACAAGGGTTCGGCTCCAGCAGGGTTCGTTTAGTGTGTGTGTGTAACAAGGTTCGGTCATGATTCGGGATGACATGCAGGGTTCGTTCACCACCAAAAAGGTTCGGCCGATGAGCAGCCCCACGAACCTGTACGTGCTCATCTTCTTCGTGAACTCCAACCTTCGATCCAACACCTGCCATAGGATTGCTACATGTATACGAATCCTAGGAACAAGGTGGGTTCGAATCTAAAGCTCAACAACCGAAAGTGTGTGAGTGTGTTTCAAACAACCTAGAAAACCCTAATTTCAGTGATGTTTCGAGCGACGTACCTCAAATTTCAGTGGCCAAAGCTTCCGATCGGTTGTACTACCTTGTAGTGCTCGTTCCTAGCTACGCGTGGACACCAAGAACACCCGATTCCGTCTCCAAACGAGTGAGATCTTGAAGGTTGAAGGTGAAAAATTCTAGAGAGAGAGAGCTAGAGAGAGAGAGAGATGTGTAAAAATGAAAGAAAAGTGTTCTTTCATCGTTTATATACCCCGAGGGTATTCGGGTTCGTTTCAGTTGCTCGGTTTTCGTCTTCGACGCATTTCCGGACCGGGACGCGTATAATTACGAAATTTAAATAAAAGGTTATATTTTATGTGTTGGGGAAGTGGTTGTTTCTAGAAATGACATTAAATAATATTTTCCTAATTTATATATTGAACTCATAAATATTACGTGTTCTATTATATATTCGCGTATTATAATTTACGCGTCTAAATAAATAAAAAAAATAGTTTTGCCTTAATTGTAACTATGATGAGTTTCAAAATTGTAAAACAGGAAATATTTTATTTCCTTATAATTATTATCGTTCGAGTCGTCTTTCGTTTCGTCAGAAAACGTCACTTACGCGCGTCTTCGTACAGAGCGCTAACTGTACGAACACGATCGTACGTTTCACTTTCTGATTTTGTTGTCTAATTTACAATCATCGTTTCAGATCATTAAACTGTCAGATCCATTCGTACAGATCGTCACCTATACGAACAGTCCGTCGGTTTAACATTCCGTAACAACAACTGTTATTGTATTGTTTTGATTAGCCTCGCATACGTGCTATCCTAATAGATCCTAACAAATAAACCCATGATGGTTCAGTGTTGCCAGATAATTACCTGACTCAAGAACCATTGCTCTGTACCTAGTTTCTGCTAAATGTTTATGAATCTGCTGTTTGATAACGTGAAATGACTTTGACTATCAATATGAACATGAAATAGAATGGAATGTGTATAGTTGGTGTCTGTTTACTGTTCATGCTACTGTTGCGATCACTGTTCCGGCACCGATTTCGGCACTGTTGTTACAGTCTCCCCTTGTTAGAGAAATTTCGTCCCGAAATTTAAGAATAGTTATCGGTTACAGCCTTCTCTGTAAGCAGTTGGGGATGTCCTGAACATCGTGTGATCTTCGCATTTTCCAAGTAAACTTGAGTTTTCGCCTTGAATTTCCAATGAACTTAGCAATGGAAATACGACTTTTCCTTAGTTGTTTAATCTAACGAGCCGTAACTCTAAAGACTATTACCTAAGGTATAATGTCCGTCTAATTGAATTTCTTCAACTGATATGACGAACGATTCGTTAGCACGACGTTTATTCAAGTTCGAGACGTGAAACACGCAACGCATCCAACTAAGGTCATATAATAACCTCAATCTTTGTGCCATGAAACGAATACATTGGATGATCTCAGATTGTCCTACGTTTCGTGGTGCTTGTTTGTCCCTTTATTCTGGGATGGACTACACCTTTAATCCGTCAGTCGGCGACTGACGTTGCCGACCACAAGGAGCCTCGAATGGTGTACATTTGACGCTTCTATATTGACGGTTGTTGTAGGAAGATGTAATCGGTGGCATTTGGGAGTCCACTTTCCACTGTAGTTTGACATACAGATTCTCAACATATTCCCCAAGATTCTTGTCGTACTTTCGCTTCAACCGTCCTTTGGTGAACGGTGGGCTGTAATTATTTTTAAGTACATCTCTAACCAAAATGTTAAACAATGGTATCACATAGCGTACCACTATCCCGTTGCTGTAAAATCCATCAGTTTACCTATCACCAGAGTCCACCCACTAATTTGGTAGTAAGTGTTACATCCGGTTTATCTTAAACTGTCTTTCGGCTCTAAAATCTGACACACTCCTTAAAATCTTCGTAGGTGACTCTCACTACATCTAGGTCTTGATCTTCAGATCGAGATCCTTAAGTCACCCATGGTGAATGCTTAGGTTGTTTGACATAACCGTACACATACTTCACCATTTGTTTAATCTCTCCTCAACTCGAAGGTTTACATTATACAGTGGGGAGGTCTACCTAAAATACGGTAGAGTTATTAAAATAAAGGTAAGGATTTACCTTCTCAGTACACTTATACCCATCTGTGTGATGGTGTATATCTATCTTACGCTTGCCCTAAAGTCATGAGACTCGTGAAACCTATTGTAACTATTGTTCCAACTATTTCTTATTCTCATCTGATTTCAAATTGGGAGAATTTAAGATGAAATTGTTCTCTCTTTGACGGTTCCAAAATATCCCTGAGATGTCGTTCGTGTTCTGTCGTGCTACTATAATAATTCAGTATGTCATCCTTAATAGAAATGACAAACTAACCAGTTACGGTTTGCACGCTCAATTCATGAGGTCCAAGAAACCATAGGTGCATTCTTCTACTCGAAGAACATCACCATAATTTGGAATGCCCATAATTCATTCGAAATATTTTCTCGAGCATACCTTCATCTTGTATTCTCAAATGACTTCCCTTGATCTACTTATTTAGCCTACGTAAAGACCTGACACAGTTCTCATATTTACTTTTCCTAACATCCTAGAGTCAGAGTTCTCAAATTTAAGTAACTCAATTTCTAGGAGATCTATGTATAAAATGAAAGTCTACACACTAGTTTTGACATTTTTAATTTCTAAGGCTTTTAGTGTTCTAATTAGATAAGGTCCTATTCTAATTTTCGGTAATTAAGCCGGCATTAATGATTACTCTATCCCTATTTAATCGTATAACCCTTATTTAACCTAAAGGTTCCTTCAATTATTATTCTGATTAACTTTTCGGCACTGACTTTGCTTTTGACTAACTTAAATTTATGGTTCCTAAAATTACAACAGACTATGCAGTCCTAATTAATACTCCAACAGATAATTTAAGGTATTAAGCTGAATTTTACATACCTATGGAGTCATCGGACTCCGAGTGTTCCCCAGGAGCTGGTAAAGCGAGTAGTTCCTCAATGTCTGCTGGGTCTGCTAGAGACATTTTCCTAGGGCAGTCCCTTGCGAAATGTCCATGCATTCCGCACATGAAGCAATTGTTGTTATGTTGAGGGGAAGTAAAGGTGCTCGCTTTTTGTTCCCATTTTCTAGTGGGAATAAACCGACACCGTTGAATCCAGGGTCCCGTCATTCCACCACGCGCGCATTGTAGGCACGAAGGTTCAGCCAGGTCATGGTAGTGACAAGCCGAATAGAGGGAAGCTTTTCCTTTAGAAGGTGCAGGATTTGTAAAAAATATCCTCACAGGGCAGTCTCGGGCAATGTGTTCGGACAGTCCGCACACATAACAATCTTTGCTGTGTCGAGGAAGGGGATATGTAGTGTTTCCAGGATTCTGGTTATGAGTCGGGGGATTATTACAATCACGACTCCAGTGTCCCTTTCCTCCGCAGTTCAGACAATGTTTGCACAGTTTATTCTTAGCATGGTGGAGACCGCACGTGGCACATAAAGGAAATTTGCTAGCCTCCGGTTTACATACTAATTCCATTGATGTTCTGCATTGGTGATCCAAATGGTTCGTCTTGCCACAATGGATGCATTGCTTGCATGAGATTTCAGTGCGGTGGTGATGGTGACAGTTAGTGCAAAGGGGTGATTTTCCCGCGTAACACCTACGATTCTCTGACTCCGGAGCAACGGCCATCTGACGAAGGGGAATGGCCTCAGTGTGGATTTTAGGGTTTCTTGATTTCTTAGAACGACTCCGTTTTCGCTTCCTGCTTGTTTCTCCTTCTTCCGGTTTCTTCTTCTCTGCAGCAAGTAATGGGAAGTTCCTGGTAAATTCCTCACTGTTCCTGATCCGGGTGATGATTCCAGGGAGAATCGCCACCAACTGTTCAGTGAGCAGTGTTGCAAGAACCTCAACGGCTGGGTCCGTCTCTTGTGGAGGTAGAGGCGGTGATGGTTGTCTTCTTGGTGACATTCTAATCATAACCAATAGAACGTTGGTTAGTGCAATGATCGAATGCAGAAGACACAATGCAAGTAAATTCCTAATTCCTATGTTCTCTATACATGTAGGGTCCCTAGGTTATAGTCTAGGCCAAACCGTTTAAATAAGTGACCTATATTTCTCTATAACCATGGCTCTGATACCAATCTGTCACACCCCGAGCCGGCGGGGTAGGATCGGGTTTCCCCGACGGGCGGAAGGTTCCCGAGGCGCGATATCGAAATGATAATCGGATTGATCAGATTGTTCACATTGCACATGATATATAAATGAGAAACTTTGCTAAAATAAAATAGGATTACAGAGTTAAATTATATTAATTAAGTTTACAATTTAACAATGTAAACCCACTATCACATCATAAGTCTTCAATCTTGTAACTGCACAAGATATGTTAAACAAACTGTAAAATGATGCTTCAAAATATGCAGGTCCAAAAAAGCTAGGTCCTCTATCAGATAACCTAATCCCAAAGAAATAACTCTTCAGTTGACCTGTTCGTCACCTGAGAAGTCATGCAAAAATAAAGTCAACACATGGTTGGTGAGTTCATATTGTTTAGTGTTTGAAAATGATTTGAAAATGATTTGAACCTCCTTTGGTAAAGACCCTAACCTCATTAACACCACATGTATCATCCAGATCGGTATGCTTATGTATAGGGCATACCCCTGAGTCGAGGCTACAACCCCGCCCAGACGCCGTCCCACCACATACTAATCCGCATAGGACATTGTTGTTAATGATAATTAAGCATCTTTACCTATCACACACTCTTGTTCACAGTGACTCAAATGTTCTCACAAAACCTTTGTTTAACCCCTGGGTAACAACCTTAATCTCATTAACATCACATGTATCATCCAGATCGGTATGCTTATATATAGGGCATACCCCTGAGTCGAGGCTACAACCCCGCCCAGACGCCGTCCCACCACATACTAATCCACATGGGACATTGGTGTTAATGAAAATTAAGCATTTTACCCCTACCTTTAACCCAATGATTCGTCAGTCCTTTGTTCCTGTAACTACCACAATTTGGAATCTATGTTGACTCCTTAAGTTCATCACAATAGTGATCAACCACAGAAATTGTAGAAACAGTTTAATAAATGCTTAATTAAATAAATAAATAAACATTTAATAAAATCTAAGTCCTTATGATTGGGGCCTATGGTCATACTCGAGTAGACTAGTCTGTCAATCTAGGTACTTAGTAGTTAGGGAATTCTGTAAATATCATCAAACATAAGACCTACAAGTCAATCAGTCTAGCTAGGACTTCTTGAAATATAGGATTTCTGAATTCAATGTGTTGGCAAATGTTATCTCTGATATTTCCCATACTATCCCTTAAAAATGATTTAATGATCGTCTGATTTTGTCACAAGATGTACTTGATGTGTTGATCATAGAATACAAGATTCATTGATCGGTTGTACACTTGATTCATTGTTCAACAAACACTTGGTTTGTAGAACATTGATTGTTGTCTTTGCAAAGATTGTTTTATTGATGTCTTGATGTCCCACACTTGTTTTGTCAAAATGTTTGATTTGATCCCTTGAATTCACC
Organism: Mikania micrantha; assembly: GCA_009363875.1. Taxonomy (NCBI): domain Eukaryota; kingdom Viridiplantae; phylum Streptophyta; class Magnoliopsida; order Asterales; family Asteraceae; genus Mikania; species Mikania micrantha. The sequence continues at coordinate 28,374,630 of CM018695.1, forward strand.
CACATGTTTTGTCAAAATGTTTGATTTGATCCCTTGAATTCACCCACTTGATTTGTCAAAATGTTTGTTTTGATCTCTTGAATTCACCCACTTGTTTTGTCAAAATGTCTAGTTGATTTGTTTGAAATGTTTTGACTTATTGAAAAGTTTAGTTTAACTTGATTATTCACTTAATATATAAGTGAATCAGTTAATAAACCTGCATAAAATCTTCCTAGACATGGTCTAGGATAACATTTATATATATGTAAAACATATAAATTTAAAAGCATTAAAGTAAACAATTTAAGTAAACAGTTTACGCATGCTTCTCAGCCCCGCGTTTTAAAACAAAAATGTTAGAAAAGGGGCAATGAACTCACCTGTGTTGCCGTGCAACAAACCACAAAAGATATGCGCACTCTTTGATTGTTGCCTAAGTATCTTTAACACCTGAGTTATTTTAAAGAATTCGAATACGATAAGTACATACGGGAATTGTCGTATCTATGGTTTGGTCTCGATGTGCAACTACGTGTCCTAGATTACTAGTGTGTTTCTAGAATTTCCTCTATCTAAGTTAAACTATTACCCATTAGTAACCCAGATCCCACATTAATCGTTAAGGTATTTAAATAAAACATTTTCAATTTATTACATTTTAAGTAAATCATTTATTTAGGAAAACCATTTAATTATTTTGTTAAGGTCCATAATATAATTTCTTTTATGAAAAACATATTTAATTTAAGAAAATGTAATTTAAACATGATGAGCTTATATTAAACCCATTGGCCCATTCTTGGGCCCTTTAATGAACTTTGATTTTCAAATGATCTCTTGTTTGCTTATAAAGTCATTAACCTAGATGGTGTAAATAACCATTTAGATTAATCATGTGCCTTTGAAATTCCCAATGGTTTAGGTGTTAACATTTTAGTTAAACCATAACCTTTAGGTTCTTGTTTCCCATTCCGAATGTATTTCTCTCATGATATTGATATCCTAGCTTAAGAAGACTCATTTGTGTTTAGCCAAATGAATGATCGTCCCCTACACTGATTTCATACCATATATGTGCTAGAATTTCCCATGTTAGATCGATAGTTAATCCTAATATGGCTTTATTGAAATTTAGATCTTGTGGGCTTTATATTAGGCCTCACTTGTTCTTGTGACCCAATTGATTAATATTTAACTTAATCAAATGTACAATGGGTCAACCTTGGTTATTTAGCCCAACTAAGTGGTATTGGGCCTAATCATAGGGTTATTGGGCCTTAAAAGCTATGTGGGCCGAATCAAATTAAACGGCTTAACGTGAGTTAAATCTCGGACCGATTTCATCCCCAATGAGCCAACTCGAAATTGTTGGGCCATCACAACTCATGGGCCGATTAACACACTTATATGGGCCGAGAATAGGCTGTTGGGCCTAGACCTTGTAGATGAGTGGCCCGCATTGAATTAAAGTGGGTTAAACTTTTGAGTTGGGCCGAATAGAGCATGGCCTTGGGCCAAACGGTTGGACCAAATTAATCTACTTGGGCCGATTGAAAATTACTACTTAAGGGACTTGGGCCGAAAGGATAAATGTGTATGGCTACTATTGAACCGTATGTAAATGGGCTGCTTATGATGTGGATTGAATTAAAATGCTGCGATCGAGTTCTTTGATCAGCGAACCTTATTGCTTCTTATGAGGTTCGTTCACATATAGTTCGGCTGATGTTGTTTTAGGTTCGACCCCTTCGCACTAGTGATGGTTCGGTGAGGCTAAAGGTTCGGGGTTTAAGGCTTCCACTCACAGGTTCGCAGGCCCCTGGTTTCAAGATGATTAGACCGCTGAGGGTTCGTTGCATGTGCATGGGTTCGTAGCTGTTAGAAGGTTCGGCAATTGGTTGCTGTTGCAGGTTCGTTAATGGAAACAAGGTTCGCCAAGGACAAAGGGTTCGGCTTATGCACGAGGGTTCGACTGTATGTTGACAACCAAGGGTTCGCTAGGGTTCGCTCCTAGGATAGGGTTCGGCTAACACAGTGCCGCTTAGGGTTCGTAGACCAGAGGGTTCGTCAGGCAGAAGGATTGCTACAAGGGTTCGGCTCCAGCAGGGTTCGTTTAGTGTGTGTGTGCAACAAGGTTCGGTCATGATTCGGGATGACATGCAGGGTTCGTTCACCACCAAAAAGGTTCGGCCGATGAGCAGCCCCACGAACCTGTACGTGCTCATCTTCTTCGTGAACTCCAACCTTCGATCCAACACCTGCCATAGGATTGCTACATGTATACGAATCCTAGGAACAAGGTGGGTTCGAATCTAAAGCTCAACAACCGAAAGTGTGTGAGTGTGTTTCAAACAACCTAGAAAACCCTAATTTCAGTGATGTTTCGAGCGACGTACCTCAAATTTCAGTGGCCAAAGCTTCCGATCGGTTGTACTACCTTGTAGTGCTCGTTCCTAGCTACGCGTGGACACCAAGAACACCCGATTCCGTCTCCAAACGAGTGAGATCTTGAAGGTTGAAGGTGAAAAATTCTAGAGAGAGAGAGCTAGAGAGAGAGAGAGAGATGTGTAAAAATGAAAGAAAAGTGTTCTTTCATCGTTTATATACCCCGAGGGTATTCGGGTTCGTTTCAGTTGCTCGGTTTTCGTCTTCGACGCGTTTCCGGACCGGGACGCGTATAATTACGAAATTTAAATAAAAGGTTATATTTTATGTGTTGGGGAAGTGGTTGTTTCTAGAAATGACATTAAATAATATTTTCCTAATTTATATATTGAACTCATAAATATTACGTGTTCTATTATATATTCGCGTATTATAATTTACGCGTCTAAATAAATAAAAAAAATAGTTTTGCCTTAATTGTAACTATGATGAGTTTCAAAATTGTAAAACAGGAAATATTTTATTTCCTTATAATTATTATCGTTCGAGTCGTCTTTCGTTTCGTCAGAAAACGTCACTTACGCGCGTCTTCGTACAGAGCGCTAACTGTACGAACACGATCGTACGTTTCACTTTCTGATTTTGTTGTCTAATTTACAATCATCGTTTCAGATCATTAAACTGTCAGATCCATTCGTACAGATCGTCACCTATACGAACAGTCCGTCGGTTTAACATTCCGTAACAACAACTGTTATTGTATTGTTTTGATTAGCCTCGCATACGTGCTATCCTAATAGATCCTAACAAATAAACCCATGATGGTTCAGTGTTGCCAGATAATTACCTGACTCAAGAACCATTGCTCTGTACCTAGTTTCTGCTAAATGTTTATGAATCTGCTGTTTGATAACGTGAAATGACTTTGACTATCAATATGAACATGAAATAGAATGGAATGTGTATAGTTGGTGTCTGTTTACTGTTCATGCTACTGTTGCGATCACTGTTCCGGCACCGATTTCGGCACTGTTGTTACAATAATTTCATTCGAAATAATGGAGGATCTGTTCCTTTGGAAATAATGAAAAAGGTTGGATAATTGGGTCTGGTTCTGTCCTTAGTGGAAAATTGCACTTTAAAGATGTCAGTCTAGTTGAGAACCCCAAGCTTAATCTCTTGAGTGTGTCTCAATTGGTAGACAAAAATTACAGTTCATTTTTCACCAAAGACAGTTGCAAAATTCTTTCTTCGAAAATAAACTCAAAAATAAAGGTCATAATACACCAACGCACAGAGAAGTGGAAATGTCTATGTTGTTGACATGACATCAGACTCTCAATCCTCAATGCCCACATGTCTCATAACCAAAGCTTCATTTTCTGAAACTGCCCTTTGGCACAGAAGATTCAGTCACCTAAACCACCAATCTCTTCATAAGCTTTCTATCCTTTAACTTGTAAAAGGATTACCTTCAAAAGAATTTCATTTTGAAGGACATTGTGAATCTTGCTTGAAAGAAAAGCAACATAAATCATCACATAAGTCTATTGAGGAATCTAAAACAACTGATAGTCTCAATACACATGGATCTTTTTGGTCCTGTGAAAGTAGACAGCTTAGCTAAAAAGAGATACTGCTTAGTTGTTGTAGATGACTACTCAAGATTTTGCTGGACCTTCTTTCGATATAACAAAGATGAGACTTCTGATAAAATAAAAGTCGTTATCACTCAAATTGAAAGACAATTTGGTCTTCCTGTCAAGATAATAAGAAGTAATAATGATAATGAATTCAAGAACCATGGTCTTGATGAATTTTGTACTTCTAAACGAATCCTTAGACAATATAGAGTTGCTAGAACTCCTGCTCAAAATGGAGTTGTTGAAAGGAAAAATAGGACACTTATTGAGGCTGCAAGAACAATGCTTGTAGACTCAGGATTGCTTTGTCTTTCTGTGCTGAGGCAATAAACATTTCTTGTTACGTCTTAAACTGAGTTCATATTGTAAAAAGACATAACAAAACTGCCTATGAAGTCCTTCATAAAATAAAGCCTCTCATCTCCTTTTTCAAAGTTTTTTGATGTCCATGATTCATTTTGGAACACAAAGGATTCCCTGTCCAAATTTGCTGCAAAAGTAGACTCTGGATACTTTGTGGGATACCTCAAACTTCCAAAGCTGACCGAGCTTTCAATCTTAGAACTAAGATTGTTGAGAAATCCATTGATGTCAATTTCAATGAATCTACATCCACCTCTTCTTTTCCCTCAACTCCTGATGACTTGTTTGATCTTGAAAGCTTCACATACTCTCCTCCTGCTCTGTAACATCAGTGCCGGAACCGTTACCGGAACAGTGATCTCTACAGTACATGAACAGTAAAACAGGTACGAATCATATACATTTCAGTACGTTTCAGATTCATATCATTTATCATTGTCATTTTGGGTTATCATAGAACAAATTCAGAAACAATTAGCAGAAACACAGTTCATAACAATGGTTCTTGAGTCAGATAATAATCTGGCAATACAGAACCATCATGTGATTATTTGTTTAGGATTTATTATGTATAAACGTATGTGAGGCCTTACGGAACAAAACACACGAATATCGTTATGTGAATGCTAAATTGAAGGGTTATTCGTATAGGTGACGATCTGTACGAATATATCTGAAAGTTTAACGTTCTGAAGGATATTCTATAATTAGAAAACAAGATTGAAAAGTATAGTTATCGTCGTGTTTGTACGAGTGACGATTCGGACGAATACGCGCGACAACTGTACATTTCAATTTAAACAGTTAATTATGTTTTAAATATTAAAATAATTGAGAAGATATTAGCTAATTTATTAGGAATTACAACCTAGAATAATTAAATGATTTCTAATTTTATAACCGTGTCGTTTCGTCGCGAAAACCACACAAACTGGCATTTTACGCGAAACCGATCGAGACCGAACATTGGGTCTCGGTGACACATTAAATGAGAACATTTAATGCATCACCAACCATCACCAACCCAAATTTTTCCCTCTCTCTCGTCACTCTCTCTCTAGCTCTCTCTCTCTCAAAGAAAATTCCTCCTTCTCTCTAAGATTTGGTGACGATTCCTTGGTGGATTCGAGCAAGTTAGGTGCCAAAACGTTCATCTCTACACGTGGATCACGGAAGTACAAGAAAAACGAGCATTTAACCGTCGAAATTGAGGTAAAAACTCGATCTTATTTCGGTTTAATATGTGTGTTTCGTGACCCCTAAGATTATTGGTGTTAATCGGTTATAAAACGTTTGAAACACTTGAGTTATGTTACCTTGCACGTCTAGGTGGTTTTAGGAATAAGGTTGTAACAGGTTGGAGCTTGTTATGATGAAGATTAAGACTCATAAAAATTGCAGGTTCGTGAAAGAACATCTCGGCCGAACCCTCAACCATTGGCCGAACCTAGCTTTTTCCTTGGCGAACCCATGGCCAAACGAACCCACTTGGCCGAACCCTGGAACAAGAACCTGCAACGAACCTGGCGCTCGCACCTAACCCTGCAACGAACCTGTAGGATCTGGGTCACGAACCCTGCAATGCTGACAACCGAACCCTGGTTCACGAACCCTTAGTTGTCGACGAACCCTCTTCAGCCGAACCATAGTTAGTCACCGAACCCTAATGCCGAGCCTTGGATGTACAGCGAACCATAGAATCAGACGAATCATGTATGCATGACCATGCAGACCCACGAACCCTCAAACTAAAACAGTAGCCGAACCATTAGGGTTCGTCAAGGTTAGAAGATGGCCGAACCTATCATTGAACATAGCCGAACCTCAGGACCACTGGTGGGTTAGCCGAACCTAAGACCAACTCCTCTAAAAGGTTCGCTGACCTGGACCACATGTCGAACCTAGGAGTGGGTTAAAGAGGTTAGTATGGACCTAGGATCAATGAGACTAATGTTATAAACTAGGAAATGGATTGTGGACCACTAAATATAACAATCTCATGAGAAGTTGATCATATATGCATGAATGCATGGGAAATGCATGTACAAGCTCATGCATGAAATGAGATCTTAAGTGGGTGTGCATGGGAGGGTAATTTAAGAGTATTAGACAAAATTACCACCTCATGATCATTAGGCTAGCATGGATAACTAACTTATATAAGTTAATGGGTTATGTCAATAAATGCTCATTAACTTAGTATGGAACTATCTACATGGGATCATACACGAGCATGGATAACGATCGATTTGGAATCAAGGATATTTAATTGGGCCAGAGTGGGCCCAATGGGGCTTGATTAGCCCAACACACATCAAATGTTTAATTGGACTCAAGTAATGATGTTTGATTAAAATGAAGACATTGTGAAATTATTTAAAACTTAGTTCAATACTTTTCTAAAATTTTGTTAATTTGAAATGTAATTTAAAATTTTCATTTGTTTCTTCTAAATTTAGTTAGTTATAAAAGTTAAAGTAATATCATTGATTGGGATTTTGTTGTAAAATAGACAATATAATTGTCTGGATTTGCTCTAAAAACAAAGGAAACTCTGCCGAAATTTTTCTAAAATTTAAAAGTAAGTATTGTAACTCAACTTGGGATTGGGATCTAAAAGGGTAACTAGGATAGATTAGATCTTAGATACACTTAGTACTAAGACACTTAGTTGCACACACAACAAGACTCAAACCTTAGGCACAACGACTACTACGCGTACTTATTATATTCAAATTCTTATAAAATAACTCAGGAACCGAAGAAACTTAACTTACATACAGGAGCGCGCATTTTGTGTTAGATCAAATTTCATAGCAACACATGTGAGTTCATTGCCCCTTTTCAAACATTTTTGTTTTAAAACGCGGGGCTGAGAAGCATGCGTAAACTGTTATTTAAATTGTTTACTTAAATGCTTTTAAATTTATATGTTTTACATATATATAAATGTTATCCTAGACCATGTCTAGGAAGATTTTATGCAGGTTTACTAACTGATTGACTTATAAACTAAGTGAATAATCAGATTTAAACTAAAAGATTTCAACGGATCAAAACATTTCAAAAGAATCACATCAAACATTTTGACAAATCAAGTGGGTGAGTTCAAGGAAATCAAATCAAGTGGGTGAATTCAAGGAAATCAAATCAAACATTTTGACAAACCAAGTGGGTGAATTCAAGGAAATCAAACCAAACATTTTGACAAACAAGTGTGGGACTTCAAGAAATCAAACAAAACAATCTTTGCAAAGACAACATTCAATATTCTACAAACCAAGTGTTTGTTGAATAATGAATCAAGTGTACAATCGATCAATGAATCTAGTATTCTATGATCAACGCATCGAGTACATCTTGTGACAAAATCAGACGAATCAATAAATCATTTTCAAGGGAAAGCCTGGGAAATATCAGAGATAGCATATGCCAAAAACATTGACGAAACATAAAATCCTGCATTTCAAGAAGTCCTAGCTAGACCGTTTGACTTGTAGGTCGTATGTTTGAGGATATTTACAGTTTCCCTAACTACTAAGTACCTAGATTGACAGACTAGTCTACTCGAGTATGACCAAAGGCCCCAATCATAAGGACTTAGATTTTATTAAATGTTTACTTACTTGTTTAATTAAGCATTTATAACTGTTTATACAATTGTGTGGTTGATCATATTGTGTGATGAACTTGTGAAATCAACATGGATTTCAAATGATTGTAATGACAGGGACAACCAACACAAGAACTTATGGGATTGTGTTAAGGGTAAAAATGCTTAATTATCATTAACAGCAGTGTCATATGCATATTAGTATGTGGTGGGATGTTGGCTAGGGCTTGTCCCTTACATATGCCCTATATATAAGCATACCGATGTGGATATTACATGTGGTGTTAATGAGATTAGGGTCTTTACCAAGGGAGGTTTTCAAATCATTTTCAATTACTAAAACTATATGAACTCACCAACCATGTGTTGACTTGATCCTTTTGCATGACTTCTCAGGTGACGAACAGGTCAATTAGGATGTCATTTCTTTCGGACTAGGACTTCATATAGAAGACTGGTATTTTGGACCTGCATACTTTTGAAGACATCATTATACAATTTATTTCGTATATCTTGTGTAAATACAAGATAGTCACTTTATGATGTTTACAATAGATTTACATTGTTAAATTATAAACGATACTGATGTAATTTAACTTTGTAATTCTATTTTATTTAGCATTTCTCATTTATATCATGTGCAATGTAAACAATCTGATCACTTCTGATTATCACTCCCGATATCGCGCCCCGGGAACCTTCCGCCCGACGGGGACTCCGATCCTACCCCGCCGGCTCGGGGTGTGACATGCTCCATCTATGTCTCCTTCTTTAGAATCCTGCCAAACTTCTGAATATCTATCATCTCTTGAAGAATGTTCAGCATCTCAGTTTTTATCTTCTATTCCCTCTATTCCAATCAATTCTCAAGATTATAATGAACATGTGTCTACCTCAACATCTCCAATAACTGATAATGCTCCAGTAGATACTGTTGAACAAGCTCCTGTTCACACATGTGAAAACTCTCCTGTCCCTGCTGAAAATTCTCCCTCTTTTGATGCTGCTTCTGCTAATAATTGTTTGGATGTCATTCCTTTTAATAGAAATCATCCTCTAGAATATATTCTAGATGATTTGAATAAAGGTGTTCAAACCAGTAGCCAAATCTCAAACTTTTGTCTTCATACTGCTTTCCTATCCCAAATTGAGCCCTCAAAGTATCAAGAGGCTCTTAAGGATAATAATTGGGTGGAAGCTATGCTTGATGAGCTGCTTTAGTTTAAAAGACAAATGTTTGGACTCTTTGGTCTTTGCCCAAAGGGAAATGCCCAATTGGAACAAGATGGGTATTTAGGAATAAAACTGATGTCAGGAGCATTGTAGTCAAAATTAAAGCCAGATTGGTAGTTGAAGGTTACTGCCAAGAGGAAGGCATTGATTATGATTAAACCTTTGCTCCTGTAGCCAGACTTGAAGCTATAAGACTCTTTCTTGCATTTGCTATATTCCATAACATAAAAGTATTTCAAATGGATATAAAAAGTGTATTCTTGTGTGGAACATTTAAGGAAGAAGTCTATCTCTGTCAACCACCAGGTTTTGATGATGTAAATCATCTTGACTAGGTGTACAGACTAGATAAGGCTTTATATGGTTTAAAACAACCTCCAAGAGCCTCGTATGACACTCTTTCTCAATTTTTTCTCTCAAATAAATTTTCAAGGGGAACCATTGACAAGACATTGTTCATTAAACGGGTAGATAAGGAACTTTTGTTGGTTCAAATGTATGTTGATGACATCATCTTTGGATCAACAAACCTTCCTTATGTGAACAATTTTCAAAACTAATGTCTTCAAAGTTTGAAATGAGTGCTTTAACTGAATTAAAAATATTTCTAGGACTTCAAGTCAAACAAACCTCAAATGGTATTTTTATTCATCAGTCCAAATATGTAAAAGATCTTTAAATAAATTTGAAATTGCTGACTGTAAAATAATCTCTACCCTATGGGAGCTGCTCCTGGAATAAAACTAGATGAAAATGGTGAACCTATAGATCAAACTCTCTACAGGTGCATGATTGGATCTTTGATGTATCTCACTACGTCAAGGCCAGATATCATGTATGCCACATATGTCTATGCTAGATACCAATCTGCCCCCAAACAATCCCATTTATCATTTACGAAGAGGATATTCAGATACCTAAAAGGTACCCCTGTACTTGGTATCTAGTATCTTGGTAATGAAACTTGTAAGCTTGTTGCCTTTTCATACAGTGAATATGCAAGATGCTCTCTCACCCAGAAATCAACCTCTGGAGGATGTCAGTTCTTTGGCAAACTGGTTAGTTTCATGGAATAGCCATAAGCAAACCTTCGTGTCTAATTGAACTGCTGAGGCTGAATATATAGCAGCAGCACATTGCATTGCACAAATCCTGTGGCTATACCAATTACTGGACTTTGAAATAACTGAACTAAAAACACCTCTTTTAATATACAGTGAAGGTGCCAAAAACAAAATAAACAATCATGTCTATCATTCTAAAACAAAACAAATATAAATAAGGCATCACTTCATACGAGACTGTTTTGAAAAAGGACTAATTGTCCAACAACATGTATCTACAAGTGACCAAGTAGCTGACATATTTACCAAGCCCTATGACTCTTCAACCTTTTCCAAATTGGGCATGATAAATATGAGCTAATCGTTTAATAAATACAGTTGAGAATATCATTCTTATACCTTGAATTTTTATATAAAAGGATAATTCTCTAATTATCCTAACATCGGACAAAGGGATAAACACTGATAAAATAAAATTAGTTCATTTCTCAGTGGTTGTACCTAACCACGGACAGACTTTAGTGGATATACAGTTGTTGTAAACCACTGTTTCATACCTTTCCGTGCTTGTATCATATCTGTTGATACATTTTGTTTTAACCATTCCGTGATGATACCACATCCGCGGTTATGATCTCACAGTAATTAATCCGTGGTTAAATCCTCTCCGCGGTAAAATCTTTTCACTCTGTGGTTATTAATTCTTTGATAATTACGCCTTGATTTGACGCTCACTAATTACTCTGAGGACATGAGACCCTACAATTAAAGGATTTGACCGTCATTAATTGTTTTTACAGCTAAAGTATATTACTCATTTTACATTTTAACCTTTTGCTTTATTGACCACTGATTATCTTCCTCTTATTTATATTCGTCGTTCCCATACTCCGACGTTATCTTCTTCTCCACCTAACCTAATTTTTATGAAACTCCATGATCATCTATGTGTTCTTGAAGTTAATCTTTTCTAAACTTAAATTCAAAATGCAGCTTATGACTAAGGACAACTACTTATTAGGCGTGTCGCCTTGCTCGGTGCATTTACATTGATCCTGTATGAGCTTGACGCTCATGATGATCCTGTGTAACGGCATCGGACCATGCTTCATCCCTAACAAAACACTGTCTGTACTTCAGGGCATGGTTGCAAAAGTTGTTAGGCGCTCCTAGGTCGGAACAGATCCTTGGAGCGAGTAATCGGAGAGTACTCGGCCCTAGGCGGGAGTACTCGGATAATACTCAAGAAGTACTCGGCCTCAGAACAACTCCTTAGTGCAAGTACTCGGACTTGGAGACCGACTTTTACAACAGTGCTTCAGGGTATGCATGATCGTACTGGTTTGTCTTTTGTATTTCTCTCTCTTATGTTTACAGGATTGTCTATTGGGTAAAACCCTAAGAATAACTTTTACTTTTGTTATAAGTATTGGCAGGTTTACAAAGAAACCGCACACACTTGCAACGGTTATTTTTCTCCTTATTTATCTCTCAACACTCAAAACAAGAATTGTAATCGTGGTTTTCATCTTGAAACTGCTCTTTGATTTCTTCTACATCCATGGCGACCGAATCTCTGAAAATCAAGCCAGTGCACAATCTAGTGGCCTACCTCACCAAGTCCTCGGAGTACCCCCATTATGATATGGTAATCGACACTTTGGCAAACTCTTTTGTTCATACTACTCTTATTCTCAACCCTCCCATCTCTGTTTCGGTCCTCAATCAGTTTTGAGCGAACTCTATTTTGGTGTCTAAGGATAGCGCTGTTGAAATCATAACCCCTGTGGTTGCTGGTCAGCAGGTTTCCATCACCCCTTCCAAACTTAGTATTGCCCTACATCATAATGACATTGATGCACCAACAATTGTTTCTCTCAAACTTCTTCATTCTGCATTCGTTCAGTGTGACTATCAGGGAGACCTGAAAAACAGAACCTTGTACAAAGCTTATCTCTATCCTAAGTACAAGTTTCTGTATCACACTATTTTGCATTGTCTTTCTCAAAAGATCACAAGTTGGGGATAAATGCCTTATGACCCGCAATATGTCATGTATGTAGTTCTCTCCAATGAAAAGGTCAGTTTTTCCTAAATAATATTTGACCATTTCGCTCATCACTAAAAGGCCCCCAAGTTTCTGTTGTACCCTTGATTTGCTATGGCCTGCCTATTCGCTGAACTTAACACTGTTTGCCACATTGCCCCTCTTTCTAAGGTAAAGGGCATTGACAAACAGGCATTCTCTAGGCTAAATACTGATACCAAGGTCATGGATGGCACTGAGGACACAACCGTCATAGATGAGCCCACATCCACCACCTCTTCCACACTTGTTAAGGTACTATCTAAAAGAAAGACATCATCCCAAGCCCCTAATCCTAAAAAGCCCAAAAAGACTGTTCAGGCAGATGAGATCCCTGAAGCAGTGCATGGCCCCACTAGACAAACTGATCCATCTGTCCCATCCTCACATGTGGATCCTGAATCTCATACCCATCTAGCTCCTCATCAATCATCTCAAAAGGATGCTGTTGTAATACAAAGGGATCCCCAACAAACCACTGAAGTATCACTTGATACTCATATGGTAGTCCACTCTACTAGGGACACTTCTGTTTCTTCCCCTCAACAAGCCATTGACTCTATTACCCAGATTCTCCAAGATATTGGTTCTGCTCTTGAGCCTACTGGTCCTCCTCCAACTACACCACCTAAGGAGTAGTCCCTCCAAACCAGGGCTCAAGAACATCAATCTCCAACCCATGGAGAAGAGGATGAGATCAAGATGTCAAGTCCATCTAGACATCAAGATCATGTATCTAGAGCATCCATTCCACGTGAAAGCCCACGGGGTCTTCATTTGGATGGATCAGGCAATAAGACTCCAGCTACGACAACAACTGGTAAAGTTCTTGAAACTGAGGCTGGAAATCCCTAGATTCAAGAGAAAAGAGTACATGAACATCCTGAGATGGACTCAGGTCATGCTAAAACTGACCCACTGGTCAGGGATTCGGATGACATTATTAAACAGATAGACGAATCAGTTATTAAACTTCTGGAATTGACAGCTACGGTGTCACCTGTAACATCAGTGCCGGACGCGTGCCGGAACGGTGATCGCAACAGTAAACACGAACAGTAATTCAGGTACACATTACGAGAAACTATGTTTATACTATTAATGCAAATGGATTATCATGAAACTATTAAACGATTGTCTGCACCTGAGTAAAATCTTAGGATTTAACAGTCAGAAAACATGTCAGACAACACAACGTTGCAACATAAATACTTGATGTGATATGCTTTGGTGTAAACGTATGTGAGGTTAAACAAAACAAAACTATAACAGTTGTTGTTGCGGAATGCTAAACCGATGAGTTATTCGTATAGGTGACGATCTGCACGAATGCTTCTGATAGTTTAACGTTCTGAAATAATAACTTAACAGTAGTAAACAAGAATCAGAAAGCAAAACCATCGTCGTGTTCGTTCGAATGACCATTCGAACGAATACGCGCGATGGTGACGCGTTCTGACGAAACAAAAACGAAAACGATGAAAGATACGAACGACCATAATTTAAAGGAAATAACATATTTCCTATTTTACAATTTTGAAACTCATCATTAAATAAATTCTAAAAATATATTGGTAATTTAAACGTCATAAAATAATCCTTCTGTTTAAGTCCACAAATACGCGCGTTACGTACCGGAAACGTAACGAAAACGCGAACCGAGCAACAAAAACGAACCCGAACTCACTCATGGTATAAATACCATGAATGAGTCCCATTTTCTTATTTCCCACTTCATCTTCCTCATCTAAGACCCCAAACCCGGTTTTGAGAAAACCCTCCCATCTACAACCTTCAAACCTCCATAACTTCCTCATTTCTTCACCAAATTCGTCCATTCTTGAACCTACACGAAGCTCTCATCACCCTCTACAAGAAAGTACAACCGATCTAAGCTGAACACCACTGGGGTTCGAGGTATGAAGCATCAAAAGTCACGAAAATTAGGGTTTTCTAACCCTTTGGTCGCCCACTCACTTAGCCGGCCTCCCACCCTCAAACTTGAGCAAATGACCACGAGAACCACCTCTAACCTACACCTCATTCGGCAGCTAGGCCCTTCCTTCGCCACCCTTCATTCGCCGGTCAACCTCACCCTCATTCGCTGGCCACCCTTCCCGAATGTGACTCACTCGGCCACAACCTTATCATTCGGCCCAAGTCACAACAGCCGAGACACCTGCAGGCCCAATACTCAATTTGATGGGCTACTTGACTACAACAGGCCCAATACCATAGCTAGAAACCAGGCCACACTCATGGGCCCAGAATTCATGCTTCGGCCCAATGGATTTTGACCAACAGGCTGCCAAAACAATGTCTAGACCCAATAACCAGTCCAAGCCCAAGTCGTGCGGCCCATTGCTGGCCCAACACCCTACTGCCTTGGCCCAGAAGTATTTCGGCCCATACCTCCTGTTTCCGCACAGTCCAAGCCCAAGTCGCAGTGCTTGTCATAGGGTGTCCTTCATGGTCTGAAGCGAGGAAATTGACTGATGGTCTCCCAGTGCTTGCCATGCAGTGTTTCCCACAAACTATTTACTCAGGTGATCAGTGACTAGGACGATTTTGGTGAACCTTTCGTTGACTTTGTGTCATCCTGGGAATCCCTTATCTCCCCCTAAGTTGCAAATAAATCCTGGGGCTGGTATGGATTGTTACTGAATTCCTTCGGGCATTCAGTTGTCTATTCCGGTAACATTCAAACATACTTACGGATACTATGGATAAACTTACAAACAAAATACTTAAACTATGATGGGGAAACGAGATTGAAAGGTAGTTAAAATGCTTAATTGTTATTAACAACAGTGTTATATCCGGATTAGTATGTGGTGGGATGTTGGCTGGGCGGACGGTAAGTTCGACCCTACATATGCCCTATATATAAGCATATCGATTGGGATATTACATGTGGAGTTAATAAGATTAAGGTTTTATCGAAAGGGTTTTGCTAAAGCTATTTAATCTTATAAACTACATGAACTCACCAACCATTGTGTTGACCTTGTTTCTTTTACATGCTTTCTCAGGTGATGCACAGGTATAAGCTAAGGCTCAGGATTGCACACTAGGCTGCCCAGCTAGAGGACCTAGTTAACTTTTGGAAGCATGCTTTTGTTAATTATACGAATCACTTTTGGATGTCTTGTACAGTTACAAGATAGAAAACAATTGATTCTTTTGTTAGGTTTACCGAGTTAAATTACTGAACATTGACGTTGTAATTTAATTCTGTAATCCTAGTTAATGCTTGATTGTGCTTTAGTTATTCTTAACATTGATGCTATGTAAACAATCTGATCTAACATGATTATCATTCACGATATCGCGCCCCGGGAACCTTCCGCCCGACGGGGACTCCGATCCTACCCCGCCGGCCTGGGGTGTGACAGATTGGTATCAGAGCTCAAGGTTATAGAGAATAATAGGTCATTTACTTAAATGGTTTGGCCTAGACTATAACTTAGGGACCCTCATGTAGAGAACTTAGGATTATGTTTGCATTATGTTTTCTGCATTCGATCACTGCACTAACCAAATTCTTTTGGTTATGATCAGAATGCCGCCAAGAAAACAGCCTACTACTCAGACTTCTGCACCACATTCTTCTACTCCTACACCACCAGATTCACCACCGCCACCGCCACCTCCTCCTCCTCCACACTCCCCACCGCCAGGCTCAAACACTGTTCAGATGATAGATCCTGCTACCATCGCTTTGGCGACACTGCTGAGTACCCAACTGACAAGCCAACTGAAAGATGTCATCCCAGAGATGATAAATCGGATTCAAGGCCATGGCAACACCTCTGGCCATACTACAGGAGAGGCTAGTGGAAACACTAGTCATACTTCAGACTGCTCCTACAAGTCCTTTGTAGGATGCAAACCCCCAAGTTTCACCGGTGCTGAAGGAGCTGTTGGATTAATCCAATGGCTAGAAAAGATGGAGAACACCTTGGACATAAGTAGTTGTCCAGAACACCACAAGGTTCGCTATGCAGCTGGATCATTTAGCAAGCGAGCTTTGACATGGTGGAATGCTCAGATTAGAGCAAAGGGGAGAGATGAAACAATGACGATGCCCTGGACAGAGTTCAAACTCCTACGGAGGAATGAGTTCTGTCCGAAACATGAACTCAGCAACTAGAGGTTGAGCTCTCGAACCATGTGATGAAGGGATCCGATCATATGACCTATACCAATCGCTATCATGAACTGGTAGCTCTTGTGCCAGAAATGGTACCGACACTGGAAAAGCTGATCGATCGATATGTAGCGGGATTACCCTCCTGTATTCAAAGTATCGTGCTGGCTGCATATCCTGCTACACTAGAGTCAGCTATCTCTCTTTCAGCCAAGCTTACTAAAGTAATGGTAAAGTCTGGGGTTTTGAAAGAGGACTCGGGAAAAGCCAAGGAAGTAACTTCAAAGAAGCCTGAGCACCACCAGAAGAAAAAGCAAAAGGTCGTCAAGAATTATATGATGGCCACCCCACTACAACAAGTTACTGCAGCACCTGCTCAAGTTGCACCTAAGAACTATGTGGGACAGCATCCTCAGTGTGCACGATGCAAATTTCATCATCCTGCTGCGGCACAATGCCGGAAATGCAACAACTGTGGCCGACTGGGTCACCGAGCTCAACAATGTCGTGCACCGGCAACTCGAACTGCAAACAACGCTGCTGTAGCACTACCTCCACCACCAAGACCTGACAATCACAACAACAACAATAGGGGATGCTACAACTGTGGAGAAATAGGCCATTTCTCCAGAGAGTGTCCGAAACGAGTGCAACAAGGAGCCCAAGCTCCACGTGGAAGGGCTTTTGTGATTGGAGCCAATGCAGCACGCCAAGATCCTAACGTGGTCACTGGTACATTTCTTATACATGACTCTTATGCATCTATTTTATTTGACACTGGTGCAGATCAGAGTTTTCTTTCATCTGACTTTGCACGCCAACTTAATCTTACCGAGGAAACTTTAGATTCCCCATACATTATCGAAGTAGCGAACGGAAAGCAAATTACAGTTAGCACTATACTTAGGAACTGCCCACTTACACTCACAGATCACACATTTACCATCGACTTGTTGCCGATGGAGTTGGGTAGTTTCGACATCATTGTGGGGATGGATTGGCTATCACTCAATAGAGTTGAGTCATCTGTTCTGAAAAGCTACTTCGGATTCCAGTAACGAATGATCGTGTATTGGAAGTTCGTGGGGATCAGGCAAAGCGAAACGTAAAGATCATATCATGCATAAAAGCGCGTAAGTGTCTACAAAAGAAGTGTATAGCTTTCTTGGCTCATGTGGTGGAGAAACAAAAAGACAAGAAAACAATACAAGACGTGCCGATAGTAAAGGAATACCCAGAAGTGTTTCCTGAAGATCTACCTGGTTTGCCACTAGTGCGGCCGGTAGAGTTTTGTATTGATCTGATTCCTGGAGCAACACCTGTTGCTAAATCTCCTTACAAGTTAGCACCTTCGGAGATGCAGGAATTATCTAACCAATTACAGGAGCTACTTGATAAAGGTTTCATCCGACCAAGCTACTCACCTTGGGGAGCTCCAGTTCTGTTCGTGAAGAAGAAGGATGGATCCTTTCGTATGTGCATAGACTACAGGGAGTTAAACAAACTAAACATCAAGAATCGGTATCCATTGCCGAGGATTGATGATTTGTTTGATCAATTGCAAGGAGCTCAGTACTTTTCAAAGATCGATCTACGTTCTGGATACCACCAACTCAGAGTACAAGATGAAGACATACCGAAGACGGCGTTTCGTACCAGATACGGGCATTACGAGTTCATGGTGATGCCTTTTGGTTTGACGAATGCACCCACGGTTTTCATGGACCTCATGAACCGTGTGTGTAAGCCGTATTTGGATCAATTTGTTATTGTGTTCATTGATGACATATTGATCTATTCTAAAAGCAAAGCAGAACATGAGCAACATCTTGGAACGATCTTGGAGCTGTTAAAGGAAGAGAAGCTCTATGCCAAATTCTCTAAGTGTGAGTTTTGGTTAAAAGAGGTTCAATTCCTAGGTCATGTTGTTAACAGTGAGGGAAAACATGTTGATTCTGCTAAGATCGAGGCAATAAAAGATTGGGACACTCCGAAGACACCGACGGAGATACGTTCTTTTGTAGGCTTAGCAGGCTATTACAGAAGGTTTATCTCGAACTTTTCTAAGATAGCTCTACCACTCACAAAGCTGACACAGAAAAGCGAGCCGTTTGTTTGGGAGCAAAAGCAAGAAGAAGCCTTTCAGACTTTGAAGCAAAAGCTATGCGATGCTCCGATCTTATCTCTCCCGGACGGTTGTGATGACTTCGTAGTATACTGTGATGCCTCCCATCAGGGACTTGGTTGTGTACTTATGCAACGAGACAAAGTCATTGCTTATGCTTCGAGACAACTGAAGATTCATGAGAAGAACTACACTACTCATGATTTGGAATTGGGAGCTGTGATATTTGCTTTAAAGATCTGGAGACATTACTTATATGGCACCAAGTGTACCATATTTACAGATCACAAAAGTCTGCAACACATATTTGATCAGAAGGAACTCAACATGCGGCAGCGACGTTGGGTTGAGCTACTAAATGACTATGATTGTGTAATCAAGTATCATCCGGGCAAGGCAAACGTTGTAGCGGATGCCTTGAGTCGAAAGGAACGGGTCAAACCCTTGCGCGTCAGAGCAATGGGAATGACTGTGCAGACAAGCTTACATGACCACATTATGCAGGCACAACAAGAAGCAATCAAACGAGGAAACTTGAAGAAAGAACTTGATTGCGGTGTGGAGAAACATTTGGAAACAAAACCTGATGGACTTGTTTACTTTAAGGATCGTATATGGATTCCTGCAGTAGATGAGTTAAGGAAGCTTATTTTTGATGAAGCACACATGACCAAGTACTCTGTGCATCCCGGTGCTGATAAAATGTACCAAGATTTACGTGCATTTTATTGGTGGCTGGGCATGAAGAAAGACATAGCTGAGTATGTTGGTCGGTGCCTTACGTGTGCTAAAGTGAAGGCAGAACACCAGAAACCGTCAGGTTTACTGGAACAGCCTGAAATTCCACTATGGAAGTGGGAACAAATAGCTATGGACTTTGTTACCAAGCTACCCCGCACTTCCAGTGGACATGATACCATTTGGGTTATCGTTGATCGATTAACCAAATCTGCTCATTTCTTGCCGATGCGAGAAACTTACACGATGGATAAACTAGCAAAGCTCTACATCAACGAGATAGTGGTACGCCATGGTGTGCCATTGTCTATCATCTCAGATCGTGATAGCAGATTTACATCAAGGTTCTGGCAATCGTTACAGAAATCTCTAGGGACGCAATTGAACTTGAGTACAGCTTATAATCCACAAACGGATGGTCAAAGTGAACGTACTATACAAACCCTAGAAGACATGTTGAGAACTTGTGTTCTAGACTTCGGTGGTAATTGGGATTCTCACTTGCCACTAATCGAATTCTCTTACAACAACAGCTATCATAGTAGCATCGGATGTGCACCGTTCGAAGCTCTTTATGGTCGAAAGTGTCGGTCACCGATCTGTTGGTCAGAAGTGGGAGATAATCGAATAACAGGGCCAGAACTTATACAAGAAACTACAGACAAGATTGTTCAGATACAACAAAGGCTACAAGCGACACGAAGTAGACAAAAGAGCTATGCCGATAAACGGCGTAAGCCGTTGGAATTCCAAGTGGCAGATCGTGTCATGTTGAAGGTTTCCCCATGGAAGGGCGTAGTTCGATTCGCAAAGAAAGGCAAACTAACACCACGATATGTGGGACCGTTCGAAATCATCGAACGTATTGGTCCTGTAGCATACAGATTGAGCTTACCGGATGAACTTAGTGGTGTACATGACGTGTTTCACGTCTCAAACTTGAAGAAATGCCTTGCTGATGAAACTCTTATCATACCAATTGAAGAAATTCAATTGGATGAACACTTACGTTTTGTTGAGGAACCATTAGAGGTTATGGATCGCAAGATTAAGCAACTAAGGCGAAGCCGTATTCCTATCGTTAAAGTGCGTTGGAACTCAAGGCGTGGACCCGAGTTTACTTGGGAACGCGAAGATCACATGAGAAACAAGTATCCCCAACTGTTCGCAGAGGAAGCCGTACCCGATAGCAATGCTTAAATTTCGGGAGGAAATTTCTCTAACAAGGGGAGACTGTAACATCAGTGCCGGACGCGTGCCGGAACGGTGATCGCAACAGTAAACACGAACAGTAATTCAGGTACACATTACGAGAAACTATGTTTATACTATTAATGCAAATGGATTATCATGAAACTATTAAACGATTGTCTGCACCTGAGTAAAATCTTAGGATTTAACAGTCAGAAAACATGTCAGACAACACAGCGTTGCAACATAAATACTTGATGTGATATGCTTTGGTGTAAACGTATGTGAGGTTAAACAAAACAAACTATAACAGTTGTTGTTGCGGAATGCTAAACCGATGAGTTATTCGTATAGGTGACGATCTGCACGAATGATTCTGATAGTTTAACGTTCTGAAATAATAACTTAACAGTAGTAAACAAGAATCAGAAAGCAAAACCATCGTCGTGTTCGTTCGAATGACGATTCGAACGAATACGCGCGATGGTGACGCGTTCTGACGAAACAAAAACGAAAACGATGAAAGATACGAACGACCATAATTTAAAGGAAATAACATATTTCCTATTTTACAATTTTGAAACTCATCATTAAATAAATTCTAAAAATATATTGGTAATTTAAACGTCATAAAATAATCCTTCTGTTTAAGTCCACAAATACGCGCGTTACGTACCGGAAACGTAACGAAAACGCGAACCGAGCAACAAAAACGAACCCGAACTCACTCATGGTATAAATACCATGAATGAGTCCCATTTTCTTATTTCCCACTTCATCTTCCTCATCTAAGACCCCAAACCCGGTTTTGAGAAAACCCTCCCATCTACAACCTTCAAACCTCCATAACTTCCTCATTTCTTCACCAAATTCGTCCATTCTTGAACCTACACGAAGCTCTCATCACCCTCTACAAGAAAGTACAACCGATCTAAGCTGAACACCACTGGAGTTCGAGGTATGAAGCATCAAAAGTCACGAAAATTAGGGTTTTCTAACCCTTTGGGCGCCCACTCACTTAGCCGGCCTCCCACCCTCAAACTTGAGCCAAATGACCACGAGAACCACCTCTAACCTACACCATCACAAAAAAAAAAACCATAGGCCACGGATTAGGGGGGGCTGCGACCTAGCCATGGCCGAAGGAAACCAGCTGGCCGAATGGCGCCAGGTCGAATGACCTTTAGTCGAAAGGCCTCAGCCGAAAGAACTTGGCCGAAAGGCCTCATGCTCAGCCCTCATTCGGCAGCTAGGCCCTTCCTTCGCCACCCTTCATTCGCCGGTCAACCTCACCCTCATTCGCTGGCCACCCTTCCCGAATGTGACTCACTCGGCCACAACCTTATCATTCGGCCCAAGTCACAACAACCGAGACACCTGCAGGCCCAATACTCAATTTGGTGGGCTACTTGACTACAACAGGCCCAACACCATAGCTAGAAACCAGGCCACACTCATGGGCCCAGAATTCATGCTTCGGCCCAATGGATTTTGACCAACAGGCTGCCAAAACAATGTCCAGACCCAATAACCAGTCCAAGCCCAAGTCGTGCGGCCCATTGCTGGCCCAACACCCTACTGCCTTGGCCCAGAAGTATTTCGGCCCATACCTCCTGTTTCAGCCCAACATTCTGGCCCAAGACTATGCTACACCGAAATGGCCCACTTTCATGTTGGATGGCCTATGGTGCAAGCAACCTAGCCCAATAACCTACTTTCTTCGGCCCATGATTGATTTTGGCCCAAATGAATCAGGCCCAGCTTGGCCCAAGACCTAATATACTTCGGACCATGATGAAACCTGTGGGGCCCAGCAAAATAAGCCCGAGGCCCACAAAACTTGATCCAAGGCCCACTCTTAAGGCTCATGTCCTAATTTTGGGGCCATTTTGCAAATGACTTGGCCAATAGTCTACTTCTGGCCCAATTCGGGTTCCAACAGCCATTGCAACTTCAGGCCCAACAATTCTTGCCTGGGCCCACCTCTAGCCCAACAAAATCTTCGCGGCCCAACGAAGGCCCACAAGGCCCATTTGATTACAAGGCCTTGTAACACTTGGCCGGGCCCTTGTATTTCAACAGCCTATTTCATGGGCCCACACATTTCGAATAGGCCTAACAACTTTCAATTGTTCAAGACTAGTCCAAGGCCCATATATTTGGGCTCGGGGCCCAACTTGTTACACGGAGGCCCAACAAGTTACTTGGTCACATGGTTCGGTCCGCATTCCATTTTAGGCCCACATGGGTTTACATATTGCATAAGCTCAAAACATTATGTGTCAAGAGAATATTGTCTCATTAATTCGTTATTATATGAATAATGTTCAAAGCTACAAGATAATAACTCATAATGACATTTTCTTAAAACAAATATACGGGACCGAACGGGAATCATGACCAAGCCTTAAGTGTAATAGCCAACTTTAGGGCTAACACCTACACATACACATACAAAACCTTACAAACCTATACTTACATATTTAAACAACGTGACATCAATACAGGATCGTGAATACTACAACTAATCACAACAAAGAGCGCGTGCATACTTGTTTAAACTAAGTCAACTACCACAACTACAAGGTGAGTTCATTGTCCCTTTTCAAACTATTTTGATTTTAAATCGGGACTGAGAAGCATGTTATACAATTTAAAACAAATGTTTTAAATTTAACAAAATGCTTTTATACGATTCTTATAGACAAACGTTAATGCTACTCTATTATGCCAAGTGCTAAAGGCATAAGTACACTATTTAAACTAATGTTGCTTGATTATGCCAAGTGCTAAAGGCATAAGCTACTTGATAATACTAAAGCTATGTGTTAATACCAAGTGCTAAGGGTATGTACTATCTGATGATGGTATTGTGAATGCTAAGACTACGGGGTTATGCCTCAAACTAATGCTATGAGTTATGCTAAATACTAAGGCTATGGGTTAAACTAAATGCTAATGCTATGGGTTTATGCTACAAACTAATGCTGCGGGTTATGCTTAATGCTAATGCTATGGGATTATGTTACATGTTAATGCTATGGGTTTATGCTAGATACTAATGTTAACACTGAATGCTAATGATGCTATGATGCTATGTGGATGCTAAATACAAACATACATACATATACACATATTGAATACTTGAAGCTATGGATACTCTAAACTCTTGAATGCTATATGATTGTCATGCTAAAACAACGGTTTGGCCTCTCAGTGCTTGCCTTACCTGTTGTAAAGCTAGTACTTGTGAACAAGTTACGTAAATGCTGGAAACATTGAATGCTATAAACTATTGGCTATGGAAGAACAATAGTTGGTCTCTCAGTGCTTGCCTTCATGTGTTCTTCCTAGTCGGGACTTGAAGAACAATAGTTGGTCTCTCAGTGCTTGCCTTCATGTGTTCTTCACAGTCGGGACTAGAAGGCACCTATTATGGTCTCGCAGTGCTTGTCATAGGGTGTCCTTCATGGTCTGAAGCGAGGAAATTGACTGATGGTCTCCCAGTGCTTGCCATGCAGTGTTTCCCACAAACTATTTACTCAGGTGATCAGTGACTAGGACGATTTTGGTGAACCTTCGTTGACTTTGTGTCATCCTGGGAATCCCTTATCTCCCCCTAAGTTGCAAATAAATCCTGGGGCCGGTATGGATTGTTACTGAATTCCTTCGGGCATTCAGTTGTCTATTCCGGTAACATTCAAACATACTTACGGATACTATGGATAAACTTACAAACAAAATACTTAAACTATGATGGGGAAACGAGATTGAAAGGTAGTTAAAATGCTTAATTATTATTAACAACAGTGTTATATCCGGATTAGTATGTGGTGGGATGTTGGCTGGGCGGACGGTAAGTTCGACCCTACATATGCCCTATATATAAGCATACCGATTGGGATATTACATGTGGAATTAATAAGATTAAGGTTTTATCGAAAGGGTTTTGCTAAAGCTATTTAAACTTATAAACTACATGAACTCACCAACCATTGTGTTGACCTTGTTTCTTTTACATGCTTTCTCAGGTGATGCACAGGTATAAGCTAAGGCTCAGGATTGCACACTAGGCTGCCCAGCTAGAGGACCTAGTTAACTTTCGGAAGCATGCTTTTGTTAATTATACGAATCACTTTTGGATGTCTTGTACAGTTACAAGATAGAAAACAATTGATTCTTTTGTTAGGTTTACCGAGTTAAATTACTGAACATTGACATTGTAATTTAATTCTGTAATCCTAGTTAATGCTTGATTGTGCTTTAGTTATTCTTAACATTGATGCTATGTAAACAATCTGATCTAACATGATTATCATTCACGATATCGCGCCCCGGGAACCTTCCGCCCGACGGGGACTTCGATCCTACCCCGCCGGCCTGGGGTGTGACATCACCACATCCACTTCCACTGCTCCCACCTTTTCTCCCCAAGTACTTCAAGAAGTGTTAAGCCCACTTCTTACCACTCATCTCACCAACTTCCTTGCCAACTTTACCAAGGACTTCTTTCATACCCAGAAAATCCAAATGGATCCAAATGAACTAGCCAACCATACCCTGTATTTGCATTCTCTCACAGGCATTGCTCCTCCTCCCTCTTGGTTCAAGGAATAGGCTGGTGAAGCCAAAAAAAGGGAGAATGAAAGACTCCTTGTAGAAGCTCAAGCTGCCAAAAGGGCTCAAGATAAAACTGAGGAAAGAAGGATGAAGGCTTTGAAGTTAAAGAATCAAAAGGCTCTTCTCAATGTTGCCTTGGATCAACAATTTGAGACTGTAGCTGCAAAGGCCAACTGTGAACAGAAACAAAAAGAAATAGAGGCTCAAATGGAGACTAGAGCATCAGGGTTGACCAGAAAACCCAAACCCAAGCCTACCAAACCTGCTCCCACTAAACAAATAAAAACCACAACTGCAACTCCCTCTTCCTTAGCATCATCCACCAAGACATACAAGTTCAAACTGATTCTGTCCAATCTGAACATAATCCAACCTCTCCTAAACAAACCTCCCCCACTAAATCTATTCCTTCCTCACCTACAAAAACCAATAGAGAGGACTCAGCCACTCTATCTTCCAAATCTGATTCTCACACCCTTCTGGACTTGTCCAGGGAAACCTCACCAAATCACACTATCTTGAATGCATCCAAAATAAGGCAAAAACCCAGACCCGTAATCACTTGGTCTTTCTTAAGAAGACAAAAGAATGTAGCCAAAAAATCCAAAACTTCCACTGCCAAACTCAAGAAACCTTTAACTCCCATTTCGAAACCAAGCTAAGACTCAAGTGATGATCAACCCATCTCTTCTCTAATGCCAAGAAAAAGAAGGCTTAGATTAGCTGATGATGATGAGTCTGATTCCAATCCATCCATGACTACCAAAGCGCCCTATCAATAAAACCAGCTGAGGCTGGAGTTGAGAAATCTCAATTCTCTCCTCCAAAAGAATCTCTCTCTCCAAAGAGGCAATTCCCTTCAACTGAAGAGCTTCAAGATCAACAAAATAAATAAGTTGAAAGGGAAAATAAGATCTTAGCTGATCTTGAAGCCTCTAGTTTTTTAGGAGAGGAGCTGATCAAAGTCTATCAGGATCAGATAGTCTACATCGATCAGCAACAAGACAAAACTTATCACACTGAGAGGGAGAAACTCATAAAGTTTCTGCTAGATGAAGGTAGTAAAAGGTTGAGACCTTCGAAAATTGTGACATAACAAGCCTTAGAAAGGAAGCTAAAGTTATTTCTAAAAGAATAAAGGAGGCTAATTAAAAGAAGAAGACCATTGAATAGAGAAAAAGAATAAAACACATCCTTATCCAAAATCAGTGGGAACTAAGGAACGTAATCATGAGATGGAGGAATGATATTCTGTTTTATGAATGGACAAAATTTAAAAGAGTCCATAGTGATCATCCTAAACTATGGCGAGAGACCATATCACCTTCCACAGCCTTGGTATCTAAGCTCAAGGAGGCAGACCCAAGTACACTAATTGATCATCTGCTAAATGCACCTCTGGGAAATCTCAATGTTGGCTTTGAGCAATCCTCCTCAGATGTCAAGTTTAAGCATTGGATTGAAATTGAAAAGGAGTTCCTGCCAGCTCTCTTGAAAGACTATGAACCTCATCAGCATGCTGTAGTAAAAAAGGTGCTTGACTCGAGGGATCAAGTCAAAAGAAAAGAGATCATACACTGGCCTTCAGCATCCCCTCCCAATCTCTCAAGAGCTGGTTCTTTGATCAATACTCCAAATCCATAACCATTGAAATATTCAATGGGCCAAGAACCTTCTTCACAGATTGTGACTCCATCCTTAACCTCCCCAAGGATGATCTGAAAGCTCTGCAACATAAAACCTTGGAGAATGTTGACAATAATTATGAGGTCCTACAGTTTGTGCGCAATATCAGGAATCAAATTAATTTGATTTTAAGTCAAAAATAAACGGTTTTGGCTTCATCAGTCCAGAGAAAGATTGGTGGAAAAATAAGGACTGATGAGCAAAACCACTGTGAAGCCCAACAACAGAATAACAACTGCGGATTGCCTAACCGTGGACACTTGCTCTTAACCTCTATCTCTCAACCGCGGACTACAACAACGGATCCAACAACAACGGATCCAATAAAAACTGATCCAACAACAACGGTTTCAACAGCTGAGGCAACAATCGCGGATAAGGTATTGAAGACAACAGCGGAATCAACAACCGCGGAATAGCTTTTGCGGTTCAACCACTGAAGACAAAATAACTGATCACAACCACGGAAGAACACCTGAAGACCCTTGTTTCCGTAGTTGTTGACTTTTATATCAGTTGTTGTACATTTTTGTTTGTATCGGTTTCAGTATTTTTGTTAGCTGTTTGCCTTATTATTTCTTATCCTGTAAAATTGAATGTTGGGTATTTATACCTCACCATTGCCTGAAATATTTGAATTGAATTCCCCGAAAATTCCTTGTGCTGTCATTCTGTTTTTTCCTTTTCTATCAATACTAAACAAACTGAAAATAACTAAGTGCTCAACTTAAGAGGGAGTGAATACATAGGCTTTGACCTTGAGTCTAAAGTTGAATATTCCTGGTTAAATAACTCCTCACGGTTCAACAATACGACATTATTTTTGTAAAAATATATATAATAAAAACCATCATTTTTATTTTAAAATGATTATAATATTGTTATAAAAAATGAATCTTTTTCAATTCATTGTGTCTAGATATCGTGATTGTTTCTTTCTTATTTGTTTGCCTAAATCATCTTTTATGTGTTTTTCTTACAAGTAATTTTGTCATTTTTACATATCATTGTTTCTTTTTTAAAATTTATTTTGTCATTTGTACTCATCATTCTGTCACCATAGTTTCATATTATGTGTTCTGCAACATCATTGTACACAATTACATGTACTAAAGACACAATGTACCAAAAAAACAAATTTTTTTCTATAGCAATATTATACTCATTTTGAAGATAAAAAAATGTTTGTTTTCATGCTATATTTGATTTTAAAAAATAATGTCGTATGTATTAGTTATAAACAATTAAAAAAGATGGGGGAAATTGATTGATAAAAAGTAAACAAAAGTGATTACTAATAAAATATCATTTAACAATTGAATTAATCATAATCATTGATTTATAATTTAATGGCTTATAATCCTTATTAGCATTTTTAAGATAAGGGTCATATTTAATTTATCCTAAACTTATTTTATCAATAGTTAAATTTTATATAATAACATGTAAAGTTATATATGGGGAAGGGATCATATAATAACCCTCTTTAATTGAGGTAACCCATTAACCCTGGCAAAAAACGCTCAACTCGCAAAAAATTTTTTCCATCGTCTTTTTTATACAAAAATAGGGGGGACTCCTTTTTTAAGCGTTCGCTAATTCACAAGCGTTTAAAAGTTAAACGAAATGTAAGTTTGCGTTACATTGCGACACTTAAATATATGTTCGTAGTGTAACGCAAACTTACATTTCGTTTAACTTTTAAACGCTTGTGAATTAGCGAACGCTTAAAAAAGGAGACCCCTATTTTTGTATAAAAAATACCATGAGTTTTTTTTTTTGTGATTTGAGCGTTTTTTGCCAGGGTTAATGGGTTACCTCAATTAAGTGGGTTCTTATTTGCTCCTTACCCTATATATATATATATATATATGTGTGTGTGTGTATATATATGAATTAAAAAATATTGAAAACTCGATCTTAAAGAGAAAACACTTAAACCGTATGTGGACCGTTATCTTTATTTTATTAGAATGGGTATATTGTTAAAAATACAACTCTCTCTCTTTCTCTATAACATCACCATTTTTTTTTATTTTAAATCATTTCATCTCTCTTTCACGCAGATCTCTCTATTTCAAATTCTTTTGAATATTACTAAAACTTAATTAAACATATTTAATATTATTAAGTATTTTTTAAAATTTGTAAAAATTGATGTGTTTACACATGTGTAGTTTTCAGATGTACATTGTGTAATAAACTTGTACATTTCTAGTTCTACACATGTGTAGATTTTCAATCAGAATGTTTTTTTCCTCATATCAGTTTTATGTATACTATTTTATGTACCTAGACAAACGTGGATGTATTTTTTTAAGTTGAGGTTATTGTGTGTATTTGTTTTTTAATCCTGTACATGTGTATTTGCGAATTTTATAGTTGTTTCTTTAAATTTGAATATGTTAAACATATATATTCTTTGAGTCAAATGTTGTGACAACTGGTACCTTACCGTCCAGCAAATCCGTACGCTACGTGTACTTACACCTAAAACTATGCGTGAATGCTATGTGATAAACAATATGTGATAACTATTCAGTGGAAAAAATTAACAGTTGTATATATTTCAATGAGAATTGAAATATAATATACAATAACACGTGTGAAATAACAGTGTGAAAACAAATGACAAAAACACGTTGGTTGCGATCTGATATACACAGATAACAGGAATCAGATGGCCAACAAATCAGTGAGAAAACAATGTGAATTCATTTATAACAATGTGAAAACAGTTAGTATTAGTTGAGTCCGTATGTGAGAAAGTACAATCCAAACAACAGTTCAGTATCGTTTACGAACGATGAGCTGACAGAGTGTTTGCGTGGGTGACAATTCACACAAACATATTTGTGGGTTTAACGTTATGAACGACATCTGACAAATAGAAAACCAAATCAGAAAGTGAAACGTACGATCGTATTCGTACAGTTAGCGCTCTGTAGGAAAACGCACGCAAGTTACATTTTCTGACGAAACGACAAAAATAAACCATTACTAACGATAAAATAATAAAAATAAAATAAAAATAATATTTATTAGAAATTTCAACCTAAAAAGGTTTAAGTTAAACTAATTTTATAAAACTATACGTAATTAACGTTAAGTAACGAAACAACGCGAATTAACGCAACCGATCAAAACCGAACACGCGGGTAAACACCCGGGGTATAAAACCCCCATCTTCTTTTCCTTCTCTTTCATTTTTGCAGAAAATATCTCTCTCTCTCTTAAAATTCATCTAAGCTCTATCTCTCTACAAAACTGATACAAAATCAGCCATAACTTCCTTGATTCTTCACCAAATCGCGCATATAATATATCAAAACGATCATCTTGACGAGAGGAACCTTGTAGTACAAGGGATCGGAGCTGATTTGAAGTATTTTGGACAGAAATCTAGAGAGAAGTTGCGGTTGGAAGTGGGTTTTCATCATCTTTGAGGTATGAACTTGTAACCTGGTTTTATCCTTTCAATACACTTAGATTCTGCACAAGAATGGGTTAGGAACATCATAAACATGTTAGTTCGTTGTTCGGAAGGATAATTCACGGGTTCCCGCCTTTGGTTCTCCTTAATAACCTCAAGAGGGATCCGATGGATAAGTAACGGGTTCCCACTTTTGGTTCTTCTTTGAAGACCTAACGGGGGATCCTCAGCTTAGTTCAACAGGTTCCCACTTTTTGTTCCTATGCAACACCTTCTGGGGGATCCTAAACCCAGACAACAGGTTTCCCACTTTTGGTTCCTGTGCAACACCTTCTGGGGGATCCTAATCCCATACAACAGGTTTCCCACTTTTGGTTCCTGTGCAACACCTTCTGGGGGATCCTAATCCCAGATAACAGGTTTCCCATTTTTTGTTCTTCTTTAAAAACCTTGTGGGGGATCCTTAGGTTAATTCACGAGGCCCCTCTTTTGGTTCTTATACGATACCTATTAGGGGAACTTCTTTAAACCTAACCTTGAGCTTCTAAGTTAGCCTTCATTTTTGTTGGGTTAAGGTTTATTAGAGATAACATCATAAAACTAATTAGTTACAAACCTAGTAAATCACTAGAGTGGTCTTTAGGACACTTAGTCGATACGCACAATTCTCATCATAACTCTTAAACACATACTAATGTTAGTAATGCCAACATAAACAAATCAAACACAGGTTGAATCCAACATCATTGCAACAACAGTGAGCGTGTACATTCCTCGAGTCTTAGTCAACCACTACAACATCCAGGTGAGTTCATATGCCCCTTTTAATTAATCTTTTGGTTTTAAATGCGGGGCTAAGAAACATGCTAACCCTTTTATTTATTTAAAAGCTTTAGTATATTATTTCAATTATCATATGATTTAGATAATAATGAGTTTATCTTTATTATCATATTTTATCATATCATTATCATTATGTGTGCTTGTGTGTGAAATAACATGTAAAACATAACATGTATGATATCATGATAACAAAATTTCATGATATCATCCCATCAAAATGAATGACACAATGCATCAAGGCTACATCTCATATCAACGGGTTTATAACACTGAGACAACAAGAGTGATGCTCATGATGACATCATTCACCACAATTATTAACACTTTGTAATAAGGCGAGCTCTTATTACACGTTGTTAAAATCATTGAGAATACATAACATCGAGATAACACATGAGACAAACACTTGGGATATCAAGGACGACATTATGGTAACATGGTTTCAAGATGTCATCCCCTACATATGCTAACATTGTATAATAAGACAAGATCTTATAAGACAATGTTAAAGACCAGAGATCATAGCATTGTGTTCATTTCATTTTGATTACACCATTAGAACATATCAAGGATTATCTCAAGATAACATAATTTCCTGATATCATCCAATCACTAAAATAACATAAGTGTATTTAAGATTTCATCTTATAACACTTTGTTATTAACACTGAGGTGACATTGAGACAACATTGAGACAAGTACAAGAGGTAACAAGAATGATACTCATGATAATAAAATTTCAAGATGATAGCATTCACCATAATTATTAACACTGTGTAATAAGACTAGTTCTTATAAAACTTTGTTAAAAACACTAAGATAATGACAATTGGAGAACACAGAACATCAACAAATTACTATTAAGCCTGTTTGTATTATATCACAATAATCATGTGTTCATAAGTTTCATGTCCAGTCGTAAGTCCCTACAAGTAAATTGTTTACCAGTTAATTTAGTGAGACTAAACCGACGATAGCGTAGTGGTACCATAGGTTTGACAAACCTCTGGTGAGTGAGGTAGGTACGTTGATCGTATTTTGGTATCATTGGCCGGTAACGTATGACCGGTAACAGGGCTGCATCAGTCAGGTTTGGTAAACGACACATGGTGATATTAATCTACAGAAACTGATTGTAATTAAATCATTCGTTTCTATTATATGGTAGATTGAGGAATTGACTTTCTCTTATGTCATATTACTAGTGATAGTTTCATTGAAGGCACATATTCTATGGGAACACAAATGGAATAGGGGTAAATTGGAGGCATTGTAATCTGATTACGTGAGGATCACAATGGGTTCAATTTATGCTCTATACATTTAGGATAAGAACAATTATGAAAAGTTAACTATTACTCCTTTAATTAGAAGTAAATTACAGTTAACCCTTTATGAGAGAATAATAACAAGGATAAGGTTTAATAAATCTGTTTTCCTTAAAACATTGAGGGATTATCGTAACCTAGGTTATGATAACTTAATTCCCTCTTACATTATTATTCTATATATATAACATTATGGGTGATGAACACATATTATGGGTTGAACATCAGATGGGCTGAACACATGTAAGATGAAATGGGTATCCGTAGTTGTACTTATAAGTGGTGTTGAATCCAGTCAAGTATGTGGTGGGATGTCGGCTGGGCTAGTTTCCCTACATATGCCCTATATATAAGCATGCTTGATATGGATGATGTACTACTTGTAAGTGTATCTATGGAGTGGACATTATGTGAGACTGATGAAACAATTAGCAATAAGACTTGTGTGACAATGTGATTGTGACTGACAAGTATACAATGGATTTGAAGTACTAAACTTATGAACTCACCAACCTAGTGTTGACTTATTTTAAATGCATGTTTTCTCATGTGACGAACACCCTATATCAAGACATTAGCTAGTGGACTATATAGAAGACCTAGCTTACTTTTGTGTGGTGCACAACTTTTGATGACATGTTTGGTGAATCACTTTTGTGAATCTTGTGCAGATACAAGATATCAACCTTATTACTGTTTTGGATAGACTTACTTAGTTAAATTATGAACATGACAATGTAATTTAACTTTGTAATTCTATATCTCTGTCATTTAGCATTTCTCATTATACATCATGTGCATTGTAAACAATCTGATCATTTCGATTATCACAACGATATCGCGCCCGAGAACCTTCCAGCTGACGGGAAAGTCGATCCAGCCTGCCGGCTCGGGGTGTGACAAATGACCTTGTGTATTAAAACTTAAAATTTTTTAGATCAGTTAAACATGTTTAATTTTTTTAATACTATCGAAAATTTATTTTGTATAAAAAGTACACATTTTTTTGTGCTTTTTGTTCTTAAATAAAAGGTTTTTTTAGTTTGTTATAAAACTACAAATTTTTATGTTTTTAATTTTTTCTTAAAAATTGTGTTGGATAATTTAAGAAAACCACACATGTGTAGTTTAAGAATTTTGTAGTCGTTTTCTTAAATTCTATATGTTTAGTACATATTAAAACTACGCATTTTTTTGTGTTTTTTGTTCTTAAAAATTGGGTTTCATACATTTTTGCAATTTTAATATTTGAAAAAGTATTTTACAAATGTGTAGTATATGGTTAATTTCAAATATTGAGAAAAGATAGATATAGAGAGAGGAGAGAAAGAGGAGAGAGGAGAGAAAGAGAAAAAAAAGTCTATGTTACTCCTTAGAGTATCCGGTGTGCCGGGTGAGCAGGCGTGAAAGGGGGCGTGGGCGGGTGTGGAGGAGCGGGTGTGAGTGGGGCAACGACACAATGGACCGTTGGTGGAGCATCTTTTGACCCTTGGAAGGTTTAAAAAAAAACTTATTTAAAAAAAAGTACTATATATACACACATAATTTAACATCACACAATCTTTTTTCTTTACATCACACAAAAAACATCAAACAAAAAAAAGTTTTGTTAAAAAATGCAATTTTTACGGGATGATGACGATTTTAGCGAAGGTAAATACTTTTTAATTGAAGCCGCACAACTTACTTACGACATCATCAAACAACAAGTTGAAAGACCCATTCTGACTAGAAGAGCACGAATTAATCGAGATCGTCTTGGAGCTCACGCACGTCTTGTTGACGATTATTTTTCAGAAAATCCGAAGTACCCCGAACATTTATTTCGGCGTCGTTTTCGGATGAGTCGGAATCTTTTTTCGCGAGTGTGTGATGATTTGGAACAAAACTTTGAATTTTTTTCAACAAAGGTGTGACGGAATAGGTAAGATCGGGTTTTCCGATCTTCAGAAATGTACTTCTGCAATACGCCAATTAGCCTACGGCACTAGCATCGATTCGTTTGATGAGTATTTACAGATGTCTGATAGAATGGGGCGGGAATTCATTTACAAATTTTGTAATGTTAAATTTATTTATATAAATTTATATGTTTATTTTTGTACTTTATATATGTTTATTTTACGTACAGGCGATTGTACGCGAAGAAATACTTGAGGAAACCAAATTCCCATGACGTCTAGTAAATTTACACGTTTCATGAAGATGCTCATGGTTTACCCGGTATGTTAGGTAGTCTCGACTGCACCCATTGGGAATGGGACAATTGCCCAACAGCATGGCGAGGTCAATTCCAACGAGGCGACCATCCAAGACCAAGTTTTATGCTAGAAGTTGTTGTATTGAAAAATCTTTGGATATGGCTTGCCTTCTTTGATGCATCGGGATTGAACAATGATATAAATGTTCTAGATCAGTCGCCGATTTTCAACGATCTTACTGGAGACATGGCACCCGGTCAGCAGTTTATTTGCAATGACACAACATACAAATACGGGTATTATCTAGTCGATGCTATTTATCCGCAATGCGCTACTTTCGTGAAATCGTTTACAACACGACAAACTAAAGATGATAGACGTCCATATTTCCAGAACCATCAAGAGGGGGCAAGAAAAGATATTGAACGAGCATTCGGCGTTCTTAAACAAGTGGCACATCATTCAACACCCTGCAAGAGCTTGTAAGCCAAGTAAGATCCGAAACTCGTTATACGTATGTGTGATACTACCCAACATGATAATCGAAGATAACGGTCTAGCCATATGTGAATTTTATGCAGAAGATGATCCGAATTTGATGGAGCATGTGGGAGATCAGCGATGAGGAAAAACAAGCAAACCGTCAAATGCTTCGTAACAAGGATACACATGCGAACCTCAAAGCCGATTTGATTGAACATTTATGGAAAAATCGTGAAGTTTAATCTTAAATTTTAATTATATTTATTGTTATGTTTTTTTTAAATATTTTATACAATTATTAATTATTAGCTTTTTTTTATTAAATTGTAATGTTTATTTATAATTTTATGTAATTTTTAATTTATGATTAATTATATCTAATAATTTAATTTAAAAAAAAAGAAAAGATGATATGAAGTGGTTGGACCAAGGGGCATTTCCACCACTTTTGGTGGAGTGGGTGGTTGTGGTGGGTGCCTACGAGGCACATATGTGGAGTGGTTGGACCAAGGGGCATACCCATGGTCTTATAAGGGGTAAAATAAGTATTTTTCATTTAAAAACCTCAATAAAATATTTAACTTTAATTACGCACCATAAGTTTTTTCTGTTTAATTATTAAAATATAAAATAAGTTTGATTTAACGGTACACGTAGAGTTTAAAGGTTTTTTTTCTTTAAGATCGGGTTATCATAGTATTCAATCCCTATATACATATACATACACACATACATATATATACACACACACATATATACATACATACATACATACATACATACATACATATCTATATACACACACACATATTCACACAGATACACACACACACACATATATACTAGTAAGAAACCCGCGCGATGCGGCGGCGTCGACAAAAAAGAAACGTACACAAATACATTTGTATATCCAAATATAATCAATATTACAACATTTACCAAAATATAGATTAACTAAGCACAAAAAATTTATCTAAAAGCAAATTTAATACAATAATGGAGATATATACCAATAAAGATTGAGCTTTCATAAACATCATTTAGACAAACAAATAATACAATGACCAAAATTGATTATAATACATTTTGTTAAATAGTGTAGTATCTCCTATTTAACATATCAATTTAAATTTGATGACAAATTATTGTATTCCACCTTTCTAGCCTACTGACACAATTGAATTCTTTTAGGGTTGTTATCTTTGCCTTTTTAAGACTTCAAACAAGGTATAGTAACAATCTTCTGTCAAAAAAACAGGAAAAAGGAAAGCAAACAAGAAAGAAAGCAATTTTTTTGTGTTAAGATGTTAGCTAAACTTTTGAACCATCTACTCATTGTTTCATTGCATCCAGATTTTCACTTTATAAGTTCAATCTCATGCTTTACAAGGCTATCACACACATTATACATGGTTCACATGTAACATAAAGATAGCAATCTGAAACATGTTGCTAACTTCAGTCTTTGAAGGCTTCATTTTTTTTTCCACTTATTCATTTCAAGGTGTATAGTTGCCTGCAGTTTTAGAAGTAGAGATGCACAAAAAAACCGGTTAACCGAACCGGTACCGGTTCGTAACCGGTTAGAAACCGGTTTTTAAACCAGTTATTGAAATCGGTTTTAGGTTTTCAAAAAAACCGGCGGTTTGGGACCGGTTTGACGTTTCAAGAGGCCAAACCGGTTAACCGGTCCTTCTCATAAAAAAATCGGTTATTTGGCGGTTAACCGGTTCGGTTAACCGGTTTCGGTTATACATCGGTTTTGGTTTTTGAGCTCGAAAAACCGGTTATTGGTAAAAACCGGTTTTGAGACTTTCACCGGTTAACCGGTTTGGTTATTCCAAAACCGGTTTTTTACCTGTTAACCGATTTGTGCACCTCTATTTAGAAGCCATATTAGTTGTGTTAATAAACATAATGACATGTTAAATAGAAAAAGAAAAGGGAAAACAGAAATCATTACAATTCTTATGTCATTAGTCTATTTCTTACAAAGCAGGTAGATCAGTCAGATTGGTTGATGGGTCAAATTGGGTTCGAGTCAAAAAGGTTGTTTTTCAAAAATTAACATGTTCAAGTGAAACAGACGGGTCAGCAAATTGAGTTGGAACTATCCACTCCCTCCTTCCCAACCAAGTTACATTTTATTGATTTGAGCAACATTCCAAATCCTTAATCGCTGCATCGATTCCTAATCTAACATAAAACCACGTAAAAAGAGAAAACCCATGTACCTAACAAAAAATCACAAATTTAAAAATAAGCAAAAGAAAAATGTATACTTTAGGATATTTCAAATACAATTTGACTATCCATTTGGTCAAAGATGTGTTCTTGAAACCCTCCAATTAAAAGTCTATGTCCAAGACCACTATTAACTCTCGCGGTTTTAGGACCTGCACAAGACGAAAATAGACCTTTTATTATAATATAAAAAGAGTGACATGTAAAGAAAATAATTTGGCATTTAATTAAACCAAATTAAGCATCTTAATTCATATCTGAAATGATGCTTAATTACTCACAACTTTTGATGTTTCAAAACCAATCATGAAACAAGTCACCAAAAGAAAGATTCTAGCAGTATGGATCAACTTCCCTTCCGTCACCTAACAAAATGTCATTTTTGATAATAAATAGAGCAAAGATCATTCTAGTATTTTCCAGAAAAGTGGGATGAAATATACTTATAATAGTAGAAGATAATTAAACCAATCATGAGCTAGAAAGTAAAAACCACAAATGAGACATGATCAGTTCCTCAACCAGCAGATGAGATCCGAAACTAAATCAACTACATTTCGGCGGCCATCATGCCAGCAAAAATAGTATAAAGTAAAGCAATGCACAAGAAAAAAATATGCAAAGAACAACCTTATTTCCTCTTCCAACCCTTATTGAGATTGACTGAGGATCAACATCTGCAACTGCAGTGTCATCTTCTACAACAAATAAATGAAACAATTATAAGAAAAATACAAACAACAATGGAAAAAGTGAAAACAACATATATCATTTCAATTTAATCCATGTAAGTTCTGAAACATTTATATCATCAAACAATACCATCTTTTTCATATGCTGATGTTATTTGCGTGCTTTTGTCATATGTTTTAATAGTAATCACTTTTTCCAATAATACTCTTTATTTTTTTATTTAACTCATTTTATTATTTTTTTTCCTCATGGATTACTATTACGATGAATATAAACTGTCATGTTTACTAATCCAGTAGGCAGTCTGATGAATATAAACTGTCCATGTTTACTAACTTAAGAGTAATGCAGAAAAATGAATTCCCAAAAGAGGCATCATCACTAACTAATAAGAAGACATTTACAAACCAATTGATAAACACAAATATACAAACACCAGCATGCTTTACCATATTTGTATAAGGATACGAAATGAAAAATCAAAATGCACACATACCTGGAAAAAACTCAGCTAAGTATTTATCCTTTTCGCTACCATTGCTGCATAAAACAAACAATCAACCTATAAAAGAGATACATTTAACAATCAGTAAAGACTACATAGATACTTCTATAAAATAAAAACAAATAATTGTTTACCTAAGATGAAAGTTGTGCACTTGAGACGTGATTTTTTTTTTCCAAATTACCATCTTGGGTCATCTCAATCTACAAATAATAAAGCTAATCCAACACCAAAAACAAATTTAATAACCAAAATCGATAACAATTGATGCAAGAAGAAACCAAATAACCCTGGAAAAATACATACAAGAATAGCGGTTTGGCCTAGAAAAAAGTGTTTATGAACTAAGTTAAGAGTATCAACTTAAAAGATAAAATGGAAAAAAAATAAACAAAATTGACATTTTGATGCAACAAAGTAGATATAATATGCAAAATATGAATAAAAATCCCTCAAATTAGGTTGATAAACTCACCCTTAATGAAGATTTACCGTGGCTAGTATGATTGCCATTATTTGATTCCCCTAATCAGTTCCTGACACAAATCCAAGCATCCTGATCCAATTTGAACCAAATAATCAGTTCCAAAACACAAATTCAGTTGTGCACTTGAGACCAGAATCTACAGTTACACATGAGAGGTGTTGATTTCGTTGCCAAGCTAATGTTATTTTCTTTATTTTTCTTACATATGTGTATCATAAATTTGTATTTTTTGATCATGTTATTTGTATTTTTAGTCAAAATTGAGAGAAGCTCAAGTGATTTTGTTGTATTGTCTGCCAACGTTTGTTTTTCGATTATATGCCTCTGTTATTTAGAGACGTATTTAGTAAAAATTGTATACACATTTATAGACATATTCATTCGTGATAAGGACAATTTTCCATTTAAACAGGTAAACTCTTAGTTAGGTTGGAGAAGCTATCTATTCAGACCTTTTTGTTTGTCTATAACTTCTAAAAGCATGCAAGGATACTTTAAGTATAAGAGGTATGCATATGGTGGGTTTTTTATAAGCATGCATGACTATAACTATATTAGATGCTAGAGACATGCAAGACACAAAAAAAATTAAAAGGAAAAATAAATTAGAAAATTAATATTAACAGATTTTAAAATTTTAGAAGCATTAAAAGGCAAAATAACTCACTTTAATACTGCATGACTCTGAAAGTTCTTCTTGGAGATTTGCATGATCTTTTAAGCAAGCAGTTAACTTCTTTTTCATGTCATCTATCTCTTGCTCAGACCAGCTGTTTTAATTGAGCATTAGTGTTAATGCTAAATAATAGTATCAAAACATATTTAGCTAGATATATAAACAATTAAAGATTGATGCACCTCCAAAACATAACTGATTTCATAAAGTATTATCTGAAAAGCATCTCTGTTAATTTTCTTAACAGCAATTGTAATGGATCACCAATGTGCATTAAACATATGATCAATATAAATAGTTTTTTAAAACCTAAAAATATTAACATTTGATGCGTGACAATTGTTATATCTTTTGCTATAACCCAATGAACAAAATAGAAAAACTTCTTCAACCAGTGAGTCAAACTACCTGACCCCTAGCCCATTTAACTCCTGTTTTATATGACAAATTTTGGGCCTAAACACGTTTAAACCTGCAATCACCGTACCACCATTTTTTCCATTAACATACATCATATAATCTTCCAAGTAAATAATGCACATTTGCATATGTAATTTCTATATGCAATCAAAAGATATGAAAACAACATTGAATAATCAATATTTCATGAAAATATATCAACATTAGTGATTGAAAAACTGATAAGATTTGGTTTCAATCAACTTGTATAACCTAAAACTGAATAGTGAAGCAAGCAAGCCAAACACATCATGTTCATTATTTGGGCTAAACATGT
Source organism: Mikania micrantha (assembly GCA_009363875.1). Classification (NCBI taxonomy): domain Eukaryota; kingdom Viridiplantae; phylum Streptophyta; class Magnoliopsida; order Asterales; family Asteraceae; genus Mikania; species Mikania micrantha. The sequence continues at coordinate 28,415,138 of CM018695.1, forward strand.
TGATGTGAACAGGATGAGACTTCTTAATGACTACAATGACCATAGTCGAAGGAGACTTCCGTGTAAATCCTTCAAACTTCCCGTCTCTTTGATTCCACTAAATATAACCACAATCCATATGCTTTGAGTCCTTGATTTTCTTAGAACTTTGTAAATAAACATTAATTTTAACAAAATCACAAAACACGAATCAGATTACTAACAAACCACTAAATAAGATGAAATCAAACATTAAAATCATCATATAAATTCAACAAATAAAAAAAAAGATGAACAAATTTAAGGTTAGAAGATTACATACAATCAGATTACATACAATCGAGTAGAAAATTAAGGTTAGAAGATGAACAAAAATTAGGTTAAAAATAATTCTAAGCCATACCACGATTGAAGAGCAGCGAGCGTGGGGTTCCAATTGAAGAGCGGTGGAGGAACAATTGAATCAAACCAGCCCTCTTTAAAGATGAATTCCAAGATTTTGAAATTTGAATTTGGAGCCATATCTTCCTTTTTGGTGTATGAAGTTTCAGGAACCATCTATCAAAGACATTCAACCTACCTCTTTCGTCTTCGTGCTTCAGACTTCTACAGAGTTCTTCAGAGGTTGAAATGAACATCTGGTTGAGAATAATTCCTAAAAACAAAATCAAACCTCTTTCGTCTTCGTGTGTGACGATTTCTTGTGTTGGGGTGTAGAAGACGAAGATGGCAATGTTTGGTGAGGGAGATGGTAAAGTAGGGTAACCAGTAAACCATCGGATACATGGCAAACATATTCGTATTCAAGGATAAGTGCATTATAGTGTTTTAAGTAAAGCTTAAACATGTGTACATATCTTAAAATTAAGAACATAACCCATTCTCTCTCCAATATATATATTAATAGTAGTAAGATATATAGATATATATATATATATATATATATATATATATATATATATATATATATATATATATATATATATATATATATATATATAGGTAAGTGTTCAAATGAAACCCTTGACTTAAGCAATAACCCATTAACGTAAATCTAATGATTAATCTAAAAGTTGATTGTACAGATTGTGCCACGTTTCTTCATTAAAATTAAAATACAGAAGAATATTTTAGTCGTTTGTAACATATTAAAAAGATAGAATTAATTTGGTGGTGTCATATGTCACCTTCTAATATATTTTAATATAAATACTTTATTATTTAAAGTTACCCACTTTTTTTAAAACATCCATAACTATTTTAAAATTTCAATATTTTACTCATCTTATTTTTCTCTTTTATTCTGTTATAGAGTTATCTTTTTTTTTTATTTGGATATTCGTATTTACGCCAACGTAACAAGTATAAACATAACAAATTATCTGTAACAGGTTCTAATGAATTTGGGTTTACATTGTTGTAAATTAAATAGGGTTACATTTAGGAGTGTTATCATGGAAAACCGATCCCGAGCTCGTTAATTCCATTATATTGTTTACCATGTTTTCTTATTATTTTTTTCGGGATGTTCGTATTTACATCAATGTAATAAGAATAAACATAACACATTGTTTGTAACGAGTTGTAACGAATATTTTTTTACATTGTTGTAAATTAAAAATCAGCTACGTTAGGGTGTAAAGTAGCCGAGTTGAACCCCAGCTCGTTAAGGCTTGAGCTCGGGTCGTTTAGACAAAATAAATGATATAAAGTGCGCCTAACACATTTGTTACATCACTATAATTAAATAATTGATACAACGTATCCCATATTTAATTTACAGGAATGTAAACACAAATTCGTTACAAAATCGTTTTAAATTTATTATAAATGTAACTTTTATTTGACTTTAACTAAAAATTTTGGATTTACATCAATGTAAGGACCATAAACATAACATATTCTTTTGATTTTTTTACATCAGTAAACAACATCACTGTAGTTAAATAAATGATGTATAAAGGGAGCCTAAGACCTTTGTTACATGATTGTAAATAAATAAATGATACAACGCAATCAGTGGTGTTAACGAGCTATTTTGTCTAAAGAGTCGAGCTCAACCCTTATCGAGCTCGGGATTAGATCGGCTCGTTTACACCCTAAACATAACATATATTTAATTTAGGAAAATGTAAACCAAAATTCGTTACAACTCGTTAGAAATAATGTGTAATGTTTATAATTGTTACATTGCTGTAAATACGAATATCCGAAAAAAACAAAAAAAAGTAGTTAAAACTATAACGGAATTAAAGGTAAAAATAAGACGAGTAAAACGATGCAATTTTTATAAAAAAAATATTATAAGATAAAAAAGTTATGATTCTATAAAAAAAGAGTGAATAACTTTAAATAAAAAGTAGATATATTAAAATATAATAGAAGGTGACATATGGCACCACTATATTATTTCCAGTTTTTTAATATTGTGTAAATGACTAAAATACCCTCATATGTTTAAATATGAAAGAGGACACTTGATACAATCTTATACAATTAACTTTTAGGTTAACCATTAGATTGAGTTAATGGGTTATTGTTTATCCATGAGTTTTTATATGATCCTAATCCTATATATATATATATATATAGGGGAAGGTTCCATTGTTAACCCTCCCTTATAGCGTTAACCGCTTAACCTTAGCGTTTTTTGCCCGAATCTTAAAATTTTTTTTTTCATGGTTTTTATTTTGCAAAAATAAGGGGGGTTTCTTTTTTGTGTTTTTGCTAATTCATCACCGTTTAGAAGTTATTGTAAGTGTAAGTAACTTACACTTACTTACAAAACCGTATCTGATGCAGTAAATGTAAGTAAGTGTAAGTAACTTACACTTACAATAACTTCTAAACGGTGATGAATTAGCAAAAACACAAAAAAGAAACCCCCCCTATTTTTACATAATAAAAACCATGAAAATTTTTTTTTTAAGATTCGGGCAAAAAACGCTAGGGTTAAGCGGTTAACGCTATAAGGGAGGGTTAACATTTGAACCTCTCCCTATATATATATATATATATATATATATATAGTTGATGGATCAATTGGTAACCCAGTCTAATTGAGAGAACTCTATATATCAAATTGATTGATTGTCTATTATAATGAATTTAAAAGGAATGATCCATATTAATTTTGTGAAAAATAAGTGGCTGAGATTTGTTTAAGGGTATTTTGGATATCTGCTAGGTGTTCTTGATTTCATTATAAAAATAAAATTTTACCTCCCAATTTTTTAAACCTTCGTAACTTTTATACATATTATTTTTTTAAAAAAAATTACACCATTAAATTTGTCCCATTTTTAACTTATTCAAGTATAGTTTTTTCAAATTTTTTTAAAGTTTTCGTAGTTACACTGATGTAACAAGCTAAATTCATTTTCAAATTGTTCGTAATTACACTGATATAACGAGCTGAATTTTTTTCATGCTGTTCGTAATTACACAGATGCAACGAGCTGAATTTTTTCAGAGGGTTCATAATTACACTGATGTAATGAACAGTAACATTGGATACAGATCATTACACTGATGTAATGAGCTGTAAATTATTATTTTTTTAAAAAAACTTTTCGTTATTAAAAAAACTTTTTTATCTTTAGTTCAAGTATAGTCTGGTGAAAATTTTTCAAAGTGTTCGTAATTACACTGATGTAATGAGCTAAATTTTTCTATGTGTTCGTAATTACTTGATATAATGACCCGAATTTTTTCAAAGTGTTCATAATTACACTGATGTAACGAACTGTAAATTATTGGTTTTTTAAATTACAATTATTGTAACATCAGTGTCTGAACAGTAGTTCGGATCAACAACATGTACAGTGGACTCTAGTACAAAACTCTGTGTAATACTTATTAGATGAAATCAATGTTAAATGCTTATGAAATTCTTTCAGAAACACTATGGAAACAATGGTAACAGTCTAACTTATGACTGACAACATAAACCTATTCTATGTATGTTAGTTTAGGAATATTATGTGTAAACGTATGTGAGAATGCTTATAACAAAACAATAACAGACATCGTTATGTGAACATTTAACTAACTGAGTATTCGTGTGGGTGGCGATTCGCACGAATATATCGGTGGGTTGAGCGTTCTGAATGGTGTCTAATAAGTAGAAAATCAAATCGGAAAGTATAGTTGTCGTCGTGTTCGTACGGGTGACGATCTGTACGAATACGCGCGAAACCGTACAATTCGATGAAACAATTAAAATTAAACGTTTTCGAAAATTTAAAAATAATCAACAGATAGTTTTGTTAATTTACTAGGAATTACCACCTAAAATAAATTAGCAAACTCTATTTTGAAATGTCGTAATGTTTGGTTACGAGAAAACCGAAACCGACACGTTCGCACGAAATCGAGCTAAACCGAACGAACCTGAACACTCCCAAATGTTTAAAAAATGATAAAATGACAGTAAATGTCATTTAATACACCTAAACAACCCATTTTCTCTCTCTAACCGGCCTCTCTCTCTACTTTTTCTCTCTCACTAAAAACCCATATATCTCTCTCAAATCTGCACCAAATTGGACGATTTGGAGTCAAAACGACCGTAGAAACGTGTAGATCGTGAAGAGACGAAGAAACAGAGCTTTGGATTATCGAATTTGAGGTAAAAATGAGCTCAAACAAGAACATTTCTGTCGAAGTTTCTACCCTTTTAACCCATAGATTTCGCACAAAAACGACTTACGATGTTAAGGAACAACTGAGAATGAAGTTTGGCATGTTTGAATTCGAGATTGGATCTGGGAAAGCTTAGTATCGATGCAAGAAACTTTGAAGATGGCAGTATCGATGAAACTGGACAACAGCAACCTTCATCCATCGAGACTACCAATCTCGATGGACTAAGTTCGATAGAAACCCTTCGAAGTTACTAATGTCGACGTCCTCCAAAGACCTGAACTTGAACCACCATGGATACTTCTAGTATCGATGGTCTCTGACCCGTCGAACTTAGAACCATCGAAGATAAAATATTGATAAGGAGCTGCATAGCGTGGACAGCGATACTATGGCTGCACTGTCGATACTATCCATTTAGCATGTTCCAAGTAATATGAACTTGGAAACAACCTAAATCATCTAGAAATGAATTCATATGATCGAGTGGAATACATAAGGGTCGGGTTGCGGGCCATTAGGGTTTTCAAAGCATAAATCTGTTTTGACATTCATCGATATTAAGGATCTTTAACCCAAAAGTTTTTCTAAACTAACTTAACATTTAAACAAATGTTTTAGGAACCAATTGAGTATAAATTACCTGGGTTTTTTAAACAAAATCATAAGTTAAGATGTTATTATTGAAATGGTTCAAGGGTGGGTTACAAAGTGTTAACCCAAAACCGTAATAACACCAAATTTAACTTAAGTTTTCTAAACAGTTAAACTAAATTTATCTAGTAAATCACATCAAGGAAAAAATATTTTAAGAAGCCATGGTTTACAAAGAACTAAGAAACAATATGGAATAGATGGAGATCAAGGAAAACAACTAAATATGAGATATGAAATAAACTAAGTATGGGATTATGTTAATCTTGTATGATCAACACCCAAACTCTTAGTGATTTCATACTATGGATAACAAACTTAGATCATTCAAATAGGATGATCTTAGTTAGTTATCAACTCAAGAGTGAACAAGATTCGATGGTAACAAGGAACTAACAAAGGACTTAGTAATTAACCTAATTAGGTTAACTTAAGTTCTTACATGATTAAAAACATGATTTCATAAAGCAACTTGTATTTACAATAAAATGTAATGATTTATAACATGTAACCATAATTCATATTTTATTAAAATGTTTTAAAATTAGTTTAAAGGATTTTCTAAATTTTGATTTTGTATCTTAATAAGAGTTTATAAATGATTATTTATGTAAATGTATTATCTTTTAATATTGTAAACCTTATGTAAATAAGGTCGAAGCTTAAATAGGCAAGGGTAAAGGTTGTCGAAGGAACATAACTTAGAACACTTTGAGGAATTCTAGTAACACCTTAGTAAATATATTGGACACATAGTTGCACACAGAGAAACATGTTTAAATATTTTAAATGAATGTTTAAATGTTTCTTAAAGCTTATATACTTGTTCTTGATATTGATATTCTACATTATCATACTCAAATGCTTTAAACTTATGATTCTTGAATACTTGAAACTTATGATACTGAAATGCTTTTGAACTATATGCTATGATTCTTGAATGCTTTTAAAACTATATTCTTGAGATGCTCAGATACTTAGACTTTCAGAAACTTGTAAACTTGTGTACTTGGAAACTTAAATACTTAAATTGCTAAGACTTTGAAACTATGCGTAATGGGATTCTGATTGGGAAGAAGGTACATGTGCACATGGTACGGGGAAACTAAATACTTGAATGCTATAAACTGTCGGACTTCGTAAGACAGACTGATTGGCCTATGAGAGTGTTTATAGGATTCACTCCCCACTAGTCATCAGTGTTCTTCGTTGTTAGAATCTTGCAAGACAGACTGATTGGCCTTTGAGCATTGACATTCGGTCAAGCATCACTAGTCATTCAGTGTTCTTCATCGTTCATCCATGGTTTTGAGACGAGTGACTAGGATGATTTTGGTTCCATCTACCTGACTTTGTGTCATCTTGAGGTTCCTCTATCAAAACACCGATGTTGAAAGTCACACCTAGTTTCTTCTACGGATTGATAGTGGATGCCTCCGAGAGTGTCTTTAAGTGTCACTCCCCATGTGACAACTAGTACTTGACCGGCCGGCAAGTCCGTACGGTGCGTGTACTATCTACAGTAACTATGTGTACATACGTGTTTGTGAACAGTGTTTGTATTAACAAAATCCTAAATACAAGAAATCATTGTATGTATTTTTGTGTAAACTTAGATACAGTAAGTACAACGTACATTTGAAACATTAGTTGTGTGAATTTAAGTGAAAACTTAAGTACAGTTAGCACAACAGATCATGAGAAACAACAGTGTTCAAGTGAATAACAGAAACAAATCGGTTGCTATTTGATATCCATAGATGACAGGAATCAGATGGCCGACATTTCAATATGAAAACAACATGAAAACAGGATGTTTAGTTGAGTCCGACAGTGAGGAAATACAATTTAAAAATAAAGCACATTGTCGTTTCAGAATAACGAACTGAGAGTGTGTTTGCGTGGGTGACGATTCACACAAACATATCTATGAGTTTAACGCTCTGAAATGATGACTGGAAAGTAGAAAACAAAAGTCGGAAAGCAAAACCATCGTCGTGTTCGTTTGAATGACGATTCGACGAAACGACACGAAACGATAATAAATTTAATAAAATAAAATATTTTACATTTTACAATTTTGAAACTCATCAAAATAATTTAAATAATCTACTTTTATTTATTACAAATAATTACGCGTAATTTTCCGGATACGCGACGTAAACGCGAACCGAGCAACCGAAATGAACCCGAACACCGCAAGGAGTATAAAAACCCTAAATGAACTCATAAATTCATTTCATCATCTTTATCCTCTCTCTTTCTCTCAAAATCCGGCTACCACTCTCACCACCACCAAACCACCTTCAAAGCCCCATAACTTTCTCAATTCTTAACCAATTTGAGTGATTCTTGAACCCACGCGAAGCTCTTGATGCCCTCTACATGAAAATACAACGGATCTGAAGATTTAACCACTGAATTTCGAGGTATGATGCTGAGAAGGTCCACGAAAATAGGGTTTTGTTGTTGGTTTGTTACATGATCATTTAAATGCCTTAGAATCACGTTCACAAACACAAAACATTCGAGAGTAGCTTGTTGCTAAACTCCATCAGGTGAACGACCATAGAATCAACACACCATGGGAATGATGATGCAATGAACAGGTTCCTGAGAGGGCTGAACATAGCCGAACCCTTGCTTCATCTCGAACCCATGTTGCATGAACGAACCTTTCGGGTCTAAGTCACCGAAACTGTAGCCAGCTTTGCTAGCCGAACCCTCGTGGTATCTCAAGTAGGCGAACCCTACTCCTCCACGAACCATCTTCATCATCAAACGAACCTTTGTTGCTCACGAACCTTGCACCTCAACCGAACCTACAAAGAGCAACGAACCTTGATTTTCTGTTGTTAGCCGAACTATACATGGGTGTATAGACGAACCCACCTTATGGCCGAACCTTTGAGGCTCATGTGTGTTAGAGATAGCCGAACCTGGTGCAATGATCTAAGCCGAGCCATTGTGACCACCACCATAGGCGAACCTTATGCTTAAATGAGGCAAGGTTCGCTGCCATTTAGAAGACCTCTTTAAATTTTGATTAAACTCAACAGCCGACCAAGTTTCTTGCTTCAGCCCAATACAAACGTTGATCAAATAATCTATTGGGCCAACTAGTTTGGTCCAACAAAGCCCACATCTTGGCCCACTTGTTATCACCTTGACTCACGTCCATTTTAGGCCCAAACCCTTAGTCCAACAGCCTATCCCCTTTGGCCCAATCCTAAACACATTGGCTACATGCCATTGATTAGGCCCACTTGTTACAACAGGCCCAACATCAATCAAACCGGTCCAACAGCCCAATTATTTTCGGTCTAGACCCATGGTTCGATCTCACACACTGTCACTTTGGTTCAATAGGCCGAGACATTAGTCGGCCCAATGACACATCTATTCGGTCCAATAAGATTAAACGCAATTTAATTCATGAATTGTAATGGTTAAAGAATGACATTATGGGAAATAAGGTTGATAATCATGACTATTTTCAAAGGTGTTGAATTGTGGATTAACACAATTCATGACATCCATATCATTAAGTCTATACAGGACTAAGTTAAAGACAAAAGAGCCAGTAACGATCAAAACTTTAGTCATAACTTACAATCATACAAAATACTTATATTAAATTGATTGAGTGTCAATAAATACACTTCAATTGAATTGGGCCGAATGGTAATGAAGACAAAAGGATGATGACCAAGTTAGGGGTAACACCTACACGCGCACGAAACCTACAACTTACACTTATAAGTTACAATCATATGAAATCAATACAGGAACGTGAAACAATCAATCGAGTACAAGCAAGAGCGCGTGCATTCTTTCGTTTAAGCTATGTCAACCCTACTACTACAAGGTGAGTTCATATGCCCCTTTTTCTTTAATCTTTACTGATTTTAAACTCACGGGGATGAGAAACATGCTTTACTTTTATATACTTAAAAGTTTTGCTTACATATTGTTAATACTTTGATTAATTGATATTAAATTGCTTATTATCGTATATCATTGTATGCATGCTTGTATGATTTCATTATGACAGGAAATTAAGATTATTATGATATTGTAATATCATAATTCATCAATACAATAGAATAACATAGTTGTAAGATTATCCCCTACAACACTTAGTTATTCTTACAAGAACTAACAAAGAAACAATTACAAGAATCATGATTACAAGAACAAACATGAGAATGATATAAAGATAACACATCTTTATTACATCATTCATATACAAGAGTGAACTTAATATAATAAGACAGGTGCTTATAATACTTATTTTACAACTCAACACATATTCAAGAGAACATGGAACAAACATCATACAACTCCTGAGTCACTAAGTGCAGTTAAGATTTGATCTTAACACAGCTTAGTGACAACAGGGTGACTTCATGGGAACAAGTAATGGTAATCATGATTACATAATTTCATGATGACAACACCATTCACACATTGATTAGCAAAATGTAATAAGACAAGTTCTTATTCAATTTTGTTAACACTCAGAGAACAATTACATCAGTGAACACTAATACAATTAATTACTATTGAACTGTTGTATTATATCATTTCAGTCATGTGCCATGTATTCTAAAGACCACGGTAAGCCCCTTTCATAAACCGCTGAACCAGTTAGTTTGACGTGACTAAACCGACGATAGCATAGTGGTACCATAGGTTTGACAAACCTCTATCTTGTAGGGCTAGTATGTTGATCGTAACTATTCATTGGCCGGTAACGTATGACCGGTGACAGGGCGACTTCAAGTCAGGTTCTGGGAAAGCGTCACATGGTGATATTAATAAACAGGAATATTGTAATTAATCCAACGGGATCCTATTGATTAGTAGGTTGAGGAATTGATCTTACCTCATGTTTCACTACTAGTAATAGTTTTCGTTGAGGACGCTAGACATACAAAGTGGTAGAGGTAAATCGGATGCATTGAAATCTGATTACGTGAGGATTTCAATGGATTCCTTTTAGGCTCTATGCACTATAGTTCAAGAACACATTGTAAGAGGTTAACTAACACTCTTAATACTTAAAAGTGTAACAACAGTTAACTCCACAAATGTAGAATAATACAAGGAACAGATTTGATAAATCTAATATCCTTAACATATAATGGTTATCTAAACTTTGGTTCGATAACTACAACTACATTATTATATTATTCTATACAAGTTATTACAGGTGATTCAAGAATAACATGGACAAGTGGATAGGGAATGGAAAGCAATAGTTGTATTGCAAGTTGTGTGGAGTTCTCGTAGTGGTGTGGTGGGATGTTGGCTAGGGCTTAGTTCCCTTACATATGCCCTATATATAAGCATCACTACTAGGATGAAAAATTACTTGTAAATATAACTATTGAGAAGCCATTGGGTGAACAAGTGAACAAACGACATACAAGTAACAAAATACATATTGTGATTGTGGATGTGAATGAATCAAGGTTTTCAATTAACTTACTTATGAACTCACCAACCTAGTGTTGACTTTGTTTAAATGCATGTTTTCTCAGGTGACGGACAGGTGTAGTTACATATATGCAGGTACTAAGCTAGTGGACTTTTAGAAGACCTAGCTTACTTTTGGATTGCATACTTTTGGGATGAAAAAACAGTGAATCACTTTTGTATATCTTGTACAGATACAAAATATAAACTCATTGATTCTTTTCGATTAGATTTACTTTGTTAAATTATGATCGAACAATGTAATTTAACTTTGTAATTCTATTTCATGTTATGTTAGCATTTCTCAATTATATCTCATGTGCTATGTAAACAATCTGATTATTTGATTATCACCCATGATATCGCGCCCCGGGAACCTTCCGCCCGACGGGAAAACAAGATCCGTTCCCGCCGGCCTGGGGTGTGACAGATTGGTATCAGAGCCATGGTTATAGAGAAATATAGGTCATATTACTTAAACGGTTTGGCCTAGACTATAACCTAGGGACCCTCATATAGAGATCATGTGACTTAGGATTCTATTTGCATATGTCTTCTGCTTCTGATCACTGCATTAACCGATTTTCTTTCGGTTATGATCAGAATGCCGCCACGAAGACAACCACCTCTATTACCACTGACTCAAGGTTCAGCTCCGCACTCTTCGACACCGACACCGCCAGACTCTCCTACACAACCACCTCCACCTCCTCCTCCGCCACCACCAGCTTATCAGTTGGACCCTGCTACTGTGGCATTGGCCACTCTTCTTACTATTCAACTGAGGGAGGTGATTCCCGAGATGATGAATCGTATTAACAACAACAATAGCAACAACGTTGCTAACTCATCTGGAGAAGGCAGCGGTAACACCAGGCAAAATCAGGACTATGCCTACAAGAACTTTGTAGGTTGCAAGCCACCCAGTTTCAGTGGCAGTGAGGGTGCCGTCGGATTGATCCAATGGATAGAGAAGATGGGGGCTACCCTCGACATCAGTGGCTGTCCTGAACAGAACAGAGTCAAGTATGCTGCGGGATCATTTAGCAAGCGAGCGTTAACTTGGTGGAACGCTCAGGTTTCAGTCAGAGGCCGGGATGAGGCTCAGGCCGTGCCTTGGAATGACTTCAAGGCGATGTTGAGGGCAGAGTTTTGCCCTAGAAATGAACTGAAAAAGGTTGAGACTGAACTGCTCAATCTGGAGATGATTGGTGCTGGGCATCTGGCTTACACCACACGATTTCATGAGTTAGCTACTTTGGTACCGGATGTGGTGCCAACATTGGAAAAGAGGATTGAACGGTATGTCGGGGGACTACCGCCCAGTATCCGAGGTCATGTTATTTCTGCCCACCCGACTACCATGGAGTTAGCTGTTACGCTGTCAGCATCCCTGACAGATATGATGGTTGCTACTGCTCAATTCAAGAAGGAGGCTGACTCAGCCAAGGCTGGAACTTCCAAGAAGTCAGATAAACGTCCGGCTAAGAAACAAAAGGTGGCTAGAAACTTTGCTGCCACTACTCAAACTCCAATGCGCAACCAGTCACAACCATTGGAGATCAGGAAGCCATACACTGGCACTGCACCCCTGTGCAACTCATGCCAGTACCATCATATGCCAAACATCCCGTGCAAACACTGCACGAACTGTGGGAAGTTTGGACACTGGGCTTACATCTGCAGGAGTCCGAGAGCTCCAAACAGAAACTACAACGTAGCTACTACTGCTGCTGCTGCAGATCCTAGGTCTTGCTACAACTGTGGTGAACCAGGACATTTCTCTCGGGATTGTCCCAAGAGGAATCAACAAGGGGCTCAAGCACCGCGAGGAAGAGCCTTTCAAATAGGAGCTGCTGCCGCTCGACAGGACCCGAATGTTATTACGGGTACATTTCTCTTATCTGACTTCTATGCATCCATATTATTTGACACTGGTGCGGATCAGAGTTTCATCTCATCCGATTTTGCATGCCATCTTAATTATGATAAGGAATTGTTAGACTCCCCTTACACTATTGAGATAGCAAACGGCAAACAGATCACAGTAGACACTATATTTAGGAATTGCCCACTAACACTTGGCGATCATACATTTTTCATCGACTTGATACCGATGGAGCTGGGCAGTTTCGACATCATCATCGGAATGGATTGGCTATATCTTAATAGAGTAGAGTTCATCTGTTCCGATTACACATTCCTGTGGAGAACAATGAGGTCTTGGAGATTCGTGGAGACCAAGCGAAACGCAGTGTCAAGATAATATCGTGCATGAAGGCTCGTAAGTATTTAAGAAAACAATGCGTTGCATTTCTAGCTCACGTGATTCAGAAAGACAAGAAAGCGATCAAGATTCAAGATGTACCAGTTGTGAGAGACTTTGCAGAAGTATTTCCGGATGACTTACCGGGACTGCCACCCGAGAGATCGGTGCAGTTCCGAATCGATTTGATTCCGGGAGTAACTCCTGTAGCTAAGTCTCCTTATAGACTTGCTCCCTCAGAAATGCTTTGTCTAATCAGTTACAAGAGCTACTCGATAAAGGATTCATCCGACCGAGCTTTTCCCCGTGGGGAGCTCCGGTTCTTTTTGTGAAAAAGAAGGATGGAACTTTCAGGATGTGCATTGATTATCGGGAACTCAACAAACTTACCATCATGAATCGGTACCCGTTACCGAGGATTGATGATTTGTTTGACCAGTTACAGGGAGCACAGTACTTTTCAAAGATTGACCTGAGATCAGGTTATCATCAGCTCCGGATACAAGAGGAAGACATACCAAAGACGGCCTTTCGTACCCGATATGGTCATTACGAGTTCATGGTAATGCCATTCGGTCTGACGAACGCACCGGCAGTGTTCATGGATTTAATGAACCGGGTGTGCAAACCGTACTTAGATCAGTTTGTTATTGTCTTTATTGATGATATACTGATTTACTCAAAGAACAAGAAGGAACATGAGCAACACTTCAAGACAGTTTTGGAACTTCTGAAGGACGAACGACTCTATGCCAAATTCTCCAAGTGTGAATTTTGTTAAGAGAAGTTCAATTATTAGGTCACGTGATTAACAGTGATGGTATTCATGTGGATCCTGCCAAGATAAAAGCAATCAAGAACTGGGATGTGCCTACAACACCGACAGAGATCCGATCATTTTTGGGATTGGCAGGTTATTACAGAAGATTCATCTCGAATCTTTCTAAGATAGCCTTGCCTCTCACCAAGCTCACACAGAAGTCTGAACCTTTTGTGTGGACTCAGAAACAAGAAGAGGCATTCCAGACACTGAAACAAAGATTGTGCAATGCTCAAATCTTAACACTCCCAGAAGGCAATGATGACTTTGTAGTGTATTGTGATGCTTCCCATCAGGGACTCGGATGTGTTTTGATGCAACGAGACAAAGTCATTGCTTATGCCTCACGACAGCTGAAGATACATGAGAAGAACTACACGACACATGACTTAGAACTGGGAGCTGTTGTCATGCTTTAAAGATTTGGAGACACTACCTTTATGATACCAAATGCACTATCTTCACAGACCACAAGAGTTTACAACACATATTTGATCAGAAGGAGCTTAACATGAGACAGAGGCGTTGGGTTGAGCTCCTGGACGACTATGATTGTGTGATCAAATACCATCCGGGCAAAGCAAATGTTGTCGCAGATGCTTTGAGCCGGAAGGAAAGAGTCAAGCCCTTACGCGTTCGCGCAATGGGAATGACAGTGCAAACAAGTTTGAGAGATCACACTCTGCAAGCACAACAAGAGGCAGTGGCAAGAGACAATCTGAAATGCGAGCTCGATTGTGGAGCCGAGAAACATTTCAAGACAAAACAAGATGGAGTTATCTACTATCTGGATCGTGTTTGGGTTCCAGCAGTAGATGAACTTCGAACACTCATATTTGACGAGGCACAGAAGACACGTTACTCAGTTCATCCTGGTGCCGATAAGATGTACCAAGATCTTAGGTCATTTTATTGGTGGCCGGGTATGAAGAAAGACATTGCCACTTATGTTGGTAAATGTATTACATGTGCCAAAGTCAAGGCAGAACACCAGAAACCTTCGGGTTAGCTGGAACAACCGGAGATACCACAATGGAAGTGGGAACAAATAGCTATTGATTTCATTACCAAGCTACCCCGCACTTCCAGCGGATACGATTCTATCTGGGTCATCATTGATAGATTGACCAAGTCCGCACACTTCTTGCCAATCAGAGAGACATACAACATGGAGAAACTAGCGAGACTATACATTGATGAAATAGTAGTGAGGCACGGAGTGCCATTGTCTATTATTTCGGACCGGGACAGTCGATTTACTTCGTGGTTCTGGCAATCATTGCAACAATCCTTAGGGACAAGTGTTAACTTGAGAACCGCTTATCATCCACAAACGGATGGACAAAGCGAGCGAACTATTCAGACCCTAGAGGATATGTTGAGAACATGCATCCTATACTTCGGTGGAAGTTGGGACACACACTTACCTCTCATTGAGTTCTCCTACAACAATAGCTACCACAGCAGCATCGGATGTGCTCCTTTTGAAGCACTCTATGGTAGAAAATGTCGGTCTCCAATTTGTTGGACCGAAGTGGGAGACAACAGAATAACTGGGCCTGAGCTTATTCAGGAAACTACTGATAAGATAGCCCAGATACAACAACGATTACAAGCAACACGTAGCCGCCAAAAGAGCTATGCCGACAAACGGCGCAAGCCTTTGGAATTCGATGTCGGTGACCGAGTCATGCTGAAAGTGTCCCCATGGAAAGGCGTAGTTCGTTTTGGGGCTAAAGGCAAGCTAGCACCTAGGTATGTCAGACCGTTTGAGATTACTCAACGCATAGGTCCTGTGGCATACAGACTCAGACTCCCTGATGAGCTCAGTGGAGTACATGATGTGTTTCATGTATCAAATCTCAAAAGGTGCTTAGCAGACGAATCATTGATCATACCATTGGAAGAGATACAAGTTGATGAACAACTACATTTCATTGAAGAACCTGTAGAGATTATGGAACGTGAAGTTAAGAAACTGAAACGTAGCCGTATTCCTATTGTAAAGGTTCGATGGAACTCCAAGCGTGGACCAGAATTTACTTGGGAGCGCAAGGGCAACATGAAGGCAAAGTATCCCCACCTATTCAAGAAGTAAAGCCCGACCTTTATGCTTAAATTTTGGGACGAAATTTCTTTCCAGGGGAGACTGTGACAACTAGTACTTGACCGGCCGGCAAGTCCGTACGGTGCGTGTACTATCTACAGTAACTATCTGTACATACGTGTTTGTGAACAATGTTTGTATTAACAGAATCCTAAATACAAGAAATCGTTGTATGTATTTTTGTGTAAACTTAGATACAGTAAGTACAACATACATTTGAAACATTAGTTGTGTGAATTTAAGTGAAAACTTAAGTACAGTTAGCACAACAGATCATGAGAAACAACAGTGTTCAAGTGAATAACAGAAACAAATCGGTTGCGATCTGATATCCATTGATGACAGGAATCAGATGGCCGACATTTCAATATGAAAACAACATGAAAACAAGATGTTTAGTTGAGTCCAACAGTGAGGAAATTCAATTTAAACATAAAGCACAGTGTCGTTTCAGAATAACGAACTGACAGTGTGTTTGCGTGGGTGACGATTCACACAAACATATCTGTGAGTTTAACGCTCTGAAATGATGACTGGAAAGTAGAAAACAAAAGTCGGAAAGCAAAACCATAATAAATTTAATAAAATAAAATATTTAACATTTTACAATTTTGAAACTCATCGAAATAATTTAAATAATCTACTTTTATTTATTACAATTAATTACGCGTAATTTTCCGGATACGCGACGTAAACGCGAACCGACCAACCGAAACGAACCCGAACACCACAAGGAGTATAAAAACCCTAAATGAACTCATAAATTCATTTCATCATCTTCATCCTCTCTCTTTCTCTCAAAATACGGCTACCACTCTCACCACCACCAAACCACCTTCAAAACCCCATAACTTTCTCAATTCTTAACCAATTTGAGTGATTCTTGAACCCACGTGAAGCTCTTGATGCCCTTTACATGAAAGTACAACGGATCTGAAGATTTAACCACTGAATTTCGAGGTGTGATGCTGAGAAGGTCCACAAAAATAGGGTTTTGTTGTTGGTTTGTTACATGATCATTTAAATGCCTTAGAATCATGTTCACAAACACAAAACATTCGAGAGTAGCCTGTTGCTAAACTCCATCTGGTGAACGACCGTAGAATCAACACACCATGGGAATGATGATGATGCAATGAACAGGTTCGCGAGAGGGCTGAAAATAGCCGAACCCTTGCTTCATCACGAACCCGTGTTGCATGAACGAACCTTTCGGGTATAAGTCACCGAAACTGTAGCCAGCTTTGCTAGCCGAACCCTCGTGGTATCTCAAGTAGGCGAACCCTACTCCTCTACGAACCATTTCATCATCAAACGAACCTTTGTTGCTCACGAACCTTGCACCTCAACCGAACCAACAAAGAACAATGAACCTTGATTTTATGTTGTTAGCCGAACTATACATGGGTGTATAGACGAACCCACCTTATGGCCGGACCTTTGAGGCTCATGTGTGTTAGAGATAGCCGAACCTGGTGCAATGATCTAAGTCGAACCATTGTGACCACCACCATAGGTGAACCTTATGCTTAAATGAGGCAAGGTTCGCTGCCATTTAGAAGACCTCTTTAAATTTTGATTAAACCCAACAGCCGGCCAAGTTTCTTGCTTCAGCCCAATACAAACGTTGATCAAATAATCTATTGGGCCAACTAGTTTAGTCCAACAAAGTCCACATCTTGGCCCACCTGTTATCACCTTGACTCACGTCCATTTTAGGCCCAAACCCTTAGCCCAACAGCCTATCCCCTTCGGCCCAATCCTAAACACATTGGCTACACGCCATTGATTAGGCCCACTTGTTACAATAGGCTCAACAGGCCCAACATCAATCAAACCGGTCCAACAGCCCAATTATTATCGGTCTAGACCCATGGTTCGATCTCACACACTATCACTTTGCTTCAATAGGCCGAGACATTAGTCGGCCCAATGACACATCTATTCGGTCCAATAAGATTAAACGCAATTTAATTCATGAATTGTAATGGTTAAAGAATGACATTATGGGAAATAAGGTTGATAATCATGACTATTTTCAAAGGTGTTGAATTGTGGATTAACACAATTCATGACATCCATATCATTAAGTCTATACATGACTATGTTAAAGACAAAAGAGCCAGTAACGCTCAAAACTTTAGTCATAACTTACAATCATACAAAATACTTATATTAAATTGATTGAGTGTCAATAAATACACTTCAATTGAATTGGGCCGAATGGTGATTAAGACAAAAGGATGATGACCAAGTTAGGGGTAACACCTACACGCGCACGAAACCTACAACTTACACTTATAAGTGACAATCATATGAAATCAATACAGGAACGTGAAACAATCAATCAAGTACAAGCAAGAGCGCGTGCATTCTTTCATTTAAGCTAAGTCAACCCTACTACTACAAGGTGAGTTCATATGCCCCTTTTTCTTTAATCTTTTCTGATTTTAAACTCACGGGGCTGAGAAACATGCTTTACTTTTAAATACTTAAAAGTTTTGCTTACATATTGTTAATACTTTGATTAATTGATATTAAATTGCTTATTATCATATATCATTGTATGCATGCTTGTATGATTTCATTATGACAGGAAATTAAGATTATTATGATATTGTAATATCATAATTCATCAATACAATAGAATAACATAGTTGTAAGATTATCCCCTACAACACTTAGTTATTCTTACAAGAATTAACAAAGAAACAATTACAAGAATCATGATTACAAGAACAAACATGAGAATGATATAAAGATAACACATCTTTATTACATCATTCATATACATGAGTGAACTTAGTATAATAAGACAGGTGCTTATAATACTTAATTTACAACTCAACACATATTCAAGAGAACATGGAACAATCATCATACAACACCTGAGTCACTAAGTGCAGTTAAGATTTGATCTTAACACAACTTAGTGACAACAGGGTGACTTCATGGGAACAAGTAATGGTAATCATGATAACATAATTTCATGATAACAACACCATTCACACATTGATTAGCATAATGTAATAAGACAAGTTCTTATTCAATTTTGTTAACACTCAGAGAACAATTACATCAGTGAACACTAATACAATTAATTACTATTGAACTGTTGTATTATATCATTTCAGTCATGTGCCATGTATTCAAAAGATCATGGTAAGCCCCTTTCATAAACCGCTGAACCAGTTAGGTTGACGTGACTAAACCGACGATAGCATAGTGGTACCATAGGTTTGACAAACCTCTAGCTTGTAGGGCTAGTATGTTGATCGTAACTATTCATTGGCCGGTAACGTATGACCGGTGATAGGGCGACTTCAAGCCAGGTTCTGGGAAAGCGTCACATGGTGATATTAATAAACAGGAATATTGTAATTAATCCAATGGGATCCTATTGATTAGTAGGTTGAGGAATTGATCTTACCTCATGTTTCACTACTAGTAATAGTTTTCGTTGAGGATGCTAGACATACAAAGTGGTAGAGGTAAATCGGATGCATTGAAATCTGATTACGTGAGGATTTCAATGAATTCCTTTTAGGCTCTATGCACTATAGTTCAAGAACAAATTGTAATAGGTTAACTAACACTCTTAATACTTAAAAGTGTAACAACAGTTAACTCCACAAATGTAGAATAATACAAGGCACAGATTTGATAAATCTAATATCCTTAACATATAATGGTTATCTAAACTTTGGTTCGATAACTACAACTACATTATTATATTATTCTATATAAGTTATTACAGGTGATTCAAGAATAACATGGACAAGTGGATTGGGAATGGAAATCAAGTTGTATTGCAAGTTGTGTGGAGTTCTGGTAGTGGTGTGGTGGGATGTTGGCTAGGGCTTAGTTCCCTTACATATGCCCTATATATAAGCATCACTACTAGGATGAAATATTACTTGTAAATATAACTATTGAGAAGCCATTGGGTGAACAAGTGAACAAACGGCATACAAGTAACAAAATACATATTGTGATTGTGGATGTGAATGAATCAAGGTTTTCAATTAACTTACTTATGAACTCACCAACCTAGTGTTGACTTTTTTTAAATGCATGTTTTCTCAGGTGACGGATAGGTGTAGTTACATATATGCAGGTACTAAGATAGTGGACTTTTAGAAGACCTAGCTTACTTTTGGATTGCATACTTTTTGGACGACAAAACAGTGAATCACTTTTGTATATCTTGTACAGATACAAGATATAAACTCATTGATTCTTTTCGATTAGATTTACTTAGTTAAATTATGATGGAACAATGTAATTTAACTTTGTAATTCTATTTCATGTCATGTTAGCATTTCTCAATTATATCTCATGTGCTATGTAAACAATCTGATCATTTGATTATCACCAATGCAATCGCGCCCCAGGAACCTTCCGCCCGACGGGAAAACACTATCTGTTCCCGCCGGCCTGGGGTATGACACCCCACTAGTATTTAGTTGTCCATAGAAGTAAACTCTAAAACTTGGTTTTCAAACTCTAATGAATGGAAAAAATCAGTTTAAACAGAATTCTTGGAAACTATGGTGAATGTGGATTTTGAATGGTAGGTAAAACGCTTAATTATCATTAACAAAAATATCATATGTGGTTTAGTATGTGGTGGGTTGGCGACTGTTGGCTGGTGGTAAGCTTGACCCTACGTATGCCCTATATATAAGCATACTGAACTGGATAGGATAGGTTGTTATTAATGAGATTAAGGCTGTTACCGAAAAAGGTTTGTGAAACTTATTTTCAATTACTAAGCATACTGAACTGGATAGGATAGGTTGTTATCAAACAGTGACAATTGTAATTTAACTTTGTAATCCTAGTTTAATTATTATTGTGCTTTAGTTATTCTCAAATGTTGAAGCTATGTATACAATCTGATCATGTTGGAAAATAAGGACTGATGAGCAAAACCACTAAAGCCAGACACTTGAATAAAACCGCTGATAGAGAAGCCGCGGATGCCTCCCTTCCGATTGAAGTACTGCTTTAGTATCAGAAGGCTATCAGAGGAAGCTTCGCCAAAAAGAAGTGCCGCTGAACTTATTTCTCCCTTAAGACATTAGCTGATCTTGACATCATTAGAAGACAACCTCTGCATCGGAAGAAGTCAAATGACTCGAAAGACAATCTTCTCTTCCCAAATAACTGATTACTTAATCAGCTTCTGATGAACATCTTCTGAAAGAATAAACGCTGAACTCCAGTCCATCTACTTCAACATCGGAAGACTTCAAGACTACTGAAGACTCTTGTTTCCGTTGTTGTTGACTTTGTATTTTAGTCTGTTTTATCAGTATCTGTAATAATGTCAGCTATTTGTCTTAGTATTTCTTGTCTTATTATCTTCTCTCTTTCTAGGCAAGAAAACTAAAACAACGAAAATAACTTGTGCAAAACGTTAGAGGGAGCTGAAACCTAAGCTTTGACTAAGTGTCTAAAGCATTGTTCCTGGTTAAACAGCTACTACTCGAGGTTCCTTAGTCTTGGTTTAACCATCAAGACTAAAACTCAAAGCTCTCATTGATATCTGGTTGTTTTAGTTTTCTGCAATCTATCTCTTCTGTCTTTCTATTTTCTTTAAATCTGTAGGAGTTTGATTTTTGAACTAAACTGTGTTCAAAAATCATTCTAACAAATCACTTTGAGAACTCAATACTTGTTGATTTGCTCATAACCATTTGTGAACCAATGGCAGAGAAATTCACTCTCGACCCCCATAACACCGGTTCTGCCACGAAGCCACCAATCTTGGTTAGGCATCAATATAACATTTGGCAGAGGCGGACGTTACACTTCCTGTCTAATAATCATACAGGATGTTGGAAGTCTGTCATGTTTGGGCCGCATAAACCAATGGTGTGACACCCCGTAATTTCCAGGTCAGCTTTGATTTTATTTAAATAACTATTTAAATGATTTTGTACACGTGGCACTAGAATTAGTTTAATTTAGTGTGACACGTGGCACGACGGTACAAACACTGACACACGACTAGATAATTCGATGAATTATTGGCAAACAGCACACACGTGTCGAAACGTACGAACGTTGGTGAACGTCTAGCACATTGTGTAACACAACACACGAAACCTCACAAAACACTCACACATTGAACTTGGAAGTTCAAAGGAGGCCAAACGATAGTTCGGAAACACGAAAACAACGACGAACGGATCAAACACATTGAACTGGGCCTATTGGGCTCCCTGTGGACCCATCGCGGTACGTGATGGATTTCAAGAAGACTTTTCGAGATACGCGACGAGTTTCGGGAAATTTGAATCCCGAATTCCGTCGCGCTACGCGAAGCATATTTTTGCCTTTGACCACGGTACGCGAAGACGCCCAGTCGACAATATCTTTATAAAACCAAGACAATGATGCCTATACTATCAAACCTCATCATTTCTACGGCCTCACACGTTATCTCTCGACTAAACTCGTCTTCTACACCCTTTTTCAGCAGTTTTCCACCATTGTAGGCCATCTTGAAGCTCAAACTTGGAGTTGTTGAAGCTTGGTGCTTTTCTAGAGCATTGACCATCATCACCAGCTTCTTACTCTTGACCTAAGACCACGAACCAGAGATTCCAGGGGCATCTTGAAGCCTTCCAACTCGATCCCATCATCATTTTGGTGTTCAAGGAGCTTTAGAAGGTAGTCTTGCACCCCTAATGGCTTAATATCACTACTACACACACATGCATGTGTTAAATCACACACGCAAGCTCACTAGACTCACATGCACGAATTTTCACCCATTTGAATCTGGGTTTGTTGATATTTCTAAGATAAGTGATGATCTATGATGTTATAATGGTTTTCTATGATGATCTAAGATGATGGGTATAAGCCTTTGTACTTAAAATAATGATTTATGATGATATAGATGCATGCATGTATGATCTAAGGCATTCTAGATGATTTTGTTGATGTTGGGATGATTCTTGATAATGTACAAGTATACTTGCAAGGTTAGATTGTGATCTTGATGATTAAAAATGTGATTTTTATAAACCTTTCTATTTTTAGTAACTTTTTGGTCACAAGTTGATGTTTTAGTGCAAATGGTGGACATGCATGTATGTGGAATTGCTATTAGGATGTTAAGATGGTTATTTGAATACTTAGAATGTTATTTTGATAATGTTTATGGTCATATTTGGCATTGTTACTATTTTTAGTAACTTTTGTGGGCCAAATATTGATAGATGATGAATTTGGTTATATGTACATGTTTAAATGATATCAAATGGTTTATTATGATGATTTATGGTGTAAAAATGGATTAGCATGATTTAGAGGAATCATTTGTATGAAAAATGTCCTAGTTACTATTTATAGTAACTTTATTTTTTACAAAAACCAACTTATGAATATGTTGTATCATTTGAGCATGCTAAATGGTGTATTATGCTTTAACATGATGATTAGATACTAAATTAGATGGTTTCCGATATCACGTATGCTGTAAATGGAAACGTTCCATTTTAGGAAACTTTTATGTTTAAACTTGATGAAAATGGCTTATGTGATTTCGTATGATAACGTGCTATGTGTTAACATGATCACGTAGGACTATCGAGCATCCTAGAACTTTAAAACCGTTATGCTTTGTGAACTTTCCATAAATGGAAACTTACTATAAATAATAAGTTGTCCATGGACGCGACTTACGCGTTTTGCACACGGCGAGCACTTACACAATCGCTACACGATTCACAAACGTCAAACGGTTCACCAACGGGTCGTTGACTTGACACGGTCAACTTTGGTCAAACACGGTCAAACACTGTCAATGTGGACCAACACGAGCAAACACAGTCATTATGGACCGACACGGACAAACATGAACAAACAAGGGTTGTTGAGCACAAACACGAGCACTAACACGAACACGAACACAGTCGTTACACGAACTCATGTGCGGTATACGATATAGGTCGCCGGTGACTGACGCGCCACAACTTCAGGAGCTTACGCATACTTAATACTCTCTTCACTAAGGTGAGTTTATGGCCCCTCTTTAACTCTTTTCAAACATTTCAAATAGGGGGAGAATACTAGTTGCATCGAGTCAAACAACTGCTACTATACAAACATTTTATTGTGTATGCTGGTTTATTGGACAAACATTAAGTGTTGAACTCGTAAAAAGTCCTCACAAAGTCTTACCGTTAATGTACGAACAACGTGGTAGATTTGGATGGATCCATTAGGGTATGACCAACCCTACGGGGCACAATGTTGACTGGATGTCATAACCCGTGCCAACTCTGACCTAATTCACTGTGTGTACGAGACACAAGGGAGGCAAGGACAAACAATCCTAGTTCGGTAGTGACGCACTGACACTTGGAGCTTAGGGCTCGGTACTAACATTTGATAAACAGCATGACACACTTTTATTACTATATGTATATCAAAACCTGTGAACTCACCAACCATTGTGTTGACACTTTTCAAACTTGTATTCTCAGTTAATTGACAGGATGATGGACGTCCAGGAATGCACGTTTAGGGAACAGAGCATAGGAACATTCATGCATTTCTGTTTATGTTTGACTTTTGAAAACAATTACATTTGGATTATGTGTTATGAAATGTTTTGTCTGACAATTTAATTTCCGCTGCATGTATCAAACATATTTATTTTCCGCTGTTATAATTATCTATTCCGCTGTAAACTATTTTGTTAAGTGTGTGTGTCGAACATTGTATTTGTAAACGCATATAGAGGTGTTCTATATGACCTTGAGCTGTGATTCTGGCCACGTCACACCCACGTGGACTGACACCACGAGTGGGAATTTGGGGGTGTGACAAACGGTCCTGGACACGGAGACTAGAGACGATGTCCCGAAAGATCCTCGGAGCTACACCGAAGAGGATTACCAAAAGTTGGTGCTTGATGCAAAAGGCACATGCTCAGTTGGCTATGGCCTTTCCCAATGAAATATACTTTGGTCTTCTTCACCATGAGTCTGCTAAAGACCTGTGGGACGCTCTAAAAGAGCAATTCGGTTGTACCGAAGATGTTGTGGCTAATACCAGGGAGATATTAGCTCAACAATACAAGACATTCTCCCAACTAAATAATGAGTCACTGACTCAGCAGTGTGAATGATTCATTTCTCTCTTAAGTGAAGTAAAACTTGCTGGTCAAGTGTACCCCCTGTCTCTGTCTCGAACCGCTTCTTGAGATCTCTACCTAAAAAATGGGAAACCTATTCCATTTTCATGAGATCCTCTCCTGACTTTGGCAAGCTCTCGCTCACTCAACTTCATGGTAAGTTGCTTATATTTGAGCGAGAGATTGACCAGAAGAGAAAACTCATAAAGTCTAGTAAATCAACTGAAGAGTATGTGCAAGGGAACACAACTCTTCTGAGTCATAATTCTGAATCAAATGATCAGGGTTATGATGAATATATTAACATAACCACTTGCATCACTTCTTCTTCTTCCTGTGATGACCACACTCCTATCTCTGACCATCTATGTTTCATCATGGATGATCTCCATCAAGTTCCAAGTGATGACTTGGAAGATATGGACATTCTTCACCAACTGGCCCTCTTGAGCACTTGAACGAACAAGTTCTACAAGAGGACCGGAAAGAAATTTCCTGGTATTCAAGGGAAAACCAGATTCAGTTTAAATAAGGCTAAGGTCTAATGCTATAAATGCCATGGCACTGGACACTTCGCCAGGGAGTGCAAAAATGCTCCCAACTCAAATTCTTCACCGTATGTGACTTTTCCTAACTCACAATCACATACTTCTTCTGCACCTTTTTCTTCTTCTTCTTCTTCTTCTTCTTCTTCTTCTTCTTCTTCTTTTCTTCATCATCTTTCGGAAGGCACAACAATCCCTAGGAGTCAGCACATATTGTACAGACCCCTCCACCTACCAATGTACAATTTGTACTTGCTGCCAATGGTAGCATGTATCAACTCACTCCTGCAGCTCTTCAAATTGTTGCACCATCTTCTTCTCAAATAAATATACCAGGCTCGGCTGTTCAATCTTCTTCTTCCAGTCAACCGGCTCTCTTTACCCAAGAGTATGTCGACTGGAGAGCTTGCCTGAAGATGTAGGCTATGCCCTCATCGTCTATGAACCAACAGATTTCGCTCTTATGGCTGTTGGTGATGACTCTTCTTCTTCTGAACAACCTGCTGCCGACCTTCTTGATGCACAACTATCCTCTTCCACTCTAGAAAAACTATGTACCGATGCATGCATAGAGGCTTTTGCAAAAATAAAGAAAGCCAATGTGTTGCTTCAGCAACAAAATCAGGAGTTGGAGCAACTGCTTGACAATAAAAATTCTGAAATAGAAAAAGTAATAAAAAATAAAGACAGTCAAATCTCTGTCCGAACGACTGAAAAGGACAACCTACAAGCACTATTCGATTTGCAAAATGAAAAATATGCAGCTTGTAGAGATGAATTGTCTCATACCAAGGTTAGCTGTGACAAGTGGGTTGAATCCTGCAAAGGGTTCAAAATGCTTTTAAGTAAGCAAGTTCATAGCAAGGCCAAATTTGGAATCGGGTTTAATCATACTAGTCCTCTAGAGGACTACACCCCGATTGACAATAAAATAAACGAGACTGATTCTGAGCCCATTCCCCTCACCTTTCTTCCGGATGAGATTCCATCCATTACAATCACACCTCCAAGAGTGTACCAACCTCCCCAGTTTCCCACGTTTGTGTATCCCACTGAAACTAACATGGAGAAACAGAAGGAAACACCCTTGGAAAGTGATCAAAATAAAAATGCTTCTGAACAAACTAAGATTGCTCCAACCATGAGCTCTACTCAAAGTTCAGAAGGTACAAGTCTTCATAAGACCTCTGATAATCATGATCTTCACCTTGACAAAGGAAAGAGGCCCATGATTGACATCAGATTTCCTCCTTTTCATCCCCACCCCCTTATCCAATAACGAAGGCAAATAAGCCTTTCATCCCCAACTACTCTGTAACACTCCGACCGATGGCGGAAACGTCGGGATGCCACGAGGGATGTGTAGATTGTTCATAAGCTCGTGGGCATCTAATATAAATCATCACATATCAATTAATCAACCAAATTAATTACACAAAAATCATGTTCATCATGAATTAGTTACATAAATTACACAAAATATTTAGCTATCTAACTAAATTCTAGTCTTCAGAATTTCAGTTATTTAGCTAAGTCCAAGATCCTACGTAATGATGTCCAAAAGAATGTAGAGCTATCCTGCCCTACTTACTTGTCTTCATTCCCTGAAACATGTAAAAATCAAGTGTGAACTACAAAGTAGTTGGTGAGTAATCATAAGTTTTATATTTAAAAATGTTTACAAAAGTTAAGAAAGTTTATAGCTTTTCTGAAATAATCCTCATGGCACCTGTTAGATAGTCCATCACATAACCAAAACACACAATCACAAACACATTATCACATATCTCAAATAATCATATATAATCGTAGATAATCATAATAAATCACATAACATTCAACCAACTTTAATCATCAATATTCTCAAATATTATTAGTGACTATACATGAAATCAATGTAATTAACCGAAGTTAAAAACAATGATTCATGGAGTGGTAACAAACCACGTGACAATACATGCAATCATTGCGGGTGACTGAAGTCAACCACCACGATCCACAGAATAGTGACAATACATGCAGTCGTTGCGAATGACCGAAGTCATCAGCTACAACTCATGGAATAGTGACAATACATGCAGTCGTTGCAAATGACCGAAGTCAATAGTAACAACTCATGGAATATGATAATCCATAAATATGAATATCATACAAATAAACAAGTGTCATCCATGTGATATTAAGATAGTATGAAAATCTGGTATACATGTCCCACCTGCGAGTTTAAAATCAAAATGAATTAAAGGGGGGTTATGAGAACTCACCTGAGTCCTTAGATCCGGTGTTTTTGTATAATGCGTGCTCACGTATAAGATGTCCCAAAACAACTCAACAACCTGTATTCATTGCGTGTTTCGTAGTCATAAGTATGTGTGTTTAGCTTTTATGTTCATCCTTACATTATTATGTAGTTTATTTCCTCTAAGTTTGAATGAACACTTGTTACTACAATAATTATCATCATCATCTATAATATTAAAAGTATGGGTTTTTAATCCTATAGTGATGATAGACTATACATATGACCCCTTAAATATAATTTCTATAGATATGTATACTAAAAGTTTCTAACTTTATATATACACATTTTCTAAACATACATGCATGGCTTAATTAGGTCACCCACCATAATTTAAATTATTTAAATCTAATTTATGTTTAAGAACTTATATTTAAGTTATTTCTATAAATTGTTCACATTATATGAAATCTTGTGTTTCCATTTAAGCTATCAAGAAAAAGGTGGCAACTTAGTTAAATTCAAGCATGCATGGGTTTCCATAATAACATGTTCTTTTTATTTTCTTATAGTTACATGTATTCTTGCATATAATCCCCTTAATTATACCAAGCTTGACTCGACAACTTCCATTCATGTTCGGTTAACACCCGGGTTTGTGACATAAGCCAGCCCAGCTAAGGTTCAGCCCAGATGAAGCCTTTAGCAGACCAAGGTTTGGCTAGGTAACAGAGAACCTTAGGTTCACTGCTAATTTAGAATTTAGACCTAGGTTCGGCTGAAAAGGAGAAGGAAGGTTCGGCCATTTCCTATGGCCCAACTAGGTTCACTGAAATACAAAGGGTTCGCCTATATAGGAGAGGTTCGGTCCATGCTCATCCATACTAGGTTCGGCCAAGAGGGATAAGAAGGTTCGGCTAACCCTCATTCTTTTGCGAACCTTCCGGGTTAGGGACAGCCTAGGTTCGTTCATGATTAGGATTCGCGGCCAAAGTTTTGTGAGGGCTTAAGGTTCGGCCCAACATGCAGGGTTCGTGACAATTAAGGGTTCGTGTGAGGGAGGGTTCGGCTAGGTCACCGGACACCTAGGTTCGGCCATGCAAAGAGGGGTTCGTCCAAGTGCTGGTTGAGGTTCGTCCAAAAGAGAGAGATACGGCTCACCAGTGGGTTCGTGGGTTACCGCTTGGCCGAGGGTAGGTTCGCACCCTGAAAAGGTTCGCCTCCATATGGCCCAGTTCCAACAGGTTCGTGGTCGTCAGATTGGGCTGGTGACTCACAGGTTCGGCCAGGAACAAACCCAGGTTCGTCCACCTGTTAATTACGAGCCAAACCTTTTCCCACCACCTCCATTGCTCATTTCTAAGGTTATAGATCGAATCCCATGACTTACCCTCCATCATACAAGTTTGTTTTAGTGTTTTTAGTGTGTTCAATCGATTATAACATCAAGAGCTTATAGAGTTCGTGATTCACAACAAAACCAAAACTAAATCTTAGATTTACCTCAAAATGTCCACCGAATGCCAAGTTTCTTTGTATCTTCTTGTTCTCCTCGGTCTCCCGAACGCGTAGGCGCCAAGATCTCTTGAATCCTTCGAGAAACGAAGAAGTTCTCTTAGAGAGAAGTTTCTAGAGAGAGAGAGTGACGAACCTAATGTTTAGAGAGGGAAAGTATTCTTGCAAAGTGAGGGAGAAGAAGAAAAGATGGGCTTTATAGTCCGGGTTCTCCTCGCGTGCTCGGTCTCGTTTAATACGCGTTAAATCTTACAAAAATGTTCGGTTCTTCTCATGAATGTATTTAAACATAAGATGTTTAAATAATTATATTTCATTTCAAATAAAATGATTTTTTAATTAATATTGTTTCATAAAACGATTTCGAATAAAGTTGTTTAGTAAAACGGTTTCGTTTTATCTTCATTAAATTATTATTTAAATAAAACGATTTATTCGGTTTTGTTTTAGGTTGTGATTCCTAATAAACATTTTAAACTCTTTTTCTTATTTTACTATCGTTAAATATTATTTAGTTATCTCGTCGAAACGCGTTACTCACGTACATATTCGTAAAGATCGTCACCTTTTCGAATCCGACGCTCGTATCGTATTTCGATTCGATTTACAATTTATGAAATATCGTTCCAGAATATTATTCTCAATAATTATATTCGTGTGAATCGTCACCCACGCGAATACATTATTAAGTTAATATTCCTCAAACGACATTCGCGTTTAATTTATGATCGTAACCTCACCATCGCGTAATCAGTTCCATTATACTTCCATTATTTATTAACTTTAATATTATCAATCCCAATCCAAACCCCACTAAACCATATCACTGACACATCCATGATAGACCGAAATATGCATACGTATAGGGCATATGCAGGGGTAGATCGCAACCTCCCCAACAACGTCCCACCGCTATTTCGATAAACCATGACCATGTGTCCTTGACTATGTTTAGTAACCAAACCATAGTCAACTCTTAATCCCATTCCATTCCAACCAATAATTCATTATCCGTGAATACAACTACGATAAAGCCTCTGGTTCTGTTTAGTTGGGTTACAACTAAACTTCCCATGGTTTACGCGTATAATAATATGTTTGCAATATATATACCAATCATCAATAATATCATCAAATAATTAATTATCATTAATAATTATCATCTGGTCGTAACAGTACAATCGTACAAACATACGGACGACATGAAATACAGTGATGTTACGTACTCCTCTTTATCTCCTGCTTATCTAAAATGTTTTAAGTATAATCACACTACTGAAAACTGTTGGACAAAAACTCCTCTGGAGAAAGTAAGAGAAAAACTAAATGCTGAAAGATTGAAAGCCGAACAAGGTTCTTCAACTAAAGGAAAATTTCCTAACAAAATGAGGAAATCAAAGAAGGCTAAAAGATTTTCAGCACCTTCTCATTCATCACCTCACTCTTCTTCTCCTTCACTTGCTTCACCCTGGCCTTCTATCCTTGGAACACCACCTTCTTATCCTAAGGTAACTCCTGCTGCGCATCCTTCTGCTGATGTGAACTCTCCTTCCGTGGATTCACAAATCAATATCTTGCATCAAAATCAGCAACAACTGATATTGATGATGTAGAAATTGATGAATAAATCTCAGCAAAACAAATAAACATCTTATCCTTCTTCTAAAAATAAAATAAGACTCATATCTAACCTATTGCAATTAAATTGTCATGTGCAGAGACCTTCTTCAAACCAAAGTCATCTATGGTATGTGGACAGTGGAGGCTCTAGGCACATGACAGGATGCAGATCCATTTGAAATAACTTCATTCCAAAGAATGGAGGATCTGTTTCCTTTGAAAATAATGAAAAAGGTTGGATAGTAGGGTCTGGTTCTGTCCAGAATGGAAAACTGCACTTTAAGGATGTTAGCTTAGTTGAAAATCTCAAGTTTAATCTCTTGAGTGTTTCTCAACTAGCTGACAAAGACTTTAGTTCGTTTTTCACCAAGGACAGTTGTAAAATTCTTTCTCATGAAATAATTTCAAAAATAAAGATCTTAATTGATCAACATACCTTGCTTACGAAAGAAGTGGAAATGTCTACGTTGTAGACATGGCCACTGTCTCTCAAACATCCTCTCCTACTTGTTTGTTAGCCAAAGCATCATCTTCTGAAACCGCTCTTTGGCAAAGAAGATTCAGTCACCTCAACCACCAATCTCCTCATAAGCTTTTTACCCTTTCGTTAGTAAGAGGATTACCTTCCAAAGAATTTCACTTTGAAGGTCAATGTGAATCTTTCTTAAAGGGAAAGCAACATAAAACATCACATAAGTCTACTGAGGAGTCAAAACAACTAACTGTCTGAATCTACTTCACATGGTTCTTTTTGGTCCAGTGAAGGTAGCCAGTTTGGCAAGAAAGAGATACTGTCTACTTGTTGTGGATGACTACTCAAGATTTTGCTGCACCTTCTTTCTCTTCAGCAAAGATGAGACTTCTGATAAAATAATTGCACTTATCACTCAACTTGAAAGACAATTTGGTCTTCCAATTAAAATAATAAGGAGTGATAATGGGACTGAATTCAAGAACCAGGTTCTTGATAAGTTTTGCATCTCTAAAGGAATCCTTAGACAATACAGTTTTCCTAGAACTCCCGCTCAAAATGAAGTTGTGGAAAGGAAGAATAGGACACTTATTGAAGCTGCAAGAACTATGATTGCAGATTCAGGATTACCTTTATCCTTATAGGCTGAGGCAGTAAACACTGCTTGCTATGTCTTGAACAGAGTTCACATTGTGAAAAGACATAACAAGACTGCCTATGAAGTTCTTCATAACATAAAGCCTCTCATCTCTTTCTTTAAAGTCTTTGGATGTCCGTGTTTCATCTTGAACACAAAAGAATCTTTATTCAAGTTTGTTGCTAAAGTCGACTCTGGATATTTTGTTGGATATTCTCAAACCTGTAAGGCTTACCGAGCTTTCAATCTCAGGACCAAAATTGTTGAGGAAACTATTGATGTCAAATTCAATGAATCTACATCAACCTCATCTTTCCCCTCTGCTCCTGATGACCTCTTCGATCTTGAAAGCTTCATCTACATCTCTTCTACCCCTTCTTCCTCTTCTTCTTCAGAGTCTTGTCAAACTTCTGAAGATCTATCTTCTCTTGAAGAGTGCTCTGTCTCTAAATTCTTTACCTCTCTTCTTCTCATCAAATAAATTCTCAAGACCAAAATGAACAGATTTTTACTCCTTTATCCCCAGCCGTGGATAACATACGTATAGATGTTCCTGAAAATGGTCATGCTTCCCTTTCAGAAAATTCTCCTTGCCCCAATGAAAACTCACCTTCTTCCGATGCTGCCTCCTCTAATAACTGTTTGGACATCATTCCCTTCAGTAGAAATCATCCTCTAGAACAAATCTTAGGTGATCTACACAAATGTGTTCAAACTAGAAGGCAGATTTCAAACTTTTTCCTTCATGCAGCCTTCCTGTCCCGAGTTGAGCCTTCCAGATATCAGGAAGCTCTTAAAGATAATAATTCGATAGAGGATATGCAGGATGAACTGTTACAGTTCAAAAGGCAATACGTTTGGACTCTCTGCCCCTTGCCGGCAGGATAATACCCTATCGGAACCAGATGGGTATTCAGAAATTAAACGGATGACAGAGGCATTGTGATAAAAAATAAAGCCCGATTGGTAGTACAAGGTTACTGCCAAGAGAAAGGCATCGATTATGATGAAACCTTTGCACCCGTGGCCAGACTAGAAGCCATTAGACTCTTCCTAATATTTTCTATCTCCCATAACAAAAAGGTATATCAAATTGTGGGGCCCCGAAACCGGGCACCTCACAGAGGTTGGTTTTCATCATAACACATAGCTCTTAAACTAAAAACTTTCATAATCATGCAGCGGAAATGTAAACATAGTTTGATAAACAGAAATCAATAAAGTGTCTGTATCAAAAACATATCGGATTTGCCAAACCAATGGATCGTCTAACTTGATGCCCGAGCTCCATGCCTTCTCATATCGTACCTTCAACCTGACATACATGCTAAATCAAGTCAGCTTACGCTGGTGAGTTCTAGTTTTCATAAAACAACATTACACATACTTAACATAAACCTCATTTCATACACATAGTCCATAACCTTAGCACATATCATCCTTAACATCATCATCATACGTTCCACTGCTACCATACGAGCAGTGAGCTTATGCCGGCACAAGGCTCCATACCCAGTTATAGTCGTGGTTGACTATCATACCCAGTTATAGTCGTGGTTGACTATCATACCCAGTTATAGTCGTGGTTGACTATCATACCCAGTTATAGTCGTGGTTGACTATCATACCCAGTTATAGTCGTGGTTGACTATCATACCCAGTTATAGTCGTGGTTGACTATCATACCCAGTTATAGTCGTGGTTGACTATCATACCCAGTTATAGTCGTGGTTGACTATCATACCCAGTTATAGTCGTGGTTGACTATCATACCTACCCAGCACAAGAGCTGGTACATCTTTCATACTTATCCTATAACACGTATAGGAACATCGTTCGTTCGTCATACATGATATACTAGCATTATATCATCTTTTATCATAATCATCATAACATTTCCTGCTAGCATCATAACATAATTCATCGTAGTCATCATGGCATCTTAGGCATGTCATACTAGCATCATTTCATCATATCATCATAGCATCCTAGCATCATGCACATATCATACTAGCATCGTTATCATAACATATATCATGGCATCATGCATACCTATCATACTTCCATCCTAGCAACCTAGGACCTTATCGTACTCCTATAACTATTCTCATAGTTATCATCATGAAGCATGTTATCATCAAGTCATCATCATATCATATGCTAGCATCATTATCATGTCATGTTATTCATCATCATAACTCATATATCATGCATTCGTCATACTTAGCATACTTTCATGCATAAATCCTGCTAACACATAAACATGCATACATAGTCAGGGCATATCATCATTCCTTCATCATCATCATAAGCACATAACATCATAGACATAATAATAAGCATGTATGCCAGCCCAAAACATTAAACATAAAATAGGGCGTCTAGAACTCACCTGATAGTGGACTCTTGTTCTTCTTAGCCGAACTCCTTAGCTAAGCCTTAAGAACCTACATCCGTTACATCACCTCATTACGTTACATTACGTTCTT
Source organism: Mikania micrantha (assembly GCA_009363875.1). Lineage (NCBI taxonomy): Eukaryota > Viridiplantae > Streptophyta > Magnoliopsida > Asterales > Asteraceae > Mikania > Mikania micrantha. Next base: position 28,449,763 of record CM018695.1, read on the forward strand.
AGACTTAGAAAATATTCTAAGTCCCAATAGTCTACTAGCCCCCTTTTCTGAATCCAAGTTCTCGAAACTTAGCTAAGTGTTCGAAACCCTTGAAATTCGTTAAGTTCCCATGTACACGAAATTCCCTGGTTCACGAAATAACTTAGTACTCGAAATCATTCAGTGTATTCGAACTACTCCTTGTACACGAAATGGCCCCTGTACTCGAAGTAGTCATGTACCCGAATTACCCCTTGTACTCGAATTTTCCCATGTACTCGAATTAACATGTATAATTTCGAGTACCCTATACTCATGATTTCGTGTACTCATCACTTCATCATTTAAACATCTCAGAAATTCGTCTAAGATTTTAGGGAGCTAGTTCTAGGTTCCTTAGGGTGTTATCAACACACCGGAACATCAAAGTTCCGAACTTTATGCATAAAGGTGTGAGCTTTATGCATAAGTTCCCCTTTTGTATGACTATCCTAACTTTCGTATAAAAATCTAGCTTTCTATACATGAACCACTTACTTGAATGTAGCTGATCCTCCTGGTAAAATCCCGTGCGTTTCCTACTTCGTTTGGTCGATCAAAGTTTGATTCTTGAAATTCTTGGACTTAAACTTCGTGTACTCGAGAGGGACCGTGCTTCCAACCAAAGGTTCGCACATATCCCAAGGCACTACTATTTATAGGCGTGTCCCTGTACTCGATATCGTGTGTACACGAAATGGCCCCTGTACTCGAACCGGGTGTACTCGAAATCTACCTTATTTCGAGTACACGATTTCTAAGCCCCCGTTTTGGTCATTTTTCGTCCATTTTCCCACAAGTTACTTATCCGTTACGCGTACGTAGAATTCAAACAACTTGTATCTTAGAAAAATTTGGGATGTTACAAGTCTCCCCTCCTTACAATAGGTTTCGTCCCGAAACCTGCCTTGTTACACATCGAACAAATGAGGATACAACTGCCTCATCTCGTCTTCCAATTCCCACGTCGTGTCTGAACCTTTCCGATGCTTCCACTGAACTCTTACTTGACGAACCGTTTTATTCCGTAGCTGCTTTTCCTTTGTGTCCACAATGGCAATTGGCTCTTCAATGTAGTTCAGTCGATTATCTACCTCAATGTCATCCAAAGGAACGTGCGCCTGATCGTCTGCCAAGCACTTCCTAAGATGTGACACGTGGAAGGTAGGATGAATCCCGTTTAGCTCCTCTGGTAGGTCCAGTCGGTACGCGACTTTTCCTACCCTCGCCTCTATCCGGAACGGTCCGATGTACCTCGGACTCAACTTTCCTCTCTTTCTGAATCGAATGATTCCCTTCCATGGTGATACTTTCAGCAACACTCGATCGCCAACATTAAACTCTATCGGTCGTCGGCGCTTGTCAGCGTAAGACTTTTGGCGATCTTGTGCAGCTTTCATACGTGCTTTTATCACCCGTAGCTTTTCTGCCATATCAATCACAGCAGCCTTGTTTCCCATTTCTTTCTGTCCCACTTCACCCCAGCACACCGGGGTCCTACATCGTCTCCCGTACAACGCCTCATATGGGGGCATTCCGATGCTGGAGTGGTAACTGTTGTTGTATGAAAACTCCACCAATGGCAAGTGATCATCCCAGTTCCCTCCAAAATCGATAATGCACGCCCTGAGCATATCCTCCAACGTTTGGATAGTCCTTTCTGACTGTCCATCAGTCTGAGGGTGATAGGCGGTACTGATATTTAACCTCGTTCCCATGGCATCATGAAACTGCTTCCAGAATCTGGAAGTAAACCTCGTATCTCGATCTGACACAATGGAGACAGGAACTCCATGTCTGGCCACAATCTCTTTTACGAACAACTCAGACAACCTTTCGGACGTATACGTTTCCCTGATAGGGAGAAAGTGTGCACTCTTCGTCAGTCGGTCCACAATCACCCAAATGGTATCATGTCGCTTAGCTGTCTTTGGTAGCTTGGTAATGAAATCCATGGTGATGTGTTCCCATTTCCATTCCGGTACCTCCAGAGGTTGCACATATCCGTAGGGCTTCTGATGTTCAGCCTTCACTTGCACACAAGTAAGGCACCTGTTCACATACTGCATCACATTAAACTTCATGCCCGGCCACCAATAATCCTGTCGGAGATCTTGATACATCTTCGTTGCACCGGGGTGTACCGAGTATCGTGACTTGTGGACTTCATCTAAAATCCTCGCTCGAATGTCCCCATTTCTGGGCACCCACATTCGACCGAATCGTAGCTTTATCCCATGGTCGTTGTCTTCCAAGTTCTTGACTTGCCCGAAGACGCGTTCAAACCCCACATTCTCTTCTTTCAATCCCTCCTGTTGCGCCTGTTTGAGCTCGTTCAGAAAGTCTGGCGTTATCACCAAACTATACGATTTTACTCGTATGGCAGGATGATCAGTCTTGCGACTCAGAGCATCTGCCACCACATTGGCCTTTCCCGGGTGATATAGAATATCACAGTCATAATCCTTTAACAGCTCAAGCCATCGTCTCTGCCTCATATTCAAATCCTTTTGCTCGAAGAAATACTTCAAGCTCTTGTGGTCGGTATAGATGGTACTCCTTACTCCATACAAATAGTGCCTCCATATTTTCAATGCAAACACCACTGCAGCGAGTTCAAGATCGTGGGTCGGGTAGTTAGCCTCATGAATCTTTAGCTGGCGCGAAGCATAAGCTATCACCCTTCCCCTTTGCATTAGTACACATCCCAACCCTTGTCGTGACGCATCGGCATACACAACAAGATCATCATTCCCATCCGGCAGTGCTAGAACAGGAGCTTGGGTAAGTTTCTCCTTCAGCACTGAAAACGCTTGTTCTTGGTTTGGACCCCATTCGTACTTTACGTCTTTCTTCGTGAGCTTCGTCAGTGGCGTCGCTATCTTGGAGAAGTCCTGAATGAATCTCCGATAGTAACCGGCCAAACCAAGAAAACTGCGTACTTCTGTCGGTGACTTTGGAGGACTCCATTTCATAATCGTTTCAACTTTAGCTGGATCTACCATAATGCCTTCTGGGTTCACCACGTGACCCAGAAACTGTACCTCTCGCAACCAGAAAGCGCATTTGGAGAACTTAGCATAAAGTTTCTCTTTCCTCAGGATTTCCAATACCTCACGTACGTGGCAAGCATGGTCTCCCTCGTTCTTTGAATAAATCAAAATATCATCAATAAACACTATCACCGATCGGTCCAGCATCGGTCGACATACCCTGTTCATCAAATCCATAAATGCTGCGGGAGCATTCGTCAATCCAAACGACATAACGAGAAACTCGTAATGTCCATAACGCGTACGGAAAGCAGTCTTTGGAATATCCTGCTCTCGAACTTTCAACTGATGATAACCGGATCGGAGATCTATCTTTGAGAACCAGCTTGCACCTTGCAATTGATCGAACAAGTCATCAATTCTGGGTAGAGGATACCTGTTCTTTACGGTCAACTTATTCAGTTCCCTGTAATCGATACACATACGCATACTTCCATCTTTCTTCTTAACGAACAGCACCGGTGCTCCCCACGGAGAGACACTCGGTCGTATAAAACCTTTGTCAAGGAGTTCTTGTAGCTGGGTCATCATTTCCTTCATCTCAGTTGGAGCTAAACGGTAAGGTGCTCTGGCAACGGGTTGTGCCCCCGGCACTAAATCGATCTGGAACTCAATTTCCCGTTCGGGTGGTAATCCAGGCAATTCCTCAGGGAATACATCGGGGAAGTTACACACCACGGGAACATCATCAATCGTCCTCGTATCCGTACGTTCCTCAATCGCATAGGCCAAGTAGGCTACACACCCTCGCCGCATCATAACATCAGCCTGGATCATCGAAATGATCTTTGGCGCATACATCGCTTTATCACCATAAACCGTCACGGAGCTCCCATCCATCGCACGTAAGCATATCATCTTTCGTCGACATACAATGTTAGCCTCATATTTGGCTAACCAGTCCATACCCAAAACCACATCGAATCCCCCTAAGGTAATAAGAAATAATCGGACAGGGAACCTATGACCTTCTATCTCAACATAACAGTCATCAATAGCCTCAGTCACCCTGGTCATCTTACCAATAGCCGTCTCTACATCAAATACCCGATCTATCTTCTTAACCTTCCCAGATAACCCATCACAGAAAGTAGAAGACACAAAACTCATACTGGCACCAGAATCAAACAATACAGAAGCAGGAATATTGTTGATAGAAAAGGTACCTGTGACCACGTCAGGGTCCATAATCGCATCATCCTTCGTCATCGTAAAGGCTCGTGCTTTAGCCTTCTGCTTCTCCTTTACTTTCTCCTCTTTCTTACCCGAGCCCGAAGCATCGGCCCGCGGTTGTTTAGAATCTTTGGACAGATGTCCCATCCCATTGCAGTTGTAGCATCTAGTGGCACTTGGGCAATTGCTGGAAAAATGCCCCGTCTTTCCGCATCGGAAACATAAGTTAGTGCCCACCAAGCACTGCCCGGTGTGAATTTTTCCACACTTGTTGCATCGGTTCGCATCCTCGCGCTTCACCTTCTTGCCTGAAAACTTTCGTTGGTCTGTTCGACCCCTCTTAGTCCCGGAAGACTCCTTCACCTTGGTTTCCTCTTTCACTGGCTCATCGGCCATCACATCATCCCATACAATGCCACTGAGTTCAACAGTGGAGTCAAAGGTCTTAGGAGCATTGGCCTTGACATGAATCCTTACCTTTGGAGGCAAACCCTCCATGTACAACTTCACCCTACGTTCCTCAGTAGACACCAGGTGAGGAACAAGTCTAGCCATCTCATTAAACCTTGACGTGTACTGGCGGTGGTTCAGACTTCCAGCTTTCAGAACCAGAAACTCCCTTTCAACCTTATCGAGTTCATTCTTGGGACAGAACTGTTTAGTGACCAGTTCCTTTAGATCATCCCAAGTCATCTTCTCTACATCAGCTACAGCCTTGGACTGCTTAATGGTGTTCCACCAGTGAAGTGCCTCCTCAACGAAAGAGTGAGCTGCAAATTTGACAGCTTGGTCAATTCGGCACTCACTGATGGAGATAACAGCCTCCATCGCAGATATCCAATGGCAGGTGGCCACAGCATCTTTCTTACCATCGAAGGTCGGTGGGTTACATCCCTTGAAGGACTTGTAGTCACAGCCCTTCAGTTTCCCAGTCATAGAGTCGCCGCTCTTCGTCTCGATGATCACCACCTCATCTTCTTTGGTGCTTTCTTTAGTTCCTTCAGACTTGTCTTTTAGAGCATCCTTCAGTGCCTTAGCAATCATTGCTGGCATCTTTTCATCCATGATCTTGCAGACCTCATCAGAAATAGCCTTCACCACGATAGGCTCTAGAGTGAACTCGTCTTCATTCTCTGGTTGTTCGTTGTGCCCGTGGTCGTCCTCGTTGACGGGTTCTTCAGTCTCGACATGTGGTTCTTCAGCTACCTGTGGTTTCTTTCGCGGTCTACCCTTTTGTCCGGCCATCTTAACTTTCTACATAATGCAACAATTGGTAAGTCAGCATAGGAATCAGTTTAGCACGGAATAAGTTTTGTAAATCGTTAACGACGTTGATCAAGTGTTATTAACCATTTACCCAACTCATAGGCTCTAAACGTTTCCCATCCCATCTCTTCAATGTGCCTGACACTAACTACTTTCATAACATTACATCTGACCCTTAACTCATACATAAACATTCAACTCGTGGCATCCGTCATCCGTGGTTGGCAATCCGCATCCATTAATCCCATTCTCAGTTTAAGTCTTAGCACTTGGGATGCTAAGATCTCTCAAACTATGGCTCTGATACCAACTTGTGGGGCCCCGAAACCGGGCACCTCACAGAGGTTGGTTTTCATCATAACACATAGCTCTTAAACTAAAAACTTTCATAATCATGCAGCGGAAATGTAAACATAGTTTGATAAACAGAAATCAATAAAGTGTCTGTATCAAAAACATATCGGATTTGCCAAACCAATGGATCGTCTAACTTGATGCCCGAGCTCCATGCCTTCTCATATCGTACCTTCAACCTGACATACATGCTAAATCAAGTCAGCTTACGCTGGTGAGTTCTAGTTTTCATAAAACAACATTACACATACTTAACATAAACCTCATTTCATACACATAGTCCATAACCTTAGCACATATCATCCTTAACATCATCATCATACGTTCCACTGCTACCATACGAGCAGTGAGCTTATGCCGGCACAAGGCTCCATACCCAGTTATAGTCGTGGTTGACTATCATACCCAGTTATAGTCGTGGTTGACTATCATACCCAGTTATAGTCGTGGTTGACTATCATACCCAGTTATAGTCGTGGTTGACTATCATACCCAGTTATAGTCGTGGTTGACTATCATACCCAGTTATAGTCGTGGTTGACTATCATACCCAGTTATAGTCGTGGTTGACTATCATACCCAGTTATAGTCGTGGTTGACTATCATACCCAGTTATAGTCGTGGTTGACTATCATACCCAGTTATAGTCGTGGTTGACTATCATACCTACCCAGCACAAGAGCTGGTACATCTTTCATACTTATCCTATAACACGTATAGGAACATCATTCGTTCGTCATACATGATATACTAGCATTATATCATCTTTTATCATAATCATCATAACATTTCCTGCTAGCATCATAACATAATTCATCGTAGTCATCATGGCATCTTAGGCATGTCATACTAGCATCATTTCATCATATCATCATAGCATCCTAGCATCATGCACATATCATACTAGCATCGTTATCATAACATATATCATGGCATCATGCATACCTATCATACTTCCATCCTAGCAACCTAGGACCTTATCGTACTCCTATAACTATTCTCATAGTTATCATCATGAAGCATGTTATCATCAAGTCATCATCATATCATATGCTAGCATCATTATCATGTCATGTTATTCATCATCATAACTCATATATCATGCATTCGTCATACTTAGCATACTTTCATGCATAAATCCTGCTAACACATAAACATGCATACATAGTCAGGGCATATCATCATTCCTTCATCATCATCATAAGCACATAACATCATAGACATAATAATAAGCATGTATGCCAGCCCAAAACATTAAACATAAAATAGGGCGTCTAGAACTCACCTGATAGTGGACTCTTGTTCTTCTTAGCCGAACTCCTTAGCTAAGCCTTAAGAACCTACATCCGTTACATCACCTCATTACGTTACATTACGTTCTTAGACTTAGAAAATATTCTAAGTCCCAATAGTCTACTAGCCCCCTTTTCTGAATCCAAGTTCTCGAAACTTAGCTAAGTGTTCGAAACCCTTGAAATTCGTTAAGTTCCCATGTACACGAAATTCCCTGGTTCACGAAATAACTTAGTACTCGAAATCATTCAGTGTATTCGAACTACTCCTTGTACACGAAATGGCCCCTGTACTCGAAGTAGTCATGTACCCGAATTACCCCTTGTACTCGAATTTTCCCATGTACTCGAATTAACATGTATAATTTCGAGTACCCTATACTCATGATTTCGTGTACTCATCACTTCATCATTTAAACATCTCAGAAATTCGTCTAAGATTTTAGGGAGCTAGTTCTAGGTTCCTTAGGGTGTTATCAACACACCGGAACATCAAAGTTCCGAACTTTATGCATAAAGGTGTGAGCTTTATGCATAAGTTCCCCTTTTGTATGACTATCCTAACTTTCGTATAAAAATCTAGCTTTCTATACATGAACCACTTACTTGAATGTAGCTGATCCTCCTGGTAAAATCCCGTGCGTTTCCTACTTCGTTTGGTCGATCAAAGTTTGATTCTTGAAATTCTTGGACTTAAACTTCGTGTACTCGAGAGGGACCGTGCTTCCAACCAAAGGTTCGCACATATCCCAAGGCACTACTATTTATAGGCGTGTCCCTGTACTCGATATCGTGTGTACACGAAATGGCCCCTGTACTCGAACCGGGTGTACTCGAAATCTACCTTATTTCGAGTACACGATTTCTAAGCCCCCGTTTTGGTCATTTTTCGTCCATTTTCCCACAAGTTACTTATCCGTTACGCATACGTAGAATTCAAACAACTTGTATCTTAGAAAAATTTGGGATGTTACACAAATGGATGTAAAGAGTGCATTCCTATATGGCACAATAAAGGAGGAAGTCTATGTGTGTCAACCTCCAGGATTCGATGATGTTCATCATTCTGATTGGGTGTACAGACTAGACAAAGCACTTTATGGTCTAAAACAAGCACCCAGAGCATGGTATGATACTCTCTCTTAATTTCTTCTTTCTAATAAATTTTCTCAGGGAACCAGTGACAAGACTTTGTTCATCAAGAGGGTAGACAAGGAGCTTTTGTTGGTCCAAATTTATGTCGATGATATCATTTTTGGATCAACAAAACCTTCCTTGTGTGAACAATTTTCTAAATTAATGTCTTCAAAGTTTGAAATGAGTGTTTTAAGTGAACTAAAAACATTTTTAGGACTCCAAGTAAAACAAACCCCCAATGGGACTTTCATTCATCAATCAAAATATGTCAAGGATCTTTTAAATAAATTTGATATGAATGATTGCAAAATAATTTCTACCCACATGGCTACAAGTCCTAGAATAAATCCAGATGAAAATGGTGAACCTGTAGATCAAACCCTCTACAGGTGCATGATTTGATCTTTGATGTATCTTACTGCATCAAGGCCAGACATCATGTATGCAACATGTGTGTGCAAGATACCAATCTGAAAGGCAATCATGTGCTAGGTATTTGGTATCCTGCTAATTAAACTTGTAAGTTTGTTGGTTTTTCAGACAGTGATTATGCAGGATGCTAGCTCACAAGAAAGTCTACTTCGGGAGGATGTCAGTTCTTTGCAAATTGCTTAGTGTCATGGCAAAGAAAAAAGCAAACATCGGTGTCAAATTCAACTACTGAAGCTGAGTACATTGCAGCAGCTCATTGCACTGCCCAAATCCTTTGGTTGCAATATCAACTACTGGATTTTGGAATAACTGAACTAAAAACACCTCTCCTAATAGATAGCGAAGCAGCCAAAAATATAATAAAGAATCCTGTCTACCATTCAAAAACCAAACATATAGAAATAAGGCATCACTTCATTAGAGACTGTTTTGAAAAGGGACTAATCGTCCCAGAACATGTCTCTACAAGTGACCAAATAGCAGATATATTTACCAAACCCTTGGACTCTTCAACTTTTTCTAAGTTTTTAGCTAAATTGGGTATGATAAATATGAGCTAATAAATGTGGTTAAGAATTTGTTTCTTAAACCCGTAAATAAATGCATAAAAGGATAATCTTTACTGATTATCCTAACAACGAATATTTATAAACCACTGATAAAGAAACCTTGGTCTCTCTCAGTGGTTATCCCATAACTCGGATAGAATCAGTGGTTTTTATATCCACTGCTTCATGTCTATCCGCGGTTACAGCTTCCGTTGTTACAATTTAAACCTTCTATGGTTTACTTTTCTTCTGACGTCTCCTCTTCTTCCGACGTCTCTTCTTCTTCTTCTGATGTCTTTTCTTTTGAGATTTCTAACTGTGTCATTTATCCATGGTTAAACATCTTCCGAAGTCAAGCGTCTTCTAAAGCTAAATAATCTTTCATATTTAAATTTTCCTTGCCTAAGTGGTTATCAAATCTCTTGATAATTACGCCCATTTCAGCCGTCACTAATCACTCTGCAAGATTAGACCTCTCACAGTTAATAGAATTGACAATAATTAATTGTTCTCACGGCTCGATGCTATATTTCTTTCCATTTTTATCCCTTTTACTCTAAATGATCACTGATATTTCTTTCCTTATTTATATCAGTAGTTGTCATTCTTTAATCCATCAGTTCTTTCATAACAGTTGCTTGATCATCTCTTGATCAAGAACACTCTTTCTTCAACCTTGTTTCTTCCGGTTGCTCCTCATGGCGACGGATCACTGCTTGGCAGGAATGTCGCCTGGCACGATGCATTTCCACTGTTTCCGTCTGAGCTTTATGCTCATGATGGTGGTGTAACGGCATTGGACCAGGCTTCATCCCCAACAAAGCTTTGTCTGTACTTCAGGGTGTGCATGAACGTACTCCTTCGTTGTTTGGTTCTTCTCTCTCATGCTCATAGTTTTTTCCGATGGGTAAAAACCCTAAGGTAAAGTTTTTGATATGTTATAAAGTAGTGGTAGTTTTCATTTTTGAAACCACCCCTGTGTGTGAACGGTTAGTCTTCCTCGTCTCTTTTTTTTAAAGCAAAGTTTGTCCTCATTCTTTGTATTCATAACTGCTCGGTGTTCATCGTCGCAAAAGAACAATGGCCTTGAAAATCAAACCGATCCATAACCTCAGAGCTTACCTTGTCAAATCTTCTAAGTATCCTCACTACAACGAAGCTATCGACTCTCTGGTAAACTCCTTCGTTCATACTGCTCTCATTCTAAACCCTCCTATTTCTGAAATTGCTCTAAATCAGTTTTGGGAAAACTCATCCTTGGTGATGAAGGATGACTCTGTTGAAAGCATCGCTTCGGTGGTCGCTGTTCAACAAGTCACCATCACTCCCACAAAAATAAGTGTTGCCCTAAATTTGAACGACACTGAGGCTTCCCCCACTATTTCTCTAAAACTTCTTCATAATACATTCATTCAGTGTGATTATCAGGGTGACCTGAAAAATAGAACTTTGTACAAAGCTTTCTTCTACCCTAAGTACAAGTTCTTGTATCACACCATTCTACAGTGTTTGTCTCAGAAGTCGACGAGTTGGGGAGAAATGCCATATGACATGCAATATGTCATGTATGCAGTTCTTTCCAACAAAAAGGTCAACTTGTCTTGAATAATTTTTTATCATCTGGTACATCACTAGAAAGGTCCAAAGTTTCTGTTGTATCCTAGGTTAGTAATGGCCTGCCTCTTTGCTGACCTTAATAAGGTTTGTCACATTGCTCCTCTTTCCATTATCAAGAGCATTGACAAACAAGTGTTCACTAGGTTGAACACTGATCCAAAACAAATGGATGACACTGAGGAAATACCCATCCTTGGTGAACCCATATCCACCTCCTCTTCCGCACCTGTAAAGGTACCGACCAAAAGGAATGCTTCTACCAAAGCTCCTAAACCTAAGAAGCCCAAAAAGACTGTTCAGGAAGAAGAGATCCCAGAACATGTCTCTGTCCCCACTGGGCAGTTGGATGCATTTGTCCCATCCTCACAAAAGCATCAAGAATCTCTTCCCCACCTAGCTCTTCATCAATCCTCTCAATAGGATGATGTTGTACTTCAAAGGGAATCCTCTCTAGCCACTGAAGTGTCACTTGACATTCAGATGGCCATCCACTCTCCCAAGGACATTTCTGTTTCTTCCCCACATGCAGCCCTTAACTCTCCTACCCATATTCTCCATGAGATGGATGTTGTGTTTGAGCAACTTGGTTCTCCTCCCCTTTCTCCAACAGAGGAGCTGCCCCATCAAACCTTTGCTCAAACTAATCAATCTCCTACCCATGGAAAAGAGGATGAGATCAGAATGACCAGTCCATCTAGACATCTTGATCATAAATCTGGAGCATCCATCTCACTTGAGAATCCACTGGGCTCTCATTTGACTTGATTAGGCAATAAGACTCCTGATATGGCAACAACCCATGAAGTTCTTGAAACTGAGGCTGGAAATCCCCGGAACCAAGAAAAAGGGGTCCATGACATTCCTGAGATGGACTCAGGTCATGATAAAACTGACTCATTAGTTAGGGATTCGGATGATATCCTTAAAAGGATGGACGAATCAGATTCTAAAATAAAGGAATTGACGGATTCCGTTGCTCACATTCAGGCTGATGTAACTAAGCTCACTAAGCTTGTCTCAATAGTCTTGAGTAACCAAGCCCTGCAACCCAAATTCATCCCCATGCAGGCACCTTCACTTGAAGGTACTTCCACCACATCACTTACTTCCACTGCTACCACCTTCTCACCTCAGGTTCTTCAAGAAGTGTTAACCCCACTTCTTACTACCCAACTTACTACCCTACCTCAATCCTTTACCCACCAATTTCTCACCACCCAAAAGCTTCAACTGGATCTGCTGAAAATTTCAGTCGATACCAAAGTCTCTTCCTTACAACTTGAAATCACGAATCACAGCCGATTTCTTGATTCCCTTACTGTGATTGCTCCTCCTTCTCCCTGGTTCAAAGAACAGGCTGATGAAGCCAAAAAAGGGAGATTGAAAGGCTCTTGTCTACTGCCCAAGCTGCTAAAAGAGAAGAAGACAAGACAGAGCAAAGGAGGATGAAAAAAATAAGGCTGCAGAACCAAGAAGCACTTCTCAAAGGAGCATTGGACCAACAGTTCCAAACTCAAGCTGCCAAGGTGTAACATCTGTGCGGGAATCGTTACCGGAACAGTAAACTGTACAGTAACTTGTACAGTAACTCAGGTACACATTTCGTGAAACTATATTTAGACTATCGATGCATTTCTGATTAGCATGAAACTATTAAACGATTGTCTGAATCTGACTAAAACCTTAGGGTTTAACAGTCAGAAAACATGTCAGACAACACAGTGATGAAACACAAATACTTGATATGATACTATTGTGTATAAACGTATGTGAGGTTAACAAAACAAAACTTTAACGGTTATTGTGATGGACTGCTAAACAGACGAATTATTCGTATAGGTGACGATCTATACGAATGATTCTGATAGTTTAACGATCTGAAATGATGACTGATCAATAGAAAACAAAATCAGAAAGTGAAACGTACGATCGTGTTCGTACAGTTAGCGCTCTGTACGAAGACGCACGTAAGTGACGTTTTCTGACGAAACGAAACGAAAGACGATTCGAACGATAATAACGTTAAGGAAATTAAATATTTCCTGTTTTACAATTGTGAAACTCATCATAAATAAATTAAAACAAAACTACTTCAAATTAAGGCATGTAAAACAAAATACGCGACTAAATAATGAAACGCATTAAAAATAATAAATTACGTTAAATCATTCAAGAATAATAATATTTAAAACATTTCTGTAAATAATCACTCTCTTAAATTTTAAAATAAGGTTCTTCCTAATTAATTACGTAAAAAACGCGTTACGATCCGGAAACGCAACGGAGACGAAAACCGAGCAACCGAAACGAACCCGAATACCCTCGGGGTATTTAAAGTCTTAAATGAGACTTACATCTCATTTTTCACTCATTTTCTTCTCTCTCTAACTCCATTCCCGTCCATCTCTCTCTCCCAAGAAATACAAACTTCAAACTACAAGATCTTGGTCATTTGGTGATGAAATTGTGCATTCTTGGTGTCCACGCGTAGCTAGGAACGAGATCTACACAAAAGTACGACTAATCTGTGGATTCGTCCAGTCGATTTTGAGGTAATGATGTTTAAAGGTTCGAAATTTTAGGGTTTTGGTGTGTATGCGTTTCAATCTAACCCATGACCGGTTCTTGGCCTCATCTTCGGACTCCCACATCCTCGAAATCTACTTCTGTTACTAATAGACATGGAAGTAATCTAGTAATAGCCTGGAGTTGGGTAATGTTGTTGAGGATGAACAGGTTCGTGACGTTTAGGAGGCGAACCTGCTAGCCACATCCTGACCGAACCCTCATGTGCCTGGTAGCCGAACCATTCTGACAAAAAGCTGCTCACCAAACCTGGGCATGATGGCACCGAACCCTAGTCACCCTCACGAACCTGATGTGGCGAGCCATGGGGCGGCGAACCTTCTGCTGTGACTAGCCGGCCGAACCCAAGCAGGAAACCCTAGGCGAACCATCATCAGCCAGCCACGAACCTTACTGCCACGCCTATGATATGCGAACCTGTGGACTATGGTCACGAACCCAGCACCTTGACCGAACCTTCTTACAAGTTACGAACCCATGAGCACATGACCATGATGGTCGAACCTGTTGAAGGTGATAATGATTCTTGAACATTCACGGTTGAATGCAAAAGAATGGACCAGGCTGCTAATTCACGTAACCATGAAACTTTGTTGGTCCAGCCTATACAATAAGCCCATTAACGTTTAACAGGCCCAGTTTATTCCATGCAGATTTGATTGAGCATGAACTTCGGCCCACCATGGGTAGCCCATACCCTACAATCGGCCCAAGAGACTATAATCAGCTCTCATTCACCTGGCCCAACCAGAAAACCCAACAGGCCCAACAGCCTCTAGTCGGCCCAGTTTCATTTCTGTAGCCCATGTGTTTAGTTCGGCCCAATGCCATTACGTGGCCCATGGTTACGGCCCACACACATTTACTTGGCCCAATAGCACGCACTAAAGGACTATCTTTAAATTCAATTGGGCCTTTATAGATATGGTCCACTTGAATATTATTCGGCCCACACGATAAGAAAACTAAAGTAACATGTTGGATTAATTAAGGGTAATATCTAAAAACATTAAGCTTCGCAAGAATTAGCATCATATTTATTTGCTAACTATGAAACAAGTTATTCAAGATTTTTGCAAGTGAAAGGAGGTTATCAACTTTAAACAAGAATCCAAGGTTAATAGTTGTAAATTTTAAGAATTCAAGAATATAATCATGCAAGGTCAAGCTCAACTGGAACAAGATAAGAGGTAACATAATTTGCAACCATGAAAACAAGGGCCGAATAAAGACCGCAAACCACTAGTGTTAGTCAACTTTAGGACTAACACGCATACATGCACACTAAACAATTACACGCTATACTTATAATTCAAATGCAATGTGAATTCGATACAGGATTGTAAACCTTACATCAAGAACAAACAAAGAGCGTGCGTATTCTTGATTTTATTTAGTCAACCACTACAAAAGCCAGGTGAGTTCATTTGTCCCTTTTCAAACTTATTTGTTTTACTTCGGGACTGAGAAGCATGTTAAACATTTTTATTGAAATGTTATTTAATGCTTTAAACATAAACTTGAAACTTATGCTTGAAACTTAGTATACTTGAAAAGCAATAAACGTGGGACTTATACTTTAAACTTGAGGCTTGAAAACAGAGGTTGGTTGCTTACGAGACTCGAGGCTTATGCTATAACAATATGCTTAAACTTGGTGATTGATGCTTAGGGTGTAAATGAGAAGCTTAAACTACATACTTGATACTTTAACTATATTCTTAATGCTAGTGCTATAACCCATGTTCTTAAACTATATTCTTAATACTTATTCTATAAACTATACTCTTAACTATATTCTTAATGCTTATGTTAGAAACTATATTCTTCAACTACACTTTTGATGCTTATGCTATAAATTATATGCTTAAACCGCTCGCTCAATACTAAAGCTTGAATACTAATTCTATATGCTGATACTAATTGCTAATGCTAAATACTAATGCTACATGCTAAAGTCTAACACTAATGCTATATACTAATGTCACGTGCTAATGCTATAATGAAAATGCTATATGCTTATCATGCTTAAATGCTCGAAATGTTTGAAGTGCTCATAATGCTATAAACTTGTTATGCAAAAACAACGGTTTGGCCTCTCAGTGCTTGCCTCACCGGTTGTTAAACTTACTACGCTAAAGCAACGGTTTGGCCTCTCAGTGCTTGCCTCTCCGGTTGCTAAACTTAAAAGCTATAAACTTGATAAACTAAAACAACGGTTTGGCCTCTCAGTGCTTGCCTCTCCGGTTGTTAAACCTTGGATGCTATAAACTATTGACTATGGAAGAACAATAGTTGGTCTCTCAGTGCTTGCCTTCATGTGTTCTTCCTAGTCGGGACTTGAAGAACAATAGTTGGTCTCTCAGTGCTTGCCTTCATGTGTTCTTCACAGTCAGAACTAGAAGGCACCTATTTTGGTCTCTTAGTGCTTGCCATAGGGTGACCTTTATAGTCGGGACTTGAGGGGTAGACTTATGGTCTCTCAGTGCTTGCCATACAGTGATTCCTCAATGTTCACTCATGCTATAAACTTAAACATAATGCTAAAGCTATAAACGAAATGGAGGGTAGGTAAGACGCTTAATTATCATTAATAGCAATGTCCTATGCGACTTAGTATGTGGTGGGACGGCGTCTGGGCGGGTTGTAGGCTCGACTCAGGGGTATGCCCTATACATAAGCATACCGAGTTGGATGATACAGGTGATGTTAATGAAATTAAGGTTGTTACCTAGGGGAAACATGAATGCTTTTGGGTCAATATCGTAAACTTTAAACATGATGCTTTTAAACGAATATTGAAGCTATTACATACGAATGCTATAGACTTGTAAACTTTGAGACAATAAACTAAAGCTGTAATGAGGAATGAATCGAATGATAGGTAAAATGCTTAATTATCATTAATAACAATGTCCTATGTGACTTAGTATGTGGTGGGACGGCGTCTGGGCGGGTTGTAGGCTCGACTCAGGGGTATGCCCTATACATAAGCATACCGAGTTGGATGATACAGGTGTTATTAATGAGGTTAAGGTTTTACCGAAGGAGGTTTTCTAAAGCTATTTTCTTTTAAACTTATAAACTCCATGAACTCACCAACCGTTGTGTTGACTTGATCTTTTACATGCTTTCTCAGGTAATGCACAGGAGTAAGCTTAAGCTTTTGGATTGCATACTAGGATGCCAGATAGCAGACCTAGTAGACTTTTGGAGAAGCACATATTATGCTATGGATGCGATACACTTTTGATATCTTGTACAGATACAAGATATAAACATTATTCTTTTGATTAGGTTTACTTAGTTAAATTGCAGAACATTGTTATTGTAATTTAACTTTGTAATCCTATATATCATATGATTGTGCTTTAGATATTCTTAAACGTTGATGCTATGTAAACAATCTGATCTCCATGATTATCACCCGCGATATCGCGCCCCGGGAACCTTCCGCCCGACGGGGACTCCGATCCAACCCCGCCGGCTCGGGGTGTGACAGATTGGTATCAGAGCTCAAGGTTATAGAGAATATTAGGTCACTTACTTAAATGGTTTGGCCTAGACTATAACTTAGGGACCCACATGTAGAGATCTTAAGACTTAAGTTTGCATTATGTTTTCTGCATTCGATCACTGCACTAACCAAATCCTTTTGGTTATGATCAGAATGCCGCCTAGAAAACAACCGACTCCGGTGCCTACTACACAGACTTCTGCACCACACTCTTCGACACCTTCACCTGCGGATTCACCACCGCCACCTCCTCCTCCACCTCCTCCACACTCTCCACAACCAGGCTCAAGCACTGTTCAGCTAATTGATCCTGCTACTATCGCTTTGGCGACACTGCTGAGTACTCAATTGACGAGTCAACTGAAGGATGTCATCCCCGAGATGATTAATAGGATTCAAGGTCATGGCAACAACTCGGGACATACTACAGGAGAAGCTAGTGGAAACACTAAGCACACTTCAGACTGCTCTTACAAGTCATTTGTTGGATGTAACCCACCAAGCTTCACAGGCGTTGAAGGAGCCGTTGGACTGATCCAATGGCTGGAGAAAATGGAGAACACTTTGGACATAAGTAGTTGTCCGGAACATCACAAAGTTCGTTATGCAGCTGGATCTTTTAGCAAGCGAGCTCTAACATGGTGGAACGCACAGATCAGGGCTAAGGGAAGAGACGAAGCAATGGCAATGCCATGGTCGGAATTCAAACTCCTTCTAAGGAATGAGTTCTGTCCGAAACATGAACTGCAGCAACTAGAGATTGAGCTCTCGAACCACGTGATGAAGGGAGCCGATCACATGACTTTCACCACACGCTACCATGAGCTAGTAGCTTTGGTGCCAGAAATGGTGCCAACTTTGGAAAAGTTGATTGACAGATATGTAGCTGGATTACCATCCTGCATACAGAGTATTGTTTTGGCTGCAAATCCTGCTACTTTGGAATCAGCCATTGCCCTTTCAGCTAAACTTACTGGGGTAATGGTGAAGTCAGGAGTTCTGAAAGACGAAGCGGGAAAAGCTAAGGAAACAACCACAAATAAACCAGAATATCAACAAACGAAAAAGCAAAAGGTCATCGGAAACTATGCGATGACCACACCTTTGAGACAAACACCTGCTGTACCTGTCAACACTGCACCCAAAAATTATGTGGGAATGCATCCTCAGTGCACACACTGCAAATTTCATCATCCTGCTACGGTGCAATGCAGGCAATGCAACAACTGTGGCCGACTAGGCCACCGAACTCAACAATGCCGTGCTTCAGTCACACAAGCTACAAACAATGCCGCAGTAGCAATCCCTCCACCACAAAACACTGGCAATCATAACAACAACAATCGGGGATGCTATAACTGCGGGGAATTAGGTCATTTCTCTAGGGACTGCCCGAAAAGAGTACAACCAGGAGCACAAGACCCTCGTGGGAGGGCGTTCATGATTGGAGCCGCTGCAGCACGCCAAGACCCGGAGACGGGTACTGGTATGTAGTATCTCCTCACTCGTAATACTTTATTCTATTTTGATAACTAGTAAGAATAAGAAATTAATCTTATTCCTACTAGTATAATCACATGAGTATTCTATAGAACTTAGGAATTCTTTCATTGTTATAAAACTCTGAGAGAATTCTTAGTTGATGCACATAATCTATGTAGGAAACCATAACTAACACTAAAGTTGTGTAACAGCTGATGCTCATAGCATCGGTTAGTTTAAACAATAAGGTGTTAGAACCACATAGGGATTAAGCAAGCAATAACGATAAGACAACTATGAGCAATAAGGCTAGCAAAACTTTGAGGCTATATGTAGGAAATTCCAAACGCAACCTAGAGTTTAATCTGGGAGCGTAAGGATATCACATGGACCAAAGTTTTCCAATTGTTATAGAAAGAGTAGTATCCCGATAATAACTTTTAAATTTCGGGACGAAGTTTCTTTAACAAGGGGAGACTGTAACATCTGTGCCGGAATCGTTACCGGAACAGTAAACTGTACAGTAACTTGTACAGTAACTCAGGTACACATTTCGTGAAACTATGTTTAGACTATCGATGCATTTCTGATTAGCATGAAACTATTAAACGATTGTCTGAATCTGACTAAAACCTTAGGGTTTAACAGTCAGAAAACATGTCAGACAACACAGTGATGAAACACAAATACTTGATATGATACTATTGTGTATAAACGTATGTGAGGTTAACAAAACAAAACTTTAACGGTTATTGTGATGGACTGCTAAACAGACGAATTATTCGTATAGGTGACGATCTATACGAATGATTCTGATAGTTTAACGATCTGAAATGATGACTGATCAATAGAAAACAAAATCAGAAAGTGAAACGTACGATCGTGTTCGTACAGTTAGCGCTCTGTACGAAGACGCACGTAAGTGACGTTTTCTGACGAAACGAAACGAAAGACGATTCGAACGATAATAACGTTAAGGAAATTAAATATTTCCTGTTTTACAATTGTGAAACTCATCATAAATAAATTAAAACAAAACTACTTCAAATTAAGGCATGTAAAACAAAATACGCGACTAAATAATGAAACGCATTAAAAATAATAAATTACGTTAAATCATTCAAGAATAATAATATTTAAAACATTTCTGTAAATAATCACTCTCTTAAATTTTAAAATAAGGTTCTTCCTAATTAATTACGTAAAAAACGCGTTACGATCCGGAAACGCAACGGAGACGAAAACCGAGCAACCGAAACGAACCCGAATACCCTCGGGGTATTTAAAGTCTTAAATGAGACTTACATCTCATTTTTCACTCATTTTCTTCTCTCTCTAACTCCATTCCCGTCCATCTCTCTCTCCCAAGAAATACAAACTTCAAACTACAAGATCTTGGTCATTTGGTGATGAAATTGTGCATTCTTGGTGTCCACGCGTAGCTAGGAACGAGATCTACACAAAAGTACGACTAATCTGTGGATTCGTCCAGTCGATTTTGAGGTAATGATGTTTAAAGGTTCGAAATTTTAGGGTTTTGGTGTGTATGCGTTTCAATCTAACCCATGACCGGTTCTTGGCCTCATCTTCGGACTCCCACATCCTCGAAATCTACTTCTGTTACTAATAGACATGGAAGTAATCTAGTAATAGCCTGGAGTTGGGTAATGTTGTTGAGGATGAACAGGTTCGTGACGTTTAGGAGGCGAACCTGCTAGCCACATCCTGACCGAACCCTCATGTGCCTGGTAGCCGAACCATTCTGACAAAAAGCTGCTCACCGAACCTGGGCATGATGGCACCGAACCCTAGTCACCCTCACGAACCTGATGTGGCGAGCCATGGGGCGGCGAACCTTCTGCTGTGACTAGCCGGCCGAACCCAAGCAGGAAACCCTAGGCGAACCATCATCAGCCAGCCACGAACCTTACTGCCACGCCTATGATATGCGAACCTGTGGACTATGGTCACGAACCCAGCACCTTGACCGAACCTTCTTACAAGTTACGAACCCATGAGCACATGACCATGATGGTCGAACCTGTTGAAGGTGATAATGATTCTTGAACATTCACGGTTGAATGCAAAAGAATGGACCAGGCTGCTAATTCACGTAACCATGAAACTTTGTTGGTCCAGCCTATACAATAAGCCCATTAACGTTTAACAGGCCCAGTTTATTCCATGCAGATTTGATTGAGCATGAACTTCGGCCCACCATGGGTAGCCCATACCCTACAATCGGCCCAAGAGACTATAATCAGCTCTCTTTCACCTGGCCCAACCAGAAAACCCAACAGGCCCAACAGCCTCTAGTCGGCCCAGTTTCATTTCTGTAGCCCATGTGTTTAGTCCGGCCCAATGCCATTACGTGGCCCATGGTTACGGCCCACACACATTTACTCGGGCCAATAGCACGCACTAAAGGACTATCTTTAAATTCAATTGGGCCTTTATAGATATGGTCCACTTGAATATTATTCGGCCCACACGATAAGAAAACTAAAGTAACATGTTGGATTAATTAAGGGTAATATCTAAAAACATTAAGCTTCGCAAGAATTAGCATCATATTTATTTGCTAACTATGAAACAAGTTATTCAAGATTTTTGCAAGTGAAAGGAGGTTATCAACTTTAAACAAGAATCCAAGATTAATAGTTGTAAATTTTAAGAATTCAAGAATATAATCATGCAAGGTCAAGCTCAACTGGAACAAGATAAGAGGTAACATAATTTGCAACCATGAAAACAAGGGCCGAATAAAGACCGCAAACCACTAGTGTTAGTCAACTTTAGGACTAACACGCATACATGCACACTAAACAATTACACGCTATACTTATAATTCAAATGCAATGTGAATTCGATACAGGATTGTAAACCTTACATCAAGAACAAACAAAGAGCGTGCGTATTCTTGATTTTATTTAGTCAACCACTACAAAAGCCAGGTGAGTTCATTTGTCCCTTTTCAAACTTATTTGTTTTACTTCGGGACTGAGAAGCATGTTAAACATTTTTATTGAAAATGTTATTTAATGCTTTAAACATAAACTTGAAACTTATGCTTGAAACTTAGTATACTTGAAAAGCAATAAACGTGGGACTTATACTTTAAACTTGAGGCTTGAAAACAGAGGTTGGTTGCTTACGAGACTCGAGGCTTATGCTATAACAATATGCTTAAACTTGGTGATTGATGCTTAGGGTGTAAACGAGAAGCTTAAACTACATACTTGATACTTTAACTATATTCTTAATGCTAGTGCTATAACCCATGTTCTTAAACTATATTCTTAATACTTATTCTATAAACTATACTCTTAACTATATTCTTAATGCTTATGTTAGAAACTATATTCTTCAACTACACTTTTGATGCTTATGCTATAAATTATATGCTTAAACCGCTCGCTCAATACTAAAGCTTGAATACTAATTCTATATGCTGATACTAATTGCTAATGCTAAATACTAATGCTACATGCTAAAGTCTAACACTAATGCTATATACTAATGTCACGTGCTAATGCTATAATGAAAATGCTATATGCTTATCATGCTTAAATGCTCGAAATGTTTGAAGTGCTCATAATGCTATAAACTTGTTATGCAAAAACAACGGTTTGGCCTCTCAGTGCTTGCCTCACCGGTTGTTAAACTTACTACGCTAAAGCAACGGTTTGGCCTCTCAGTGCTTGCCTCTCCGGTTGCTAAACTTAAAAGCTATAAACTTGATAAACTAAAACAACGGTTTGGCCTCTCAGTGCTTGCCTCTCCGGTTGTTAAACCTTGGATGCTATAAACTATTGACTATGGAAGAACAATAGTTGGTCTCTCAGTGCTTGCCTTCATGTGTTCTTCCTAGTCGGGACTTGAAGAACAATAGTTGGTCTCTCAGTGCTTGCCTTCATGTGTTCTTCACAGTCATAACTAGAAGGCACCTATTTTGGTCTCTCAGTGCTTGCCATAGGGTGACCTTTATAGTCGGGACTTGAGGGGTAGACTTATGGTCTCTCAGTGCTTGCCATACAGTGATTCCTCAATGTTCACTCATGCTATAAACTTAAACATAATGCTAAAGCTATAAACGAAATGGAGGGTAGGTAAGACGCTTAATTATCATTAATAGCAATGTCCTATGCGACTTAGTATGTGGTGGGACGGCGGCTGGGCGGGTTGTAGGCTCGACTCAGGGGTATGCCCTATACATAAGCATACCGAGTTGGATGATACAGGTGATGTTAATGAAATTAAGGTTGTTACCTAGGGGAAACATGAATGCTTTTGGGTCAATATCGTAAACTTTAAACATGATGCTTTTAAACGAATATTGAAGCTATTACATACGAATGCTATAGACTTGTAAACTTTGAGACAATAAACTAAAGCTGTAATGAGGAATGAATCGAATGATAGGTAAAATGCTTAATTATCATTAATAACAATGTCCTATGTGACTTAGTATGTGGTGGGACGGCGTCTGGGCGGGTTGTAGGCTCGACTCAGGGGTATGCCCTATACATAAGCATACCGAGTTGGATGATACAGGTGTTATTAATGAGGTTAAGGTTTTACCGAAGGAGGTTTTCTAAAGCTATTTTCTTTTAAACTTATAAACTCCATGAACTCACCAACCGTTGTGTTGACTTGATCTTTTACATGCTTTCTCAGGTAATGCACAGGAGTAAGCTTAAGCTTTTGGATTGCATACTAGGATGCCAGATAGCAGACCTAGTAGACTTTTGGAGAAGCACATATTATGCTATGGATGCGATACACTTTTGATATCTTGTACAGATACAAGATATAAACATTATTCTTTTGATTAGGTTTACTTAGTTAAATTGCAGAACATTGTTATTGTAATTTAACTTTGTAATCCTATATATCATATGATTGTGCTTTAGATATTCTTAAACGTTGATGCTATGTAAACAATCTGATCTCCATGATTATCACCCGCGATATCGCGCCCCGGGAACCTTCCGCCCGACGGGGACTCCGATCCAACCCCGCCGGCTCGGGGTGTGACACAAGGCTAGCTCAGAGCAGAAGCAAAAAGAAGCCGAGGCTCTAATAAACGCTGGGACATCTGGAGTATCCAGAAAACCCAGACCTTCCAAATCAGCTCCCATTGAGCAAACCAAGCCAATAACCACTACCCCACATTCTTCCACACAACCAAATAAAGATAGTTCACCCACTCTCTCTCCAAACTCTGCTTCTCAAACCCTCGTTGAACTTTCTTCCCTTCCTGTCACTCTCAATGCCTCCAACATTGGCCAAAACCAACCCCAATAATCACTCAGTCCTTCTCAAGAAGACAAAAGAGTGTGGTCAGAAAAACCAAAACCCTCAATAACCTACCTCATAAACCTTTAACCTCTGCTCAAAAACCCACCTCAGATTCAAATTATGATCAGGCCATTGCCTCTCGTGTTTCAAGAAAGAGAAGGCTTCTATTGGCTAATATAGATAAGTCTGATCCTCCATACACCACCAAAGTTCCCTCTCCAGTAAGATCAGTAGATGCTGAGAAACCACAAATCTCTCCAGTAAAGGAATCCTACTCACCTGTTAGGACCTTCCCTTCCAATGAAGACCTTCGAAAGATAAAAAAAAAGAAACGGAGAAGAAAAACTTGATTCTGGCTAGTCTTGAAGCCACTGGTCTCTCAGGAGTTGAACTGATAAGGACCTATCAAGAACAAATAGCTAGATTGGATCAGCAGCAAGATAAAGCCTATCAGGCTGAGAGGGAGGAGCTGATCAAGTACCTGCTGGATGAACGGAATTGCAAGGTTGAAAACTTCAGCAACTGGGATATCACTAGCCTCAGAAGTGAAGCTAAAGTTTTATCTGAAAGAATAAAAGCTGAAGTAAGGAAGAAAAGGATCCTTGAGCAAAGGAAAAGAATAAAGCACATTCTCATCCAAAATCAATGGGGACCAAAGAACAAAATAAGAAGATGGAAAGATGAATTTATGTTCGATGAATGGTCTAAGTTCAAAAGAGAGAACAAAGACCATCCTGAGCTTTGGAAAGATGTCACTCCCTATCCTTCTAAAGTGACTCAGCTCAAGGATGCCAACCCAAGCATAGTGATTGATCACTTGCTAAATGCACCTTTAGGAACTCTAGGTGCTGGGTTTGCCAAACATCCATTTGTTAAAAGTCAGCCTCCTCAGATCAAAAACTCAAGAATAAGAATAAAGAGATGGTTCTATGACTCTGTCTCCAAGAGTATGGCCATAAAGAGATTCAATGGCTCAAGAACATTCTTCTCAAATTGGGATGAGATTCTCACCCTACCAACTGATGATCTGAAGGAGCTGCCTCACAAGACTCTGGACAATGCTGATACAGAGTATGAAGTTCTGGACTATGTTCGAACTCTTAGAAATAAATTCTTCTGGCTTTAAAAAAAATAAGTAGGTTTTGGCTTCATCAGTCCAAAGGGAGATTGTTGGAAAATAAGTACTGATGAGCAAAACCACTGAAGCCAGACACTTGAATAAAACCGCGGATAGACAAGCCGCGAACATTCTTCTCAGCGGAAGCTTCGCCAAAAAGAAGTGCCGCTGAACTTATTTCTCCGTTAAGACATTAGCTGATCTTGACATCATCGCACCTCTGCATCGGAAGAAGTCAAATGACTCGGAAGACAGTCTTCTCTTCACAAATAACTGATTAGTTAATCAGCTTCCGATGAACATCTTTTGAAAGAATAAACGCTGAACTCTAGTACATCTACTTCAACATCGGAAGACCTGAAGACTACTGAAGACTCTTGATTCTGTTGTTGTTGACTTTGTATTTGTACTAGTTTGTTGTATTAGTGTCTGTAATAATGTCAGCTATTTGTCTTATTATTTCTTGTCTTGTATCACAGAATGTTTGGGTATTTAAGTCCCAACATTCTCTGAATAATCGAGGATTACTTCCCCCAAACTTCCTTATGCTTTATGTCTCATATCTTCTCTCTTTCTAGACAAGAAAACTAAAACAACGAAAATAACTTGTGCAAAACGTTAGAAGGAGCTGAAACCTAAGCTTTGACTAAGTGTCTAAAGCATTGTTCCTGGTTAATAGCTACTACTCGAGGTTCTTGTAGTTCAACAGATCATTCCGATTATCACAAGATATCGCGCCCCGAGAAACTTCCGCCCGACGATAAAGTCGATCCATTCCGCCTGCTCGGGGTGTGACAATTGTCTAATTTTCTATGTTATTTGATATAGATTTATTAATGAACTAATTTTTATAATAAAAAATAAGTTTGTAATATATATTTAAGATGAACTAATTTTCATTTAATAGTAAATATAAGGGCAATTTGTTATTTTCCTCACCCCTCAATTATATTCGCATCTCTCACTCTCTTTCTCTCACATTTCAAAACTTCTACTCTCTCTTTCTTTCTCATATCTCTAAACACACACAAGCAACACAAGCAGTTGATAGTGATTGTGGTTAACGGTGGTGCCGGCGATGAGCGGCGGCGGCAACAACCAACGTGTGCCAGTTATGGTTTGGTTGTGGTTTCTCTCTACCCTCACTCATGCGATGTTGGTAGCTGTAGGGTGGTCGGCGACAACATGGGCGACGGAGGCGACTCCAATGATTATGGCGGTTCGATGGTGATGGCGGTGTTTCTAAGTTGGGGGTGATAATGGTGGTGTTCTCTCTCTCTATATAAATATCATAGTGGTGGTGGGTTTTTCAAGCAGTTTTGGGTGGATGAGGGGTGGCATCTGGCGACAGCAAGCGACGGGGGTGGTGGGTCCAGGCGACGAAGGTGGTGGTAGTGCCGCTGGTCATTTCAAGAGGAAGCGATGGTTCTCGGAAGACGTGGTGGCATTTTCAAGAGGTGGTGCTCATGGTGGTGGTTCAAGTTCATGCTTGACTAGGTTTACTTTGTGCTGAAAACCTTGTACATTTTTATTTCTACACATGTGTAGTTTTTCAGTTCTTTATAATAATGCTTGACAAGGTGTATTGTGTGTTGTAAACTTGTACATTTTTATTTATTCACGTGTAGTTTTCAAGTCTTATAGTATTGCTTGACCAGATGTACCTTGTGTAGTAAAACTTGTACATTTTTATTTCTACACATGTGTTGCTTTTTCAGATCTTCATGTTATGTCTTTTAAAAGCTGTACATTTTTAGTTATACACGTGTACTTTTTGTCGTTTTTGGTTAATTGTTCTTGTATAAAATTACACATGTGTAATGTTTTGTTTTAGATGTTATAATTTACTGTTTGTTTCATATTCAAAAATACACAAGTGTAACATTTCACATATATATTGTGTAATAAAACTTGTACATTTTTATTGGTACACATGTGTAGTTTTTGTTGTTTTGGTTAATTTGATGTTTTTGTATAAAATAACACATGTGTAATATTTTATTATGGTTGAAAATATGTAATATTGTGTTTGTGTAGTGAAATTTTTGTTTGACACACATGTGCATATTTTTTGTTTTTCTCTAAAAATATGAGTTTTTTATTTTGGTTAATCAAATATATAGAAAAAAAGATAGAGAGAGACTGACGAAGAGAGAAGAGAGAGAGAGATAGAAGAGAGGAGAAGAGTATGACAGAGAGAGAAAGAGAGATGAGTGATAGTGGAAAAAATTCTCTTTTACCCTTTAAAGGGTAAAAGAGATATTTTCTTTTTAAAGACCTCAATAAAATAATCAACTTTAACTGTGGATCACATATTTTTTCTATTTAATTAAATAAAAACTAAAATAAGTTTGATTTAACGATTCACGTAAGGTTTAAGGGTAACACTAAACATATATTATATTTATTATCAAGCATTAATTTTGTGTATTTATGTAAACAATGTATATTATTAATAACATTAAATGTGAGTTTTTATATTAAAAATTACATTTTTTTGGAATAACATGAGCATGCCATGTGTCATTTCTTGGAATCAATTATTAGTAAGGAAGATGCTTAAATACTATTATAATTTTGTACCGAAATCTTTTATTTTACAAAATATGTAACTTTGCAAATTAGTTGAGGATACATGCATGTAATTTCTCCTTCATTAATTATTTTAAATTTGAATGATCTTTTTCGAAACAATCATTAAAAATCGTTCTTTTTGACAACCTAGTACCTTAAAATTTAAATAAGTTAAAAAAAACATAAATAAAAACTAGTATAAAAAATAGGGTTGTTTACGAGGCAAACCAAACCAAGCGGGCGTGTGCTCGTGCTCGGCTCGTTTACAAACCGAGCGGCTCGGCTTGGTTTGGATTTGCAAAATCGAACCAAATGGTGTGCTCGTTGCTCTGTTTAACACCCCGACTGATGGTTGAAATGTCGGGATGTCACGAGGGATGTGTACATTGTTCATAAGCTCGTAGGCATCTAAATGTATCATCACATATCATTTAATTCAATAAAAGTAATTACACAAAAATCATGTTCGTCATGAATCAATTACAACAATTACATAAAAGATATAGCTAAATTAACTAATCCCTAATCTTTAGATATCCAGTTAATTTAGCTAAGTCCAAGAACCTATGTGACGATATCCCAAAAGATGTTGAGCTATACTTCTCTATCTATTTCTCCTAATTCCTTGAAACATGTAGAAAATCATGTGTCAACTACATACGTAGTTCGTGAGTAATCATAAGTTTAACACACGCTAAAAATATTTATGAGTTTTAAGAATATCACGTGTGAACCCGTAAAGATGATCATATCCTGTATACACACAAACAAACATAGCAGTCAAATAATCCAAGTGATCACAAACAAACAACCAAGTACATTCAATCAATCACAACCAATTGCATTCAATCAATAACCACCAATCATATCTAAATGTACTGCGGAGGAGCGAAGTCAACTCAATCAACAGTATGAGGAATCATCGTGGAGGACCGCAGTCAACTCAATCAACGATATCCCTATATGCATAAGTGGCAATATTGTACACTGCGAAGGACCGCAATCAACTCAATCAACAGTGGAATCACCGCGGAGGACCAAAGTCAACTCAATCAACAATGATTCAATAATCATGGTGGACCGAAGTCGACTCGATCAACAATGATTCACAGGAGAATAATGATAATACCTCAGAAATAATATCTCTATGAAGAAGAATTACACGACGCATGACTTGGAATTGGGAGCTATTGTATTTGCCTTATAGATTTGGAGACATTACCTCTATGGTACCAAATGCACTATCTTCACAGATCACAAGAGTTTACAACACATATTTGATCAGAAGGAGCTTAACATGAGACAAAGACGTTGGGTTGAGCTCCTGAACGATTACGATTGTGTGATCAAATACCATCCGGGCAAAGCAAATGTAGTTGCAGATGCTTTGAGTCGGAAGGAAAGAGTCAAACCCTTACGCGTTCGCGCAATGGGAATGACTGTACAAACAAGTCTGAGAGATCACATTCTACAAGCACAACAAGAAGCAGTGGCAAAAGACAAATTGAAACAAGAGCTCGACTGTGGAGCTGAGAAACATTTTGTGACAAAACAAGACGGAGTTATCTATTATCTAGATCGTGTTTGGATTCCAGCAGTAGATGAACTTCGAACACTCATACTTGACGAGGCACACAAGACACGTTATTCAGTTCATCCTGGTGCCGATAAGATGTACCAAGATCTTAGGTCATTTTATTGGTGGCCAGGTATGAAGAAAGATATTTCCACTTATGTTGGCAAGTGCATTACATGTGCCAAAGTCAAAGCTGAACACCAGAAGCCTTCGGGTTTGCTGGAACAACCAGAGATACCACAATGGAAGTGGGAACAAATAGCTATGGATTTTATAACCAAGCTACCCCGCACTTCCAGCGGATATGATTCTAGTTGGGTCATCATTGATAGATTGACCAAGTCCGCACACTTCTTGCCAATCAGAGAGACATACAAGATGGAAAAACTAGCGAAACTATACATTGATGAAATAGTAGTGAGGCACGGGGTGCCATTGTCTATTATTTCAGACCAGGACAGTCGATTTACTTCGCGGTTCTGGCAATCATTGCAACAATCCTTAGGGACAAGTGTTAACTTGAGCACCGCTTATCATCCACAAACGGATGGACAAGGCGAGCACACCATTCAAACCCCAGAGGATATGTTGAGAACATGCATCCTAGACTTCGGTGGAAGTTGGGACACACACTTACCACTCATTGAGTTCTTCTACAACAATAGCTACCACATCAGTATTGGATGTGCTCCTTTTGAAGCACTTTATGGTAGAAAATGTCGGTCTCCAATTTGTTGGACCGAAGTGGGAGACAACAGGATTACTGGGCCTGAGCTTATTCAGGAAACTACTGATAAAATAGCCCAGATACAACAACGATTACAAGCAACACGTAGCCACCAAAAGATTTACGCAGAAAAACGGCACAAGCCTTTGGAATTCGATGTGGGTGACCGAGTCATGTTGAAAGTGTCCCCATGGAAAGGCATAGTTCGATTTGGGGCTAAAGGCAAGCTAGCACCTAGGTATGTTGGACCGTTTGAGATTACTCAGTGCATAGGTCCTGTGGCATACAGACTAAGACTCCCTGATGAACTCAGCGGAGTACACGATGTGTTTCATGTATAAAATCTCAAAAGGTGCTTAGCAAACGAAACATTGATCATACCATTGGAAGAGATACAAGTTGATGAGCAATTACATTTCATTGAAGAACCTGTAGAGATTATGGAACGTGAAGTCAAGAGACTTAAACGAAGCCGTATCCCTATTGTAACGGTTCGATGGAACTCCAAGCGTGGAGCAGAATTTACCTGGGAGCGTGAGGACAACATGAAGAATAAGTATCCCCATCTGTTTGAGAAGTAAAGCTCGACCTTTATGCTTAAATTTCGTGACGAAATTTCTTTAACAAGGGGAGACTGTGACAACTAGTACCTGACAGGCTGGCAAGTCCGTACGGTACGTGTACTTTTAACAGTAACTATGTGTAATTACATGTGTATAAACAGTACTTGTATTAACAGAATTCTAAATAGAAGAAACAGTTGTACGTATTTTCGTGTAAACTAAAATACTGTAAGTGCAACATGCATTTGAAACATTAGTTGTGTGTATTTAAGTGAAAACCTAAATACAGTTAACACAACTAAACATGAGAAACAACAGTGTTCATACAAACAACAAGAACAAATCGGTTGCGATCTGATATCCATAGATGTCAGGAATCAGATGGCCGATATTTCAATGTGAAAACAATGCAAAAACAGGGTGTTTAGTTGAGTCCGACAGTGAGGAAACACAATTCAAACATAATTTACAGTGTTGTTTCAGAATAACGAACTGATAGTGTGTTTGCATGGGTGACGATTCACACAAACATATCTGTGAGTTTAACGTTCTGAAATGATGACTGGGAAGTAGAAAACAAAAGTCGGAAAGCAAAACCATCGTCGTGTTCGTCCGAATGATGATTCGAACGAATACGCGCGATGGTGACGCGATCTGACGAAACGACAACCAAACACGACACGAACGACTGTAATTTAATAAAATAAAATAAATAACATTTTACAATTTTGAAACTCATCAAAATAATTAAATTAACTTCTTTTAATTTAAAACATTTAAATTACGCGTAAAAAATCCCGGATACGCGACGAAATCACGAACCGAGCAACCGAAACGGACCCGAATACCACGAGGGTATATATATATATATATATATATAAACACCAAATGAGGGTGTTTTGTCACATTTAATGCAGCCAATCCTCTCTCTAGAAGCCATCCACGAACCTATTTTCTCACACTAGCAATTCAACGTGAAACCTTCATATCTCACTCGTTTGTGGACGAAATTGGGTGATTCTTGTACCCACGCGAAGCTCTTGACGTCCTCTACATAGAAGTACAGCAGATCAGGGCATTTAATCACTGAAAAACGAGGTAATGATGCTTATAAATTCACGAAAATAGGGTTTTCTAACCTTTTTACTCGACTTGTAACCCTAACCGGTTAACCCTTCTTCATCTGGAACCACACGCACATGGAAAGCTCTAACCGCATGACCATAACCATGGGCTTATGATGGAGATGCCTAGATTCAGGTTCGCAAGTGGAACGGGATGTTGAGAGGTTGGCCGAACCCCCTCGCCGGTGCTCAGGGTTTGACGAACATGTAAAGTACCAACATAGCCGAACCTTCTGGGTTCCTCATGCACAGCAAACATTGGTCGAATCTTTGGGGCTGCGAACCTCTCTGACCACCGAACCTCAGGAGGCGAACCTGACAACAACAAGGCTAGCCGGCGAACCTAGGTGTGTCAACCGAACCCTTGTTACCAGTCGAACCAAAGCGATGTGCTGCCGCGAACCCTCCTCGTGCGAACCTTTGTTTCGAACGAACCCTTCATGGCAGCTCCCGAACTTTTGGAATACGAACCCTGTTTTCACTTGCGAACCTCGTACTGCAGTAGCTGAACCCTTATGCCTTCAACGAACCAATGTTACTCACGAATCCCCCACACCTCAGCCGAACCCTGCTTCTTTTTCCCTGACCGAACCCTTGGTTGAAATAACCAGAACGTTCGCTGGTTATGAGTGGTACCCCATGCTAGTTGATCATCACGACCTTGAACCCAATAACCACGATCATGTGAACTTTTCGTTCGGCCCATTAAACGTATTTAACCAACATTATGTCTATGGCCCAAGATTTCTTTTGGTTGGCCGGAATTTATCCCTCAGCCCAACCCCATCCTACGCGGCCCAAAGGATTCATGGCCCAGTTCTAGTTAAACCCATTTCAGCCCACACCCACTTGGCCCACTACATTGTCCATGTTGTTAATTAGTCCGTAATCACTTAGTTCGGCCCGTGTACACATTGTTTGGCTCAATTAGGTTCAAATGGAAACTAACACTCGAAATCAATGAGGGATGTGATGAACATGATATACACTGCATTGTTGAATAAAACAAGTTCACCAAATAAGTCATGACAATTTTGAAATGATAGGCTTAAGTCGTAACTATTACTTAGGATTAAATCACAATATTTTTATCAACGCGGTGACTAACACATGATGACAAAGGTTATAAAAGTCATAGGGGAAAATCAAATTCAAAAACACAATATAAAGACGCCTGGTAGTAATAACCCATAACAATTACAACAAGGGCCGAACGGTGACCGCGACTTATGTATGTTAGCTAACTTAGGCTAACACATGCACGCACACAAATCAGCATAACTTATACTTATAAGTTACAATCACATGAAAACAATACAGGATCGTGAAAACTACTACAAGAACAATCAAGAGCGCGTGCATTCTTTATTTAAGCTAAGTCAACCCTACAACAACAAGGTGAGTTCATATGCCCCTTTTACTATAATCTTAATTGATTTTAAACTCTTGGGGCTGAGAAACGTGCTTACTTTTATTTACTTAAAAGTTTTGTTTAACATATTGCTATTACATTGATTTTGATAATACTTAACTGTTTATTATTGTTTATCATTGTATGCATGCTTGTATGATCATAAAATGACAGGGATAATCGGATGAACAAGATAATATATCTTATTTGTTCATCAACACATTATAATAACCTAGTTGTAAGATTTTATCTTATAACACTTAGTTATTCTTACATAAACAAAACATTGGAATAATCACAGGCAAGCATATGAATGTTATAAAGATACTATATATCTTTGTAATAACGTTCGACACAAGAGTTAAGTAAGTGTAATAGGACAAGTCCTTTTAACACTTAGCTTTATAACTCTACACATATTACAGGAGAACATGGAAGAAATAATGATAATCATGATAATGTAACTTCATGATAACAACATCATTCACCCAATAATTAACATAATGTAATAAGACAAGTTCTTATTTAACCTTGTTAATAACACTGAGAACATATGACATCAAGAACAATAACACAGATGAACACAATTACAATTAGTTACTATTGACCTGTTGTATTATATCACTTTAATCATGTGCCATTTGTATAAGTTGATCATGTAAGCCCCTATAATTCGCTGACCAGTTAGTTTGACGTGACTAAACCGACGATAGCATAGTGGTACCATAGGTTTGACAAACCTCTAGCTTGTAGGGCTAGTATGTTGATCGTATTGATTCATTGGCCGGTAACATATGACCGGTGACATGGCGACTTCAAGTCAGGTTCTGGAAAGCGACACATGGTGATATTAATCTGCAGTGATAAGTAATTAATACATCGTTTCTTGTTGACTTGTAGACTGAGTAATTTATATTCTCATGTCATATTATTAGTAACTATTGCTATGAGGTCCATGGGTACATAAAGTGATAGAGGTAAATCGGATACATTGAAATCTGATTACGTGAGGATTTCAATGGATTCCTTTTAGGCTCTATGCACTATCAGTTGAGAACAAATTACAATTTGTTAACTAACACTCTTAATCTTTAAAAGTGAAACAACAGTTAACCCCACAATTATAGAATAATACAAGGAACAGATTTGATAAATCTAATATCCTTAACATATATAATGGTTGTCTAAACTTCGGTTCGATAACTACAACTTCATCATCATATTATTCTATACATGATATCACAGGTGATCAAGAATGAGATAAACATGTGGATTTAGGAATGGAAATCAATAGTTGTATTGCAAGTAGTGTGGAGTTCTAGTAGTGATGTGGTGGGATGTTGGCTAGGGCTTAGTTCCCTTACATATGCCCTATATATAAGCATCACTACTAGGATGATATAATACTTGTAAATATAACTACTAAGAAGCCATTGAGTGAACAAGTGAACAAACAACATACAAGTAACATAATATACATTGTGATTGTGCATGTGAATGAATCAAGGTTTTCAATTTACATACTTATGAACTCACCAACCTAGTGTTGATTTTGTTTAAATGCATGTTTTCTCAGGTGATGAACAGGTTTAGCTACATATATGCATGGACTAAGCTAGCGGACTTTTAGAAGACCTGGCTTTATTTTGTGTTGCATGCTTTTGGCGTCAAGAACAATGAATCATCTTTTGTATATCTTGTACAGATACAAGATATAGTTACATTGATTCTTTTGATAGATTTACTTGGTTAAATTATGAACGATACATTGTAATTTAATCTTGTAATTCTATATTATGGATGTGTTAGCATTTCTCAATTAATTATCATGTGCTATGTAAAAAATCTGATCATTTGATTATAACTCAAGATATCGCGCCCCGGGAACCTTCCGCCCGACGGGAAAACCCGATCTGTTCCCGCCGGCTCGGGGTGTGACACTCTATGGTTGTAAAGCTTCACCGAATAAGCATATTCGTACAACTGGGTGTGTGTTTTAAAATTTTGATTGTTTATTAAATTATTTGAGCAAAGTTTTATTAAAATTATTATTATTTTAATATCAGCATTGTATGACTCACGTTTGCATCTGTATAAATTGTCACCCATACAAAAGCCGCGTTCATCTGAACTGCTGACATTGTTTTGTACCGTAAAGATCTCATTTAGTGTATCAAATCTAACAACATATCCACATGGATCGTCACCCATTCTGCTATCTCGTTTGATCGATACTCCAAATGTTATCCATTTAGATTTCATTCATTGTTTTCCCTTTGATTCATGTTTGTGTGATTCAATTGATTTTTCCAACTGTCTTAGGAATTATTCGTGTATTTTGATTTGATGTTTGTTATCATTATCGTCACTCTCGTTACACATCTTCTCAGTTGCTGTCGTGTACACCCTTGGGTATCTGACTCATGGTAGCTCGTATACCGGTTATCACATCTAAGGTCGTTCTGTTATAATCCTTTATATAAGTTATGTAGCCCTAAATTGACCGGTTGTATAATTTTGACGGTTTGAGTTAAGTTGGACGGGTCGGACTCGGCCAGGGTATATATTTAATAAATTTAAAAGAAAAGCCAATTAGCCATAAGGCTTATAAGGATCATTTTTATTTTTTTATTGGCAATTAACTCATATTTTTTCATGATAGATCTGCCCAAAAAATAAAGTAGAACCCGAGATGTTTACTTGAAGAATGAGAACAAAAGTCTGTAACATTTGCAATTTTTGAGAAGGGCGTGGTTATACATACATTCGTGGGTGTTATTCATACGCCCTCGATATCATACAAGTCATATGGTACCATACAACTCGTATAACTATGAAATTTGGCACATCAAATCAGATATGTCCTCTAATGATACATAGAATAAGGATTGTATTGTATCATACTACCTGCATGTAGCAAGGTCATATTATACCATGTGACACAAATAAATAATTGTCGTGAAATTTTATAGCTTTGGTAATTTGACTACATCTTGTACCGTATAACTTGAATTCAAGGATCATATGAAACAATATTATTTGTTTTGTGGGTGTATGTACAACACCACCCATTGAAAAAAACACAACTTTATTTGCAACAGTCTACCGTTGCATTTGCTAGACATAAGTACAATGAGTTAATACTTGTGAATAAACAAAGCCATACCTCATTACTTGAATCTGATTCTCGGTTAGAACAATGCCAATGATTAAAAGGGAGAGGGAAAGTGAAGGTCAAATTTTATTCAGGTAAATATGCATGTACTTTAAGAATTTGCATTAATTTTTTATGTAATTATAGTTTTCTTTTCATCTTGAAATATTTGAATTAACAAATAAACAGAAACATGAATACATACTTATCAACATAGACATGAAAAGTGTATAACATTACATCACTTGCATTAGATAATAATGACAGTTCCTAGATGTATAGTTACAATAGGACCGGCTCGAGCTTTTTGAAAGGCTAATGCATATACGAAAATCGTGGTCTAATCTGTTAATAATTTTTTGCTTACGATAAAAAAATAGATGTACAATAATTCCTAAAGCTAATAAAAATATAGTACTTTGACTATATTTACATAAATTTACTAATGACAATCATAATTTTCACTTTCATAACCAAATCTAGTCATATTAGCAAAATCATCAAATATTTGCACTAGATTGTGAGCTTTTAATGATTATGTTTGTGGGATTGCCCAAGAAACGAAAGCAAAATTTGGGATTATACTGTTCAATTTATTAGTATAGATTATTATTGGCGAATAAATCATTAATTAGATTATGAAAAATCATTTATTCAAAGGAAATATAAAAACAATAAATGATATAAACAACAAATACTAGAAAATATAATACTTGGTTTATAGTGATACTTAATAGCATTTGTCTCTTTGTTAATCAACTTCAATATCCTATTTTATCACTAGAAAACTTGTCTAAATCTTTAAATCGTAACATTATTAAATTTATTTCAACGCCAAGCAAAGATGAAATAAAAACAAAATGTGTGCGATTATTTGAAAAAAAAAATAACCATATAAACACTCTTTCTTGAGGTTATGAAAGAGTTCTTTGTGTTTTTATATCAAAATCAACAAAGTAAATAACTTAAACGGTTGAAAACAAATATAAGGTTGCATCCTCAAAAATTTGATAGCCCTAGGCACTTGCCTCAAACTTAAAAAATCCGGCACTGAGTTACCTTAAGGAATTGCTATTATTTTAGCAAATAAAATAATTATTATCAGAGATTTATTATAACTTACTTTCATAAAATGATAACACAATTAATCTTGATTAGGTTTGGTTAAAACTTAAATCATATTTAAACGTGTACTTAATGTTGTATATTTTAGTCTAATTGGATGTAAAGGAATATTAAAGAGTTGGAGGTGTATCGTTTAATATTTCTGAGCTCCTAACCAAGTGCGGGGGTCAAGGGGGTCGCGCTCCCCTGCGGGGTCTTAGGGGCAGCGCCCCTAACGGTTGGTTGGTGATGAAAAAGATAAACAAATTCCCAGACTTTTTTCATTCAATCGAAATTCATATCCCTGATTTCCTCTCTATTGGATTATCCCAAAATCAAGTTTCTTGAACTCGAAAGGGAAGAAATATTGATTTCGGATAGTGATTCATACAAGATCCGATATAATTCCAAGTGATTTAGACAAATTTTAACAACAATCTAAATCAATATTTTGTGTTATTCAATTGCGGAATATGTGAAAAGTATGACTATGAACTTCATGAAATTGGACAATTTTGAAGGAGTGGATTTTAGTAGATGGCAGAAGAAGATGCATTTCCTATTGACCACACTGAAAGTTGTGTACGTGTTGAGTGCTCTAATTCTAGAAGCAAATGATGAAAATGGTGAAACTCTAGAACAAACCCACAGAGAAACAAGTGGGAGAACGATGATTCCATATGTCGTGGACATATTCTGAATGGTATGTGTGACTCTCAATTTGATATCTATCAGAATTATGAATCTGCCAAGTAATTATGGGATTCCATGAAGCAAAATACATGGCAGAAGATTCATCTAGTAAAAAGTTCTTGGTTAGTAATTTTAAAAATTTTAAAATGGTCGATTCTAGGCCTGTTATGGAACAATAAAATTAATTATTAAGAATACTTGGTCAATTTAAACAACATAAGATGTCAATGATTGAGTCAATCTATGTGTCTAGTATTATTGACAAATTGCCTCCCTCTTGGAAATATTATAAATGTACTCTTAAACATAATAAAGATGAATTGACACTAGTTCAATTGGGAAGTCATTTACGAATTGAAGAAGGGTTAAGTGTACAAGAGGTTGGTAAGTGTAAAGAAGTTGCAACAACTTCTGTTGTCAATATGGTTGAAGATGCTAAACGCAACACTAGTGATAAAAAAAACAAAAAGGAAAATGTAAGTTTAATGGAAACGACAACAGTGCCATGAACAAGAAATCAAAATAAACTTGTTGGAAGTGTGGCAAATATGGACATCTCAAGAGAGATTGTCGAGTTGGAAAAGGTGGTAGCAATTCCAAAATTTCCAAGGAATCAAGCACAAGTCGTTCAAATGTTCAACCCCCGAATCAAGGTCAGATTATACATAACGATTTTAATTTGGTACAGAATTATATATATGTTATATCTGAAATAAATTTTGGTTAGCATGATGATATACCATGTTGGATTGACTTGGGTGCAACAACTCGCGTGTGTAAGGATCGAATATGGTTTTAGTCATATGAACTTATTAATGATGGTTCGATTCTACATATAAGCAACGAGTCAAGTTCAGAAGTTGTTGGTCGTGGTAGTGTTGTGTTAGTATTGAGTTCTGGAAAGACAATACGTTTAAATAATGTACTTTATGTTCCAAGTATTTATAAGAACTTAGTATCTCGTATTGTACTTAATAGATTTGGGTATAAACAAGTAATAGAATCAATTAAGTTTATCTTATCACGATTTGGACAATTTGTTGGATTTGGTTATCTATGTAAAACTGGTGGCATCTTTCGTTTAAATATTAATTCTGATAGTTATCATCCTGCTTACAATGTATGTTTCAATGTTGTTGAATCAACTTTATGGCATGCTAGACTAGGGCATGTTCATTATAAAAGAATGCTTGTTATGTCTAAAAATGGATTAATACATGCATTCAATTTTAATAATGAGAAACGTAAAACATGCATGTTAAGTAAGATCACTAGACAACCACTTCGGAGTGTAGAACTGTCACACTCCAAGCCGACAGGGTGGATCGGCGTCCAGCCGGGAGGAATAGTCCCCGGGCGCAATTTCTGATTGATTAGATTGTTTCACAGCACATGATATAAAAGAAAATTATACATCCCATTTCATCATGAAAAAGTTTAATTACATATTGTTTGTTCCATCAATTCAATCCTATTACAAAAGAGGGTTCTTCAACTCTAGGTTTTCTAATCACAAGATCTTCCAAAAGTTTCACAATGAACTAGGTCCACTATCTTGAACTCCAAAAGGAACCTATGCAGCAAACAATTATGTTGGTGAGTTCATAGTTTTATAATGCAAATAAAATCTTGAATATAGTAAATTATCCAAGTCAATTGGTCTACTATATCAACATCAATTCCATTTTGTTACTTATACTCTCCCGAACCATCGAAGGTCGTATATGTGAAATTTATGTTTCTTATTATGAGGTAATTTTCTAAATTAAAGAAGTAATTATTCAAATTAATTTAATCATAATTGAATATGTATATACATGTGAATATATGTTTATATGTAAGGAAATTACAAGAAGGAACAAATGCCAATAGATGATATGCAAAATTTGCGAATTACACGAAATGTTGATAGCAATGACCAAAACCAAATTCAAAGATCCTAACTAAGTTAATATCATATATACAACAAATTAAAGTGAAAAATACCAATAACATAGCTCAATTAAAGAATCCTTAGGTTTAATAAATCAAATTGCGAAAAATGCGACATGCGTAATCGGCAAATTCTTGACAACCTAAACTTCCTAATCATATTATATTGCTAATGAGATATAATTAGGAGTATAACTTTGATAGTTGATCAAATGTTGCAAATCCCAAAGTTACGCGTGCAAAAACCGAACAAATGATTGCGAAAATGGCAATTCCTAATCATATTATAGTGCTAATGAGATAGAATTAGGAGTACAAGTTTGATGGTTGATCAAATGTTGCAATTCCCAAAGTTACGTCCGCAAAAACCGAACACATGATTGCAAAAATGGAAAGACTATTTAAAACCTAAACACTTTCACATTGAGACTTCTTTAATCTGGATATTATCAAAAATTTTAGATAAAAATATCTAGAAATCTTGTTGATCAAGTTTTCTAACTATAAAATCCATATGTTGACTATTTTGGTCAAACTTTTCTTCACCTTGTCTTCAAAAATTCGACCAGAGCTTTCTTGAACATTTCTGGAGCTTCATGCCACTTCCAACCATCAAATCTA
Organism: Mikania micrantha; assembly: GCA_009363875.1. NCBI lineage: Eukaryota > Viridiplantae > Streptophyta > Magnoliopsida > Asterales > Asteraceae > Mikania > Mikania micrantha. The sequence continues at coordinate 28,490,135 of CM018695.1, forward strand.
ACAAGCCCCAACTGCTAATTGAAGCCAAAGTCAACTCAAGCAAAAAATTCATCTCAAAAGTGGGGTTTTTGTGAATTTTCAACCCAAATCTCAAATCAGTAAGTTCGATCTCAATTTTTGATTGTAATATCTTCATATAAGATTAACAAAGATCTTTGAATGATGGTTGATGTTTGGAAATCATCAGAACTAGAAAACCCATGAAAAGGGCAATTTGGTCCAAAAACCCGATTTTTCAAAATTGTCCAAATCAAGATTTTTTCGATCAAACACTATATATATATATATATATATATATGTTAAATATTAGGATCTGGAGACACTTGCTCGGTAAAAGTGTAAAAACATTGGTTTTTGGTCGCAAAAACACTTGATGGCACGCTGAAGGCATAACAGCCCGGGCGCGGCACAAGCGTAGTCCCACGGCCAGGTCGCGATCTCCTTTTCCCGGCCATACTCGGCCTACCCCAAGCCGTTACAGAGACCGAAGACCAAGGCCAGGCCGGCCCAAGCCATGGCTAGGACAAGGCCAAGGCCGCTGGGCCACTGGCTACGTCCACCGACCACCACCACGACCCAACGAGACGCCACTTAACCACCATCGCACCACCATCTATAGCTGCCGCTGGCGGCCGAAGTCTGGCAAAATTCCGGTGAATATTCCGCCCAAAACCAAATTTCATTATTTTCACGTTCTGAACTTCGTGATGTGTATGTTGTGTGAACACATGCTGTAGTGAATTACCCTAGACAGATTCTATGTAAAATTTTCTATTTGTTTGTTTTATATGTGTAACATCAGCTCTCAAGCTGTGTTCGTTCACCTCCTTGTTGGGAACAAAGCTTCGAACTCTCATGATTAACGGACACTTCTGTACAGCTGTGTTTCGAATCCTCAAAATCAATTTTTGAGTTTGAAAACGTTGTTGATGACGCGATGAACGCTTAGTAAACTGATAGAAAATGCACTTATTCGAATAACATTCGAATAAGAGGTTGAGGGTTGATATTTTCATTTAAATTTTTGAAAATAACTTTTATTTGATTATCATTCGAATAAGAGGGTTCATGTTCTCAACTCCAAATGATTTCGAAGGCAATAAGTTAATGAAAAAGGGGTCTATTAACTCACCTGTGGTTGTGGGTAGTCGATGCACATACTCGGTATGTTCTCTCGGTTTGAATCATGTGTTATAAATTGATTATTAGTTAGTTAGGTGTTGGAGGGTTGAGTGTTCAGTGTATTGATGTGATTTTTGGAAAATGTGTTTTCATTTCGTTTTGATTTTGATTAATTTTAAATTTTGGTCTAAGGTTCGATTCTATCGATACAGATGGTGTTCAATAGGACGTTCAACACTTAGCCATTTTTGGGCTCCACTTGGAGCGAATGGCCTATTCGTGCGAATGACCTTCATTCACACGAATGGAATGATGTGAATACATACTCTCAGTCTGGTTATCCATTCCGGTGAATGGATCTTCATTCATATGGTTGTCCCATGCGAATGAACCCATATCATTCGTGTGGTTCCTCAATCGTCCAGAGGTTCATTCTGGTGAGTTTCTCATTCAGATAAGGTATCTCATTTGTACGAATTAGCCCTTCGTACGGCTCATTCTCCTGCAGATTCACCAAGAACGCCATTTTTGAAATCAATGGTTGTTTGTGGTGTTTTTACGGTCAAAATTGATGGTAAAACGTTTTAGAGTGTTTTGATGCAAAGGATGTGTGCTAATACTCACTATGGAGCTCGTATTTGACCGGAATGGGTTGAAAATGGTTGAAATCTTGAAATGGGAGAGTTGGGGTTGAAATACACACGATTTGGATGTTGGAATGGTCCGATTTCGTGTGGAAATGGCCGAAATCGAGAGGGGCGAAAGGGGTTTCAGTTGAGAGACTTTGGTGAAAAATGGGTTTGAAAAACGTAAGTGTTGCTTTTATACATGTGTTGTCGCACAAATGAGTCATTCGTATGAATGACTCCTATTCGGCTGAATGACTCTGTGGCTGTAAAGCTTCACAGAATAAGCATATTCGTACGAATGGGTGTGTGTTTTAAAATTTTGATTTCTTATTAAATTATTTGAGCAAAGTTTTGTTAAAATTGTTATTATTTTAATATCAGCATTGTAAGACTCACGTTTGCATCAGTATGAATTGTCATCCATACGAAAGCCAAGTTCATCTTGACTGCTGACATTGTCTTGTACGGTAAAGATCTCATTTAGTGTATCAAATCTAACAACATATCCACATGGATCGTCACTGTCACACCCCCAAATTTTAACTAACGGAATCATATCGTTTGGGACGTGACAAACCAGGATCTCAGATCATTAGACATAGTGAAGACCTCTATATGCTTTTCAAACATAACTTTGGTCTAAAATTGTAATATCAAAGTTCTAACGTTCTGGAAGCGTTTTTAAAACAATAACAAACGTAACGGTTTGAAAACTTTAAATTACAAGTCAAAATCTTAAATGTCCAAATTCAAAACACAAGAATTAAAATATGCATGTGACTCCACATCCTAGTCCATGCTTGCTTGTTCTTGTACCTTAACGTCCTGAGAAAACATGTAAATCAAGTCAACACAAAGGTTGGTGCATACACAGGTTTGTTTAGTCATAAATGTTTGAAATGAAATGTTTGCAGATAACATAATCACACATGCATAGTCATGATAGCCAGTCATTTGTACTATTTACATAAGCGGTCGACACCGAAGCTGACTGTTAGAATGTAATTTGCCTTTCCCACTATTGTCTAGCACAAACAATAGTAATGTGAATTGGCTAGTCAAACACTTGCGTAGACCTACAATCTACCAAGTGAGGTTTGTCAAACCTAATAGATCTATTTCCAACTACCACGCTTTGCACTACGGCAAACTAAACGGTTCGATATGTAAGGACTTGTAATGCTATGTTCGCACTTAATGTAAATAGCTAACTCATGCAAGTGATATGTATCTAAAATGATTGTTTGCACATGTTTTCTCCCCCAGAACAGTTAAAATAAGAAAAGGGGCCGTGTACGCACCTTTGCTAGCAAACAGAATGATCAACACACATGAAACCGCACAGAAAATCCTCTACAAAGAACCTGTGTTTTAACAATAACTTTGTGTTATTCGAGATGTCGTTTTGTGTTTGTGATCACATACGTGTCAACACACGTATGTTAGATTGTTAGAACGGTGCATTGTTTAATTAAATCATATGGCCTTATATGATTTTATTTAAATAAGCGTAATTATACGTGATTACGTTTTTGGGTTAAAATATGAATTTGATCGTTTCATGTTGTTTGTATTTTCATTACGTTTCCAACGCAACTTGAACGGATCGAAACAGAGTTAAAATGAGTGAGTTATGATTAAAATACCAAAAGTGATTTTAAACTCAAAAACCAGTAAAGGCCGGGTTCAAACCCGCGACCTCTACCTCCTAACACACCCTTCTTACCATCTCATCTGTATCAAATTTCATTAACAGATTTCTTTTTAAATTTTTTTAAACTTCCATGGGCCGGTTTCCCCTTGTTTCCTAACCGAACCATTCAACCCCAATCGACCCACGATTTGAACTTGATCGATCCTAAAACCTTAGGGGTTTTGTTCCTGTACCCCAACCGAAAATGAGGGATGTTTCAATTCAATTATTAAGTCACATGAAGTCTCAATTCGTCCCTTATATGTTTTCGAACGTGGATACCAAGTCTCACTCCCAATTTCATCGAAATCGTTTAGATTAGACTGTAAAACCATATGGTTTTCATTTAAACAAGACTTTCAAACCTTTCTGTACTATTTGATTTGATTTTTATGATCATTTTAAACAAAAACCCCAAACCATTTTGTCCTTCGAACCCTAACAACCAAAATCCTAAAATTCGTGTTTGTTTTATGCAATTAACTTAGGGACTTCATTGAGTATTGAATTTCGAAACTCTCTGTGATGGTTAATCTGATTTTGAAACACGTTTGAGTCAAAACCCCCAAAACATTTTTATTCAAGAACCCTAGAAATCGTGCTTGGTCAATTCGATGTTGTTTCGTAAAATTGATATGTAGTTATCCTTAATCGCATCCTTCTGAAACTAAGGATGATAATTAATTTGATTTTCAACATTGTTTGCACCGGAATCCCCAAATCGTTTTACCTGAAGAACCATAGAACTAGAATTCGTTCAGTTCATTGTTGTTTATTGAAATCGAGATATGTTTTTCATTAAGAAAATGATTCCGAAACTCTCTGTCCCATTTTATTTCATTCTTAAACTCGATTGAACAGAAACCCCCAAATCGTTTTTGTATGAACCCTAATTGATCGAGTTCATACAATTCGATGTTTATTCGTGAATTAATCATAGGGGTTAATTTAGTCGGCATGTCTAGAGTGTGTAGGGATCGATTCTTACCCGGTTTGACTTCGAATTGGAGTAGTTCCACTTGTGGCTCAAGTTCGGTCAACTCCCTCTTGAATTCGTATCTTCACAGTGTTTATCTTCAAATTATGATATGGAACGGATGCTAAAGAGGCCGAATAGAGTTTAGGTTGTTTCAATTCGACTTATTAAGTTCAATCTATGTGTGTTTGATGATCATCAATGTCGGTTACAAAATTTTGAGCTCCCATGGGTTTAATTCGATGAATTAAGGTTCCATAACGTATGATAACTGTATATTATCATTGATGAGATCATTATAAATGATTAATTTCGATATTAATTGATTATTGCTATAAAATTCAAATTTTTAGTTTGATAACAACTTGAATTTTGACTTTAATAGTCAAAATTGATTATTTTACCTAATATAAACATTAACTTTTATAATTTAGATGTTTGTAAACTTATGTTGTTCAGATTTAATCCTTTTCATTTGATTTCTTATAATCTCATCTTATTTCCGTTAGTTTTTGGCTAACGGTGTTAACCGGAATTGCCGGATTGTCGCATTATCCCCTTGTTGAAGGAATTTTCGTCTCGAAAATTGTAAAATATTAGAAGTAGTTAGGACACTACTTGTGAGTTCAAATTGTACGTGTTAGTGTGATGTCTGATCATTCTATGTGCTTGTGTGTACTCACACACAAGATTCGATGTTTGTAACATCGTTCTATGTAACTGTTTGCGTGCACACCAGTTAGTACACCTAACTGTGAATGTTCGTGTTTGATTATACCGTACTATGTAATCTTGCACATAGCTAATTGTTTGTAACTGTTTGTACTATATAACCTCGTACATAGTAAAATGTGTGTAACTAATCATGTTTGTACTACAATGCAATGTAACACATTAAATGTAGTACATAAAATGTAATGTAGCACCAATGTTTGTAACAAAACCAATTGCATAAAGTGTTTGTGCTTACAGTTTGAGATGTGAAATGTTGAAATGTGAAGCATCACGTCATCCCCTTGTTGAAGGAAATTTCGTCCCGAAATTTAACGTGTCTTCACAGTGTTTGCAGTTGTTGTTTTGAACTGATGAGGATACTTCTTCATCATTTGATCTTCCCTTTCCCATGTGAATTCAGGTCCATGTCTTGAATTCCACCGGACTTTGACTATCGGAATCTTGCTTTGTTTGAGTTGTTTGACCTCTCGGTCCATGATTTCAGCGTGTTCTTCAATGAATCTAACTGTTCGTCCACTTGTATTTCTTCCAGTGGTACAATGAATGTCTCATCAGAAAGACATTTCTTTAAGTTCGAAACGTGAAAGACATCATGAACTCCACTGAGTTCATCCGGTAATTTGAGTTGATATGCTACCGGACCAATCGTTTTCAGGATCTCAAAGGTCCTACGTAACGTGGGCTAAGCTTCCCACGCTTGCCGAATCGTATCACACCTTTCCAAGGTGATACCTTTAGAAGAACTCGGTCTCCTACTTGAAATTCCAACGGCTTGCGATGTTTGTCTGCGTAACTCTTCTGCCGATCCCGGGCTGCTGCCATACGGTTCCGGATTTGTACAATCTTCTCAGACGTTTCATGCACTAGTTCAGGACCTGTTATCTGACTGTCACCAATTTCAGCCCGACAAACCGGTGAACCACATTTACGACTGTATAAAGCTTCAAACGGAGCATCCTGAATACTTGTATGATAACTGTTGTTGTAAGAGAATTCCACTAACGGTAAGTGGTTTTCTCAGCTGTCACCAAAATCAATGACACTAGCTCGTAACATATCCTCGAGCGTCTGAATCATACTTTCACTCTGGCCGTCGGTTCGCGGATGATAGGCAGTACTCATGTCTAAACGAGTTCCCAATGACTTATGGAGTGATTTCCAAAAGTTTGAAGTGAATCGGGCATCCCGATCTGATATGATGGAAATTGGCACGCCATGTCGCGCTACCACTTCCTTGATGTAAATGCGAGTCAATTTCTCCATTTTGTCGGTTTCTTTAATTGCCAAGAAATGCGCAGATTTCGTTAGTCGATCGACAATTACCCATATCGTATCACAACCACTTGGTATACGGGGTAACTTAGTAATGAAATACATCGAAATCTGTTCCTATTTCCACATCGGTATTTCTGGTTGTTGCAGTAAACCAGATGGTTTCTGATATTCAACTTTGACTTTCGAACAAGTCAAACATTTGCGAACGTACTTAGAAATGTCGGCTTTCATGTGAGGCCACCAATATAGTGCCTTTAAGTCCTGATACATCTTGTCTGACCCGTGGACTAAATATCTGGATTTGTGCGCTTCATCCATCACGAGTTCCCTCAAACCACCGTGTAAGGGTATCCAAAGTCGGTTAATGAAACAACGAGTTCCATGAGGCATGATATCCAATTGTTTTTCCATTCCTCGTAAAGATTCCTGTTCCAAGTTATCCTTTTCTAAAGCTTCAAGCTGAGCACTGCGTACCTTGTCAGGTAAGTCAGTATGTATCGTCATCATAAGTGCGCGAACTCGTCTTGTTGATGTTGTGTCTTTTCTACTTAGAGCATCAGCTACCACATTAGCTTTTCCCGGATGGTACTTGATTGCGCATTCGTAGTGGTTCAACAACTCGACCCACCGTCGCTATCTCATATTGAGTTCCTTCTGATCAAAGATATGTTGCAAACTCTTATGATCAGTGTAAATGGTACACTTAGTTCCATATAAGTAATGCCTCCAAATCTTCAAGGCAAACACCACTTCTCCTAACTCCAAATCATGAGTAGTGTAATTCTTTTCGTGTGGTCGGATTTGTCGTGAAGCATAAGCAATCACTTTATCACGTTGCATCAACACACATCCCAAACCTTGTGCAGATGCGTCACAATACACCACAAAATCTTCTGTTCCTTCTGGTAAGGACAGAATCGGTGCATTGCAGAGTTTCTGTTTCAATAGCTGGAATGCAGCTTCCTGTTTATCCGTCCAGTTATACTTCGTCCCTTTGTGCGTAAGAGCTGTAAGTGGTTGAGCGATCTTTGAGAAACCTTCAATGAATCGTCGATAATAACCGCCAAACCAAGGAATTGTCGTACCTCGGTAGGGGTCTTTGGTGCTTCCCAATTCTTAATCGCTTCAATTTTTGCTGGATCAACATGTATACCCTTTTCATTGACTATATGACCCAAGAATTGAACTTCTCGCATCCAGAAGTCACATTTAGAGAACTTAGCGTACAATTGTTCTTGTTTCAATAATTCTAACAACAATCGAAGATGTTCAGCATGCTCCTCCTCAATCTGAGAATATATGAGTATGTTATCAATGAAAATGAAGACAAACTTATCAAGATAAGGTTTGCAAACCCAATTCATGAGATCCATGAATACTGCCAGAGCGTTTGTCAACCCAAATGGCATGACCAAGAATTCGTAATGTCCATAACGCGTCCTGAATGCTGTCTTTGGAATATCTTCTTCTTGGACTCTTAGTTGATGGTAACCCGATCTGAGATCAATCTTCGAGTAGTAACTCGAACCTTGCAATTGATCGAACAGATCGTCAATTCTAGGTAACGGATATCGGTTTTTGATGGTAACCTTGTTCAGTTCCCGGTAATCGATACACATAAGGAAAGTCCCGTCCTTTTTCTTGACAAATAAGACTAGAGCTCCCCAAGGTGAAAAACTAGGTCGTATAAAGCCCTTATCCAACAACTCTTGCAGTTGTGTAGATAACTCTTGCATTTATGATGGTGCAAGTTTATAAGGCGCCCTAGCTATCGGTGCTGCGTCTGGTGTAAGGTCGATTCGAAATTCCACTTGTCTGATAGGAGGTAATCCCAGTAGGTCTTCTGGAAATACTTCCGAAAATTCACAAACCACTGGGATGTCTTCAATCTTCCTCTCAGCTACCGGCTTCTCAGTTATAAGTGTTAGAACTGCTGTATGACCTTTACGCAGACATTTGTGTGCTTTCATACAAGATATGAGACGCAGTGGCGTACTGCTCTTCTCGCCTTGTACATACAGTGTCTCCCCATGTGAAAGAGGTATACGGACAATCTTTTCATGGCATACTATTTCAGCCTGGTGTTTGGACAACCAGTCCATGCCAATGACTACATCAAAACTGCCTAAGGTGATAGGCATAAGATCAATTTCCAGTGTTTGACCCATCAAATCAAGGATACATCCTTTAAGGATTTGTTCAACTACTATTAACTTGCCATCAGCTAGTTCTACAGTGTATGGGTTTTCTAAGGCAGTAGGACTAACATTTAGCAACTTAGAAAATGTACTAGATACAAAACTCCGGTCTGCACCAGTGTCAAATAGCATAGAGGCATAGTGATTATTCAAGAGGAACGTACCCGTAACAATGTTGGGATCCTCCCGTACCTGACGTCCTCCAATCACAAACGCCCTGCCCCTAGCACCATTGTTGTTGTTATTATTGTTATTGTTGGTGTCGTTGCAGTTGCCATTTGCATCATTAGTCCAGCCCTTCTTGAGTTGGGCAATCCTTCTTGAAATGCCCCGGCTTGCCACACTCGTAACACCCTTTCTAATTGTTGTTCTGCTTGTTGGAGTTGTTTTGCAGTCCCCCACGGCAATCCTTAGCTGCATGACCTCCTTTACCACACCGTTGGCACTGATACTTATCACACTGATTCCCAACATGATGGAATCCACACTTTTTGCACTTTGGGTATTTACCAATATACCCCCCAGATGACTGTTGACCAATGTTCGAGTTGTGATAAGTCTTGTTTGAATCCTGCTTGCGGTTCTGCTGAAACGATTGTTGAGAAAAGTTCTTGGAATTGTTGCTCTCCCACTTCCTCTTGTGGTCACCCACTTTAGTAGCTGCTGTTCGTTTAGGCAGAGTTCCTTGTCGCACTGCCTGATCAGTCAGTTGATGCGCCAACCGAACAGACTGTTGAATCGTTGTGGGATTCGCAGAAGTGACTAATCCCTGGATCTGAGGCACTAATTCCCCAATGTACCTCTCAATCCACTTGCTTGGTGGAGTAGCCATGTGAGGTAGAAGTCTGGCTAGTTCATATGATCGAGTAGTGTACTCCTCGATGTTAGACCCCTCCATCTTAAGATGCCAATATTCCTCTTCCAGTTTCTGCATTTCACTGCGAGGACAATTTTTTTCTTGCAGTAATGTTTTGAACCCATTCCAGGTTAAGGCATTAGCTTCTCCCAATCCCAAAGTCTGAACATTGGAATTCCACCAAGTCAATGCTGGACCCTCCAAAGTTACCGTAGCATATTTGACTTTGTTTTCCTTAGGACAGTTACACATTTCAAATACTTATTCTGCTTTCTCAATCCATCGAAGGAGTCCAATGGCCTCTTCCGATCCTTTGAAATTATGAGGTTTGCAGTCCATGAACGTCTTGAACGTGCACACCTGTGGGTTCACCAATCCCCCTGCTGGACCATGTGGTCCTATCTTGTGTGTCTGGGTGTAGTTCGCGATAGCCTCAGCGACCCTGTTGTTGATCAACTCATTGAGCTCAGCAACTATCATATGTATGTTCTTGACAGCCAAGATCTTCATAGTTAGAATGAGTGTTAGAGAGTTATCAATGTGCAAACAATACAACAAACAACAAACATGTAACTGTATGATTGAACACAACTGTTGGCAATAAGTAATAGTTTTTCAAAAGATAATAATTCAAAGTGATTACAATACTTTCAATATCAAAACATAAGGTTTCAAACATCTAATACAAGGACACAACCCGCCCCTTCTAGGTTTAAACTAAAAAAAAAAATCAGGCATCCTCAATAGTAGAATAAGCATCATAATCAACATCATGTGCTGGTATCTACTCCTCTTCCTCTTCCTCATCTACGTCAGATATAAACTGTTCCTCCAACGCAATCAACCTCCCTTCGGCGATGTCAGCTCGATGTTCCTCCTGCACTCGTGTAATCAGATGTACGATGTGAGACTCCATCCCCTGGACTACACTACAAAGCTCCGCATATCGAGCGTTCACATCTCTGAGCTCCTGCGCGATGTGCTCGATCCTATCATTAGCCCACTTTGACTCCCAGGTCAGTCGGGCGATATCATCAGACTCAAATCGTGGCATTTTAGAGGCACGAAATGTCGGTGGCATCCGGTCGGATGACTCCTCAGCAGGATCCTCCTCCGGGGCGTCCTCATCGGGATCCTCCTCCGAATCCGCCACGGGATCCTCCTCTGGATCCTCCTCATAGTCCTCAAATGCTGGAGCTATCGGCTCCTCGTCCTCAAGTACGATCACGTGCGGTGGTGATGGTGCTGCCATATCTGTTACATAAGACCATATGTAAATACTAGGCAAAACTCAGATGTGTAAACAAGTGTCTAATGTCTAATAGTTATAGTCTAAGTATACTAATGCAAACCTAGTTCGCTATAACCAATGGCTCTGATACCAATCTGTCACACCCCCAAATTTCAACTAACGGAATCATACCGTTTGGGACGTGACAAACCAGGATCTCAGATCATTAGACATAGTGAAGACCTCTATATGCTTTTCAAACATAACTTTGGTCTAAAATTGTAATATCAAAGTTCTAACGTTGCGGAAGCGTTTTTAAAACAATAACAAACGTAACGGTTTGATAACTGTAAATTACAAGTCAAAATCTTAAATGTCCAAATTCAAAACACAATAATTAAAATATGCATGCGACTCCACATCCTAGTCCATGCTTGCTTGTTCTTGTACCTTAACGTCCTGAGAAAACATGTAAATCAAGTCAACACAAAGGTTGGTGCATACACAGGTTTGTTTAATAATAAATGTTTGAAACAACTGTTTGAAAAGAAATGTTTGCAGATAACATAATCACACATGCATAGTCATGATAGCTAGTCATTTGGACTATTTACATAAGCGGTCGACACCGAAGCTGACTGTTAGAATGTAATTTGCCTTTCCCACTATTGTCTAGCACAAACAATAGTAATGTGAATTGGCTAGTCAAACACTTGCGTAGACCTACAATCTACCAAGTGAGGTTTGTCTAACCTAATAGATCTATTTCCAACTACCACGCTTTGCACTACGGTAAACTAAACGGTTCGACATGTAAGGACTTGAAATCCTATGTTCGCACTTAATGTAAATAGCTAACTCATGCAAGTGATATGTATCTAAAATGTTTGTTTGCACATGTTTTCTCCCCCAAAATAGTTAAAATAAGAAAAGGGGTCGTGTACGCACCTTTGCTAGCAAACAGAATGATCAACACACGTGAAACCGCGTAGAAAATCGTCTACGAAGAACCTGTGTTTTAACAATAACTTTGTGTTATTCGAGATGTCGTTTTGTGTTTGTGATCACATACGTGTCAACACACGTATGTTAGATTGTTAGAACGGTGCATTGTTTAATTAAATCATATGGCCTTATATGATTTTATTTAAATAAGCGTAATTATACGTGATTACGTTTTTGGGTTAAAATATGAATTTGATCGTTTCATGTTGTTTGTATTTTCATTACGTTTCCAACGCAACTTGAACGGATCGAAACAGAGTTAAAATGAGTGAGTTATGATTAAAATACCAAAAGTGATTTTAAACTCAAAAACCAGTAAAGGCCGGGCTCGAACCCGCGACCTCTACCTCCTAACACACCCTCCTTACCATCTCATCTGTATCAAATTTCATTAACATATTTCTTTTTAAACTGTTTTAAACTTCCATGGGCCGGTTTCCCCATGTTTCCTAACCGAACCATTCAACCCCAATCGATCCACGATTTGAACTTGATCGATCCTAAAACCTTAGGGGTTTTGTTCCTGTACCCCAACCGAAAATGAGGGATGTTTCAATTCAATTATTAAGTCACATGAAGTCTCAATTCGTCCCTTATATGTTTTCGAACGTGGATACCAAGTCTCACACCCAATTTCCTCGAAATCGTTTAGATTAGACTGTAAAACCATATGGTTTTCATTTAAACACGACTTTCGAACCTTTCTGTACTATTTGATTTGATTTTTATGATCATTTTAAACAAGAACCCCAAACCATTTTGTCCTTAGAACCCTAACAACCAAAATCCTAAAATTCGTGTTTGTTTTATGCAATTAACTTAGGGATTTCATTGAGTATTGAATTTCGAAACTCTCTGTGATGGCTAATTTGATTTTAAAACACGTTTGAGTCAAAACCCCCAAAACACTTTTATTCAAGAACCCTAGAAATCGTGCTTGGTCAATTCGATGTTGTTTCATAAAATTGATATGTAGTTATCCTTAATCGCATCCTTCTGAAACTAAGGATGATAATTAATTTGATTTTCAACATTGTTTGCACCGGAATCCCAAATCGTTTTACCCGAAGAACCCTAGAACTAGAATTCGTTCAATTCGTTGTTGTTTATTGAAATTGAGATATATTTTTCATTAAGAAAATGATTCCACAACTCTCTGTACAATTTTATTTCATTCTTAAACTCGATTGAACAGAAACCCCCAAATCGTTTTTGTATGAACCCTAATTGATCGAATTCATACAATTCGATGTTTATTCGTGAATTAATCATAGGGGTTAATTTAGTCGGCATGTTTACAGTGTGTAGGGATCGATTCTTACCCGGTTTGACTTCGAATTGGAGTAGTTCCACTTGTGGCTCAAGTTCGGTCGAGTCCCTTTTGGATTCGTATCTTCACAGTGTTTATCTTCAAATTATGATATGGAACTGATGCTAAAGAGGCCCACTAGAGTTTAGGTTGTTTCAATTCGGCTTATTAAGTTCAATCTATGTGTGTTTGATGATCATCAATGTCGGTTACAAAATTTTGAGCTACCATGGGTTTAATTCGATGAATTAAGGTTCCATAACGTATGATAACTGTATATTATCATTGATGAGATCATTATAAATGATTAATTTCGATATTAACTGATTATTGCTATGAAATTCGAATTTTTAGTTTGATAACAACTTGAATTTTGACTTTAATAGTCAAAATTGATTATTTTATCTAATTTAAACATTAACTTTTATAATTTAGATGTTTGTAAACTTATGTTGTTCAGATTTAATCCTTTAATTTGATTTCGTATAATCTCATCTTATTTCCGTTAGTTTTTGGCTAATGGTGTTAACCGGAATTGCCGGATTGTCACAGTCACCCGTTTTGCTATCTCGTTGGATCGATACTCCAAATGTTATACATTTAGATTTCATTCATTGTTTTCCCTTCTGATTCATGTTTGTGTGATTCAATGGATTTTTCCAACTGTCTTAGGAATTATTCGTGTATTTTGATTTGATGTCTGACTCATGGTAGCTCGTATACCGGTTGTCACATCTAAGGTCGTTCTGTTATAATCCTTTGTATAAGTTATGTAGCCCTAAATTGACCGGTTGTATGATTTTGACGGTTTGAGTTAAGTTGGACGGGTCGGACTCGGCCTGGTATATATTTAATAAATTTAAAAGAAAAGCCAATTAGCCATAAGGCTTATAAGGATCATTTTTATTTTTTTATTGGCAATTAACTCATATTTTTTCGTGACAGATCGGCTCAAAAAATAAAGTAGAACCCGAGATGTTTACTTGAAGAATGAGAACAAAAGTCTGTAACATTTGCAATATTCGAGAAGGGCGTTGTTATACATACATTCGTGGGTGTTATTCATACGCCCTCAATATCATACAAGTCATATGGTACCATACAACTCGTATAACTATGAAATTTGGCACATCAAATCAGATATGTCCTCTAATAATGTATAAAATAAGGATTGTATTGTATCATACTACCTGCATGTAGCAAGGTCATATTATACCATGTGATACAAATAAATATTTGTCGTGAAATTTTATAGCTTTGGTAATTTGACTACATCTTGTACCGTATAACTAGTATTCAAGGATCATATGAAACAATATTACTTGTTTTGTGGGTGTATGTACAACACCACCCATTGAAAAAAACACAACTTCATTTGCAACAGTCTACCGTTGCATTTGCTAGACATAAGTACAATGAGTTAATACTTGTGAATAAACAAAGCCATACCTCATTACTTGAATCTGATTCTCGGTTAGAACAATACCAATGATAAAAAGGGAGAGGGAAAGTGAACGTCAAAGTTTATTCAGGTAAATATGCATGTGCTTTAAGAATTTGCATTAATTTTTTATGTAATTATAGTTTTCTTTTCATCTTGAAATATTTGAATTAACCAAATAAACAGAAACATGAATACAGACTTATCAACATAGATATGAAAAGTGTATAACATTACATCACTTGCATTAGATAATAATGATAGTTCCTAGATGTATAGTTACAACAGGACTGGCTCGAGCTTTTTGAAAGGCTAATGCATATACGAAAATCGTGGTCTAATATGTTAATAATTTTTTGCTTACGATAAAAAAATAAATGTACAATAATTCCTAAAGCTAATAAAAATATAGTACTTTGACTATATTTACATAAATTTACTAATGACAATAATAATTTTCACTTTCATTACCAAATCTAGTCATTTTAGCAAAATCATCAAATATTTGCACTAGATTGTGAATTTTTAATGATTATGTTTGCGGGATTGCCCAAGAAACGAAAGCAAAATTTGGGATTATACTGTTCAATTTATTAGTATAGATTATTATTGGCCAATAAATCATTAATTAGATTATGAAAAATCATTTATTCAAAGGAAATATAAAAACAATAAATGATATAAACAACAAATACTAGAAAATATAATACTTGGTTTATAGTGATACTTAATAGCATTTGTCTCTTTGTTAATCAACTTCAATATCCTATTTTATCACTAGAAAACTTGTCTAAATCTTTAAATCGTAACATTATTAAATTTATTTCAACGCCAAGCAAAGATGAAATAAAAACAAAATGTGTGCGATTATTTGAAAAAAAAATAACCATATAAACACTCTTTCTTGAGGTTATGAAAGAGTTCTTTGTGTTTTTATATCAAAAACAACAAAGTAAATAACTTAAACGGTTGAAAACAAATATAAGGTTGCATCCTCAAAAATTTGATAGCCCTAGGCACTTGCCTCAAACTTAAAAAATCCGGCACTGAGTTACCATAAGGAATTGCTATTATTTTAGCAAATAAAATAATTATTATCAGAGATTTATTATAACTTACTTTCATAAAATGATAACACAATTAATCTTGATTAGGTTTGGTTTAAACTTAAATCATATTTAAACGTGTACTTAATGTTGTATATTTTAGTCTAATTGGATGTAAAGGAATATTAAAGAGTTGGAGGTGCATCGTTTAATATTTCTGAGCTCCTAACCAAGTGCGGGGGTCAAGGGGGTAGCGCTCCCTTGTGGGGTCCTAGGGGCAGCGCCCCTAACGGTTGGTTGGTGATGAAAAAGTTAAACAAATTCCCAGACTTTTTTCATTCAATCGAAATTCATATCACTGATTTCCTCTCTATTGGATTATCCCAAAATCAAGTTTCTTGAACTCGAAAGGGAAGAAATATTGATTTCGGATAGTGATTCATACAAGATCCGATATAATTCCAAGTGATTTAGACGAATTTTAACAACAATCTAAATCAATATTTTGTGTTATTCAATTGCGGAATATGTGAAAAGTATGACTATGAACTTCATGAAATTGGACAATTTTGAAGGAGTGGATTTTAGTAGATGGCAGAAGAAGATGCATTTCCTATTGACCACGCTGAAAGTTGTGTACGTGTTGAGTGCTCTAATTCTAGAAGCAAATGATGACAATGGTGAAACTCTAGAACAAACCCGCAGGAGGAACAAGTGGGAGAATGATGATTACATATGCCGTGGACATATTCTGAATGGTATGTGTGACTCTCAGTTAGATATCTATCAGAATTATGAATCTGCCAAGTAATTATGGGATTCCATGAAGCAAAATACATGGCAGAAGATGCATCTAGTAAAAAGTTCTTGGTTAGTAATTTTAAAAATTTTAAAATGGTCGATTCTAGGCCTGTTATGGAACAATAAAATTAATTTTTAAGAATACTTGGTCAATTTGAACAACATAAGATGTCAATGATTGAGTCAATCTGTGTGTCTAGTGTTATTGAC
Source organism: Mikania micrantha (assembly GCA_009363875.1). Classification (NCBI taxonomy): domain Eukaryota; kingdom Viridiplantae; phylum Streptophyta; class Magnoliopsida; order Asterales; family Asteraceae; genus Mikania; species Mikania micrantha. Next base: position 28,506,662 of record CM018695.1, read on the forward strand.
AAATTGCCTCCCTCTTGGAAATATTATAAATGTACTCTTAAACATAATAAAGATGAATTGACACTAGTTCAATTGGGAAGTCATTTATGAATTGAAGAAGGTTTAAGTGTACAAGAGGTTGGTAAGTGTAAAGAAGTTGCAACAACTTCTGTTGTCAATATGGTTGAAGATGCTAAACACAACACTAGTGATAAAAAAACAAAAAGGAAAATGTAAGTTTAATGGAAACGACAACAGTGCCATGAACAAGAAATCAAAATAAACTTGTTGGAAGTGTGCCAAATCTGGACATCTCAAGAGAGATTGTCGAGTTGGAAAAGGTGGTAGCAATTCCAAAAATTCCAAGGAATCAAGCACAAGTCGTTCAAATGTTCAACCCCCGAATCAAGGTCAGATTATACATAACGATTTTAATTTGGAACAGAATTATATATATGTTATATCTGAAATAAATTTTGGGCAGCATGATGATATACCATGGTGGATTGACTCGGGTGCAACAACTCACGTGTGTAAGGATCGAATATGGTTTAAGTCATATGAACTTGTTAATGATGGTTCGATTCTACATATAAGTAACGAGTCAAATTCAGAAGTTGTTGGTCGTGGTAGTGTTGTGTTAGTATTGAGTTCTGGAAAGACAATACGTTTAAATAATGTACTTTATGTTCCAAGTATTCATAAGAACTTAGTATCTCGTATTGTACTTAATAGATTTGGGTATAAACAAGTAATAGAATCAAATAAGTTTATCTTATCACGATTCGGACAATTTGTTGGATTTGGTTATCTATGTAAAACTGGTGGCATGTTTCGTTTAAATATTAATTCTGATAGTTATCATCTCGCTTACAATGTATGTTTCAATGTTGTTGAATCAACTTTATGGCATGCTAGACTAGAACATGTTCATTATAAAAGAATGCTTGCTATGTCTAAAAATGGATTAATACATGCATTCAATTTTAATAATGAGAAACGTAAAACATGTATGTTAAGTAAGATCACTAGACAACCACTTCATAGTGTAGAACTGTCACACCCCAAGCCGACGGGGTGGATCGGCATCCAGCCGGGAGGAATAGTCCCAGGGCGCAATTTCTAAATGATTAGATTGTATTCACAGCACATGATATAAAAGAAAATTATACATCCCATTTCATCATGACAAAGTTTAAATACATATTGTTTGTTCCAACAATTCAATCCTATTACAAAAGAGGGTTCTTCAACTCTAGGTTTTCTAATCACAAAGTCTTCCAAAAGTTTCACAATGAACTAGGTCCACTATCCTGAACTCCAAAAGGATCCGATGCATCCTAGCGGAAACTTTAATTATACATGTTCGTCTCCTGAGAAACATGTAAAATGCAGTCAACAATTATGTTGGTGAGTTCATAGTTTTATAATGCAAATAAAATCTTGAATATAGTAAATTATCCAGGTCAATTGGTCTACTATATCAACATCAATTCCATTTTGTCACTTATACTCTCCCGAACCATCGAAGGTCGTACATGTGAAATTTATGTTTCTTATTACGAGGTAATTTTCTAAATTAAAGAATTAATTATTCAAATTAATTTAATCATAATTGAATATGTATATACATGTGAATATATGTTTATACGTAAGGAAATTACAAGAAGGAACAAATGCCAATAGATGATACGCAAAATTTGCGAATTACGCGAAATGTTGATAGCAATGACCAAAACCAAATTCAAAGATCCAAACTAAGTTAATATCTTATATACAAAAAATTAAAGTGAAAAATACCAATAACATAGCTCAATTAAAGAATCCTTAGGTTTAATAAATCAAATTGCGAAAAATGCGACATGTGTAATCGGCAAATTCTTGACAACCTAAACTTCCTAATCATATTATATTGATAATGAGATATAATTAGGAGTATAACTTTGATAGTTGATCAAATATTGCAAATCCCAAAGTTATGCATGCAAAAACCGAACAAATGATTGCGAAAACGGCAATTCCTAATCATATTATATTGCTAATGTGATAGAATTAGGAGTACAAGTTTGATGGTTGATCAAATGTTGCAATTCCCAAAGTTACGTCCGCAAAAACTGAACAAATGATTGCAAAAATGGAAAGACTATTTAAAACCTAAACACTTTCACATTGAGACTTCTTTAATCTAGATATTATCAAAAATTTTAGATAAAAATATCTAGAAATCTTGTTGATCAAGTTTTCAAACTATAAAATCCATATGTTGACAATTTTGGTCAAACTTTTCTTCACCTTCTCTTCAAAAATTCGACCAGAGCTTTCTTGAACATTTCTGGAGCTTCAAGCCACTTCCAACCATCAAATCTAACAAGCCCCAACTGCTAATAGAAGCCAAAGTCAACTCAAGCAAGAAATTCATCTCAAAAGTGGGGTTTTTGTGAATTTTCAACCCAAATATCAAATCAGTAAGTTCGATCTCAATTTTTGATTGTAATAGCTTCATATAAGATTAACAAAGATCTTTGAATGATGGTTGATGTTTGGAAATAATCAGAAATAGAAAACCCATGAAAAGGGCAATTTGGTCCAAAAACCCGATTTTTCAAAATTGTCCAAATCAAGATTTTTTTCATCAAACACTATAAATATGTTAAATATAAGGATCTGGAGACACTGGCTCGGTAAAAGTGTAAAAACTTTGGTTTTTGGTCGCAAAAACACTTGATGGCACACTGAAGGCATAACAGCCCGGGCGCGGCACAGGCGCGGCCCCACGACCAGGTCGCGATCTCCTTTTCCCGGCCCTACTCGGCCTACCCCAAGCCGTAACAGAGACCGAAGGCCAAGGCCAGGCCGGCCCGATCCATGGCTAGGACAAGGCCAAGGCCGCTGGGCCACTGGCTACGGCCACCGACCACCATCACGACCCACCGACATGCCACCTAACCACCATCGCACCACCACCTCTAGCTGCCTGCGGAAGCCGAAATCCGGCAAAATTCCGGTGAATATTCCGGCCAAAACCAAATTTCATTATTTTCACGTTCTGAACTTCGTTTCGCAATCCGATATGCAATCCGGTAATCCGATTTCGATATAAATATCCTAATTTTAATCGATTTCGCGTTCCGGGCACAGTTTTGGGATCGATTTCCCAATCCGGCGACTCGATAACCGGTATCGGAGCAGATTAAATGCGATTGTGACTCGGAATTCAGTTTCTCATGGGTTTTTAATATAAAAATCTATTTTTGACCGATTTCGCATTCCGGACTCAGTTTTGGGATCAGTTTCGCAATCCGGCGACCCGATAATTGATTTTGGAGCTGATTAAATTCCGTTTGTGATCGGGAATTCGGTTTCTCATCGGGTTTTAATATAGAAACCTATTTTTGACCGATTTCGCGTTCCGGACACAGTTTTGAGATCAGTTCCGCACTCCGAAAACCCGATAATCAATTCATTATGACCAGGAATTCAGTTTCTCATCGTTTTTAATATAAAAACCTATTTTTGACCGATTCCGTGTTCTGGACTCAATTTTTGGATTGGTTTGGCAATCCGGCGACCTGATAATCAATTTTGGAGCTTATTAAATTTCGATTGTGATCCGGAATTCGGTTTCTCATCGGGTTTTAATATAAAAACCTTTTTCTGACCGATTTAGCGTTCTGGACTCCGTTTTGCAATCTATTTCACAATCCGGCAACCCGATAATTAATTTAGGAGCTGTTTAAATTCTGATTGTGACCCGGAATTCAATTTCTCATTGGTTTTTAATATAAAAGCCTATTCTACATCTCATTTTATCTTGACTAAGTTTAAATACATATTGTTTGTTCCAACAATTCAAACCTGTTACAAAAGAGCGTTCTTCAACTCTAGGTTTTCTAATCACAAGCCTTCCAAAAGTTTCAGAACGAACTAGGTTCACTATCCTAAACTCCAACATGTATCCTATGCATCCTAGCGGAACCTTTAGTTATACATGTTCGTCTCCTGAGAAACATGTAAAATATAGTCAACAATAATGTTTATGAGTTCATTGTTTTATAATGCAAATAAAATCTTTAAAATAGTAAATTATCCAAGTCAAGTGGTATACTGTATCAGCATCAATTCCATTTTCTTACTTATACTCTCCCAAACCATCGAAGGTCGTATACGTATAGGGAATTCATAGAGTTCAAGACTCGGCCGCCGACCCACCATGCCTTGGGTGATTCACGATTGTATACTTAACAAGAATTGGAATATCTTTGCTTCTACACCAAACCTTTTTCCTTGAGAATCGATTTCTCTTTGAACTCTCTGATTCATTTCTAGTATATAGTTCAATACTTTTAATTGAGTGTATTCTCTCAAGGGTGTCTGTTTATTCTATCACGCACATGATCATTTACCAACGCTAACGTTGAGCTGTCCTTGTTGATTAGGTCACACAGACCTAATCCAATTGACGATTGTGTTGTCTTGTCAGACTAATAGTACTATCTACGTTACCGTCAGTTGACCCTAGTCAACTAATGGTAAATGATTAATGAATGGTCTTACTAATGTGTATTGAGCAATGGATTTCACATGCCTATGTGAATATGCAAAACATACATTCTTTTATTTTATATATATAGTGCTGTTTTGCATAACGTCCTCCAATCCATTTAATGAAAAATAGTATCTTGAAATTATATCTAACCAGTATCCAAATAATTTTTTACATATTCTCAGCCCCAAAAGGTTTACAAAAAGGTTAATTTGAAAATGGGGCTATGAACTCACCTTTTTGTTAGTTACTTTTCGGTTATCGGGACGCTCTTTTGTTTACACTTCTTGATTATCCACCTGCGGTTCAGTTTGATATCTTTGAGTGGAATTTTATAGGTGTATCAATTTGATTAAATCTCATGGAAGTGCATTTGTTTTATTTTTTGTTTAATTACTTTTGAAAACGTGATTTGTGATTGATTTTATCGTTTTCTGTTAGCAGCGTTAGAATGATTAACACTTAGTCATTTTGAAATCTGTGGGGACGAATGAGGTGTTGATACGAATAAACTGTGTCTGTGCGAATGATACCTCATTCGCCTACAATTCGTTCGAAAAATGGGTTTTTCAGGATTATTGGCCCATTGACGATGTTTCCTACTCCCGAAACTTCTAAAAGTGATAGGGAAGCTGTTGGTGTGTTTGTTCAGTCGAAATTCTTACCGAGAGCCTCGGGTTTCACGTATGAGTGTGTGGTTATGGTGGAAAGGTAAGGATGATGAAGTTGATAATGATGATGATGATTCTGGTGAAGGTTGCTATCGCGAATGGTTGGTTTCCAGCTTCAATCGATCACGAAGACTTGATTTGCCGAGAGGGTGTTGGTGGTGATGTTTTTGAGAAAATGGTGAAAATTTTCTTAGGTATGGCTTATATAGGTGTTCTGTCATATGAATGTGTCATTCATATGAATGACTCTCGGTCATACGAATAGATGTTTCGGTTGTTTATTTTAAGTTTATTATCTCATTCGTACGAATGGAGAGGTTCATTCGTACGAGTGGATGTCAGATTTATAAAATTCTTAGTATTCTTTCATATTCAAAGTTTTTAGATTAAAATTTATTTCTAGTTAACAATTTTTTTGTAAAACATTTGTTTAGTTAAATGTTATTTTAAACCAAATGACTTAACTCGTGTATGTATGCACGAATCGTCACCCGTGCCAATACATCATCCGTTTCATCTCCTGCTCATTCACTTGGGCTTTTAGGTCAGTAAGGGCATCATTTCAGGAATATATCTTCATTGATCGTCACCCATTAAGATATTTTCCTAATCTGATGTTTTGTTACTTGATCTTTCTGAGGTGTCGCTTTTCGTTTTCGTGGTTATTGTCGTCTTTTATAATTTCGTTTCTAATTGTTTACCTTGTATCCATTTGTATTCAATGCGTATGTGTTCTTATGTGTTTGTATTCGCACTACCGTCTTTGTTTCTATTGTGCAATGCTTCTATTAAGATATTAGAAGTACTTGTGAATTACCTCACGAGTACCAGTTGTCACAAGAACGACCATCTGAATTGTTGAATTTGATACAAAGTGATTTATGTGACTTACATGCTACTCTCTGAAATAAGAAATATTTTGTCACGTTTTGTCACAACCCCTGAGCCTCGTGCGGAATACACGGCGCGGTGACGATCAATGGTTGAATCATGCACAAGTATTGAAGGAACAACCACATTGTATCACTAAGTTTCATAATGTTAAGAATTGTTTGATTACAAGCTTTCTAACTATCTACCAAAAGAATGACAACTAATTGACCAAAAAATAATGTTTACAAACAGACAAGACAATTAAACAACAAGGATTTAGTTGGTTTGTAATCCATCCTAGCTTGTTTCTTGATCTTGTTCTATCTTAACTATGGTCACCTTAGTTGTCCTTGAAATGTCCTAACCTTGAATACCTGAAACACGTGAAAAGTAATTGTCAACTACAAGTAGTTGGTGAGAACAATATGTAGATTTACTCTCGATCGATCAACGGAATTCTATTAACAATCAAACCTATGCGGAATCTAGATATGATCTATATAAATCAAAGATACACAATCATTTACATAAACACATCATTTCATTTATCAAAACAATCTGATTACAATGAAATTTGAACACACAGTTCAAAGCTCTCACACAGAGGTTCTCTCACACTCAAATCTGTCACATACAAAACTACTAAACCTACTAGACATACCTGCTATATATACATAACATTTAGACGAACCTAGCCGAACCCTTAGGTTCGCCAGCCGAACCCTTAGGTTCACTGGACGAACCTGTACAAGACAGACTCTAGGTTCGCCGAACCTGCTTAGGTTCGTGGGCCAGACGAACCTTAGCAAAACTTCTATAAACTTATACATTTTGAAAAGCAATCTATTACATAATGTCCTAACAAACCCCCCCTTAATAGTTGCTTCAAAATCTTCAAAGTCTTTGTCTTCAATCTGCTCTTTGAGCTCCACTTATTTCTTCACAAACATTATATGCAGCACGAATGACAACTAACTTTGGAATCTTTGATAGTCGTTCAGCTTCCAACTTTGCATCTATATCATCTATCTCTTTCTGTAACTTCATCAATTCAACATACAAGTAATTGACATCCTCCCATTTGCATCTAGAGTGTATTCCTAATGTATAACACATTCTTGCTATCATTTGAAATTGAACAACCATATCTTTGTAGCTAACACCAACATCATGAAACCCTTCACTTGCAAAGATTTCAGCTTCATTGAGTAAATCAATATCTTCCTTTGAACAGTTCACCAACCAAACAGGATCCAACAGTCTGATCACCCTCCACTTCTCATTTTCTCTCAATAGAATGACTGCTTCAGATGTTATTTCTTCATAGAACTAAAACTTGAAATAAAGATTCCAATTATGTTCTATTCTTCTCAATCTTGGTCTTGAATAAACTTTTGGCTTTGGATACACATATGAATTATGCTTCAACACAGAAAATTGTGGAACCAACCAATTCCAGCCAGTCTTAGCTTCTTTATTTAACATCTTCTCAAATATTTCATTGGGCTCTGTCTGAATAGGCTTTATCATCCTCAGTCTTGATAACTGCATGCACTCAAAAGAAGGTAATGACATAATGTCAAATGCCTTTCCAAAATATTGGCAACCATCAGTTCTTTTAACAACATAGCATCCTCTGTTCTTCAAACTTCCAGGAATGTTGTGAAAGTAACCATAGCTTACAATTCTTCCTCTCATCTTAGACTTAGATCCAATCTCGAACCTTGAGAATTGTCTTGCTTGGTCTTCTTGAACTTTTTCTTCAAACACTTCAATCATTTGCTTAAAAATCATTAAGTGATCAGTTATGTACTTGTGTTCATCTTGACTTTCTCTCCACACATCCATATAAGTCTTTTCTTTCATAGGGTCAACTGTTGTCCTTGGAGCTCTTTTCTGGACTTCAATATCAAAGATCTTCTTCAAAGTTTGTAAATTATACAAATTCTCATCAATATGATCATCTTGTTCAAAATCAATTGACTGATCTGATTCTCCAATCACCATCTTTCCAGAATCGTTCGCATTCTGTAAATCATTAACTCTTACTCCCAACAGCTCAGCTAACTCTTTTTTAGAATAACCACCTTCAATCTCTACTTCCTCCAAATCTCTATCTTCATTTTCTTCATCAAACATTCTTTGCAACTGTACATCAGCATTCTGTTTGAACAACTCCACAAAAGAAGGAAATGAACTATCAACAATTTGCTTTGGATATTCTAACTCTGTCAAATCTTCAAGTTCTACATCTTCATTATCCTTAGCCTTATCAGATGAAACTGATGAAATAGGATTAACATCAAAAGAAATCCCAGAAGGCTTGTAAATCACTAACGCTCCAGTTATGGAATTCAAACCACTTAAACTTTCAACACCAGTCAAATCACCATCATCATCTTTATCATTATCATTGAAAACATTAAAGCTTGGATGTTCATCAATATCAGAATCTTCATAATCAACCTTCTCTTCTTCTTCCTCATCATCAATGTTAACATACACTGGATCATCACTATCACCAGTACCTTCAGCTTGAGTATCTTTCACTTGAATATCATAAGCTTTTTGCTTCAGCACTTGATTTTCTTTCTTCAATTCAGCAATTTCATCACTCTGCTTCTCAGTCAATATGTCCAAAGAAACAATCCTATCATTCATCAATTTCTTTTCCTGTACATCTTCTTCACTCCATTTCAGAAGTTGAGCCATATTGCTTTTCATCACATCCATGTCAGTTTGATTTGAAGAATATGGTTTTTCAGCTTCAGCTTTCTCCTTTTGCTTCTTATACTTGTCAAACTCTTGTGACAATATAGAAATCCTCCGTCTCAACTCAGTATCATCATAATCTAATGAAAAGTTCAAATCAAGATCATCTAAACCAGCAAATAGAGAATCAACTCTAGAAGTAGAAGCTGCTTGAAATGATGTTGTAACTGTTGTAGTATCCATAAATGAAGGCATGAATGTTGCAACATTTACAAAATCAGGACTATGCATGAAAGTTTCTGTATGAACATGAACTTCATAAGTAGAAACAACTTCTTGAACAGCAGCAGCAACTGAAATAGGTACAGAAACAGGAATGGAAGCAGGTGTAGAAGAAACAGTCACTGGAGAAGATACAATAATCCTAGGAGTCCTTGTTTTCTTCTTTTTAGGAGCCTTGGCCATTCTCTTCTTCTTCTTAGGCCTTGATGACTCACGCTCATCAACTGTAAAGTTAGGATCATTCACCTCTTCTCTTTCTTCTTCGTTCTGTTGTGCTGGCCTTTACTTTAATCTTCTAAACATCATGTTTCCAACCTGAACTGTCTCCATCTCAGACTCAGTGGATTCTTCATCAGCTTCAGCTTCAACATCTTCAGCATCAACATGTGGAGAAGTAGTAGTAGCATCTTCTTGTCTTTGAGCATCCTGTTGACCTGGATATATCACTTGAAGAGGAACCAGTGTAGTAGGAGTTACATCTGTGTCTCTTGAACTGGATCTGGTGTTTGTTGATGTGTCTGAGAAGATTGAGCCTGAGATTGTCCAACTTGTGGATTTTGAGGAGGAGGTGGTGGTTGTTGATCATCATCATCATCCAAATGTTTATTCTCTGAATTGGAATCACCATGTTGTCAGGCATCATTCAGAGGAGCAATTTAGTTAGCTCTAGCACAATGTCCCACCAAATCTTTTATCAGAATCTCATCAGTGCTTTTCTGATAAATCTTTACTTGACTAAGACTTGAATCAGTCATGTGCTTTAACTTGAGAATATCAGAAGCAATCCTAGACAAGTTCTGTTCAGGAAACCTTTTATCAATCAGCATCTGAATGAATCTTGGATACATATAAAATCTATCTTTAGCCTTGGTTATGTTGTCTGATAAATATCTGAATATCATTGCTGAGAAGTTGAACGGCTTGTTCATAATCAATGCTACCATGGCTGACCTCATCAGATCTCTCAATTCATCAAAAGTACCCTTCCTCATGCTCAAACAATAAAGAAGTACATGTGCCAAGAACATGTACTGCAACGGTAACTTGCCCTTCTTGATTGAGTACTCACTCTAGACACCAAAGTATCTAATGCTCATAAAACATCCCTTAATACACCTCTCAGGAATAAGAGTCATTCCTTTAGGTTCACCTCCAAACTGTAAGACTCTCCTGATATCAGCTTCAGTAACTCTAATGGCTTGTCCAAGCACATTAGCATCAATCACATAAGCATCATCAACTGTGATCAACCTAGCTGACTCCCAGAAACTCAGAATATGTGATCTGTAGATGTGACATGAGTTGGAGATCGCATAATAAATCCTTGATCGTCTCAAAAACTCGATCATCGGTCGAAACTCCTTGCCATTCTTTGTAGTCAGATCTAAACTAGCACACAGATTGTTTTTATCTCTAAAGGTGAGAGTTGCCATTCCTATAACAAAACAAACAACAATTAAAAAATCAAGAATCAAAAGTTAAAAAAATAAAAAAAATTCTAAGTATAGAAACCAGCGAACCCTCCCTGTGCCGAACCTAAGTTAGACGAACCTTATTACAAGACAAACCTGTTTAAAACTAACGAACCTATGAATGAATGAACCTTGAACATACAACGAACCTTAAGGTCAAACGAACCCTTGACCGTACAAGGTTCGGTTTAATAAAGTGAAGAGGTTCGGCCCGAACCTTTTAAGTTCAAACGAACCTTTCAAATCAGCGAACCTGTGTTTATTTACACGAACGTATTTCAGTTTAAAATGAAACATTCAAAACTATGAATTAGATCAAACAGTTTATACCCAAAGGTTCGCCATTCGCAGATGAACAACATTAATGAAAACATTTTCCATCAAATTTAGATTTAACCAGATTTTAATCCGAAAGAACAGGTTCGACTATCTAGATCTAAAATTAAAAAAAAATATACAAATCTAGCCGGTCAAACTCCAATCTATTTACCTATTTAGATTCACAATACAAATCCGAAGCTAATGGTAAATGGCAAAGAAACTCAAAGATCCAGAATCGAAAAAAAATCAAAATCAAATTTGAAGGTTTGTTAAAGTGGTTCTGATGAAAGTGACGAATCTCATTCACGAACCTCTGTATTTATACGAACCTGTGAACAAACCTTATAAATGAAACTTTAACCAAACCTATTGAACGAACCTTTGACCAAACTTGTGGAACGAACCTTTGACCAGACCTTCTGAACGAACCTGTCCAAAAACCTATCAAGCTAACCTTCAACCAAACATGTTGAACGAACCTGTCAACAAATCTCTTGGACGAACCTAGCAAGCAAACCTTCAAGCAAACCTTTTCAAAATCCAATTTTATTTAAAATTTCAAACAAACCAATGTTTTAATGTTTCAGAGTCAAAACAAATAATCAAAAATTATTTATTTAACATCAGATAAAAACCAAAAATCTTTTTGTATTTTTCAAATTTTAGAACAAACACACTACAAATGTAATAAACCTAACTATGAAATAAAAAACTAACTAAAACAAACACATATTTTTGTTGAGAAAGATCTAGACATGAGATCATATTGTATTACAATCATCAACACACCTGATTGAATTAATGAATATTTTTATCAGCAACTTACAATTCAAAGATGATTGTCAGTATATAAATCCACTTTAAATTTAATTACTTAGTTTAGATATCAATTAAAACAAAACCATCAAATACTTTATGTTCTCCATTTACTTGAACACATCCCGGTTTTGTGAATAATTAAACAAACAACAATGTTCTTGAAACAATTTACTTCCATTTTAACTAGCTTGATCATGCAAAAACAAAGTAGAATATCTTTTGAAAACAACAAAATGTAAAACAAATTGAAATTGTTCAAAATCTTGGAATCAAGGTTGATACTTTCGTATGCTCAGATGATCCAAAAAATGAATGAAACAATAATTTAAGATTAAGCTTTTAACAATCAGATCGATATTCTCCTATACCAGAGATTGTCCAAATCTTAATCAAACCAAGAAAACAAATTTGAATTGTATAAGGCTATAACAATCAGGTCGATACGTAAGTTATGCGCAGAGAATGTTTCAGCTTTAACCTAAAACAAAAGAAAAACAAAATTTAGAATTTCTTTTTTTAAAAATAAACACATAATCAAAAACTAGTAACTTAAATTTTGTTCAAGAAACATTTTGTAAGATTAATCACCACTCATTCAGGACAAAGCTAAGCACCATGTTTTAAGCATCTGTTTTCCACAAAGCATAATCAAAATTTTGTCAAATGTTATCTCAACTAAGTTATAAACCTACCAACATATCATACTAATTAACTGTAAATGCTCTTTATGTTTAAGTTCTTGTATGATACATATGTGCTTCCAATTGCTACAATGTACTATCATTTCTCATTTGGTCGAATCAATTTCTCAGAATTTTAATTAATTTTTTTAATGTTTTTGTGTTTTTGATTTTTCAAATGTTTTTGAGTTTTCAAAATTTTCTCCCCCTAAAACTAAAACACAAAAAAAATAAAAAACAATTAAAATATTTGATGTCAAGTCAATAAAAATTGATTATGAAGCAAGTTGATTTGAAATGACCTCACCCACGACCCGAGTGCCATTTAATTTGAGTAAATACTCAAAACGATTTTTATCAAAAGCCTTGGTGAGAAGGTCTGCTCGTTGCTCATTTGTATGTATCTTCACCACATCAATAAGTTTCTTTTCATAGCAATCGCGTATGAAATGAAACCTAATATCAATGTGTTTAGAACGTGAATGATAAACTGGATTCTTTGTTATAGCAATAGCAGCCTCATTATCAACATAAATTGGGGTTGTAAGATAATTCAAACCATAGTCTCTCATCTGTTGTTGTATCCACAGTACTTGTGAACAACAACTGGCAGTAGCTACATACTCAGCCTCGCAAGTTGAAGTAGCCACAGATGTTTGCTTTTTACACTGCCAAGAAACTAATCGTTCCCCCAAAAATTGTGCACCCCCAGTTGTGGTTTCGCATCTGTCTTACATCCTCCATAATCGGAGTCACTGTAGGCAATGAAGGAAAAGTTATCATCCTTAGGATACCACAAACCGGTGTCTGGTTTACCCTTCAGATAACGAAGTATTCTCTTGACTACAATCAGATGTGACACTTTAGGTTTTGATTGATATCTTGCACAGATACTTGAAGCAAATACAATATCTGGTCTTGAGGCAGTCAGATACATCAAACTTCTAATAATTCCACGATAAAGGGTAGGATCAATCAACTCCCCCTTAAGATCAGGCTCAATCTCGTGATTAGGCTGAATGGGCGTGGAAATTGGTTTTGAATCAAGCACGCTAAACCGTTTTAGCACATCTTGAATATACTTTGTCTGATGAATGAAAATTTCATTATCAGTTTAATCAATTTGTAATCCCATAAAAAATTTGATATCTGACATTACACTCATCTCAAATTTATCGATCATCATTTCTTTGAACTCCAAACACATTTGTTAATCGGTAGATCCAAAAGTGATATCATCTACATAGATCTGAACTAGAAGAATGTCCTTGCCCTTTTCCCGAAAGAACAAAGTTTTGTCAATCTGACCCCTATTGAATCCGTGTTCAATAAGGTGAGTCGATAACGTCTCATACCAGGCACGCGGGGCCTGATGAAGACCATACAGTGCTTTGTCCAAGAGGTAAACCTGATCCCGATGGATAGGATCCTCAAAGCCCGGTGGCTGACAAACATACACTGTTTCCTTCAACGAACCATACAGAAAAGCAGATTTTACATCCAACTGAAAAACTTTAAACTTCTTGTGAGCAGCAAAAGCATGAAAAAGTCTAATTGCTTCCAACCGCGCCACAGGTGCAAAAACATCATCATAATCAATTCCTTCAACTTGTCTAAAACCCTGAACCACTAACCGAGCTTTGTTTCTGACAATTACACCTATGTCATCGCGTTTACATCTCAGCACCCATCTAGTACCAATCTTTTTCTCTCCTTTTGGCAAATCTACTAAATGCCAAACTCCCAATTTTTGAAACTGATTCAATTTTTCTTGCATCGCCTCCACCCAGTCAGGCTCACGCAAAGCTTCAGTCACAGTCTTTGGCTCTATTTGTGAAATAAATGCCGAATGCATCCAGAGCTCTTGACTGCCATGAGTTTTTGCTAACTCCACATACAAACTTTCCTCATTTGTGACTTGATGTCGTGTCTGTACTCCTGCAGTTGGATCTCCTATGATCTGAGCGATCGGATGATTAACATGAACACGTGTGACAGGCACTTGCGGTACACCCACATCATGATCCACATTAGTAATATTCTGATCAGCATCTTTATCATGAGAAATAGCGTCTTCAAAAACCTCATTATCATCATCAGATGACCAATCATCATAAATTATTTATGAAATGCCTTCTTCATGTGGTGTATCAACTCCGTCTTCAGATTGATGAGAAATACCTTGTTCATCTGAATTCTGCAAATCATACAACATTTGTAAGGTTATTTCATCATTAGAAACAATTGGAGACATATTAAAAGACTCAAACAATTTACTGTAATAAAAAAACCAATCTGGACCGTTTCCGTCTTGTATAGGTGTATGTCGTTGAACATCCACATGATACCATAACTCCACAACATCCGTACGTTTATTAAACACATGTTTGTTAGGAAGACTGTAGCCAAGAAAGAAAGCCTCTTCAACTTTAGAATTGAATTTTGAATCTTTCTTTAGCATTGTACAAGGAGCCCCAAAAGGTTCCAAGTGTTCCAAATTGGGTTTCCGATTCTGAAGCAATTCATAACAAGTTTTATTGTGTCTTTTAACAATCAAAACTCGGTTAAGAGTAAAACAAGCTGTAGCCACAGCTTCGCTCCAAAAAGTAATGGGGAGTTTAGAATTAGCTAGCATTGTTCTCGCCGACACAATCAAAGTCATGTTCTTTCTTTCAGCTACACCATTCATCTGAGGCTCATACGGTGCACTGAACTGCTCCTGAATGCCTTTGGAATTACAAAATTCCTCCATTTGGTGATTCTTAAACTCAGTCCCATTATCCGATCGTACACGTCTCACTCACAACTTATACAACGTCTTCAATCTATTGATCAACAATACAAAACTTTCATAAGTATCTGATTTATGCTTTAAAAACATGACCCATGAAACTCTTGAAAAGTCATCAGTCACAACAAAACAATAAGATTCACCACCTATACTTTTCACATTGATTGGTCCAAACAAATCCATGTGAAGAAGTTCAAGTGGCATATCAATAGAAAAAAATTTCTTTGCTTTGTGAGACTTCCTTTTCTGTTTACCCATTTTACATGACACACACACATCCGGAAGTTTAAATTGTTTAACCGGTACACCCTCAACTAAATGATTATGCACAAGATGATTCATCTTCCGAATATGAATATGTCCCATTTGCCTGTGCCATGAACGTGTATCCTGTTCAGTAGCCTTGGACACCAGACATGTTTCCACTTTATTCACTGTCTCCGCCTTTGCCATGTCAAGCACATACAAATCCTTGCTCCGATCAGCTGTCATCAGAATCCACTCATTAGAAATCTGAAATCCTTGCTTGAGTACATAACACCTTTCTTTGTCAAACATCACATTATAACTCTTATCACAAATCTGTGAAACACTCAACAAATTGTTAATTAATTCTTTGCAAAAATTAACATTATAAAATGAAACCTTTCCATTTGTCAAACTACCAAACCCTGTAATTTGACCTCCTTTGTCTCCAGCAAAGTTCACATAACTTCCTTTCACTAACTTGAAATCTCTCAACAAATTCACCTCTCCAGTCATATGCCGGAAACATCCACTATCAACAATCCAACGATTATTGATAAAGCCCATGGATGCAACCTGCACAATAAATTAAAACAACCTATCAGTATTCAAAAGGGATGACCCTCGTCATTTCGGTGTCGAGTCTCCCGGAATGGACCCCTTCCATTCTTTTGTGATGACCTACTAGAATACCCATCATCACTTTTATCATCCTCTTTCCCAAAAACTTCATTACTTGACCTGTTTTTAAGTTTCCAAAATGATTTTGATTTAAAATGTTGATTTGAAAATGATTTTGAAGACACATTTTCAAAAGAATCATCATCAGATGATATTACAATTTTCAAAATCCCTTTTACATTTCTTTTATTTTCAAAAACTCTTTTCTTTTGAGTATTTTCTTCTTTTACCCAAAACCAATCAGGATTGAATTTTCTCAGAACTCTCATCTCATCTTCACTAGGTCTAAATCTCCTAGGACTTCCACATGAACCATTCACCCAACTCTTATCATCAGAACTCTTTCTGATTTTGTTATTTTGACAATTAGCAGAAATATGTCCTTTACCACAACAAGTAAAACACTTTCGTGTTTCTCTTGGTGAAAAAGACTTAAAACTGATACAATCAGTTGAACTAAAATCCAAATCACAATTAGCAATCAAATGACCCAAATTACCACATCGATAACACTTTCTATCTTTCAAATGATTCTTTGGTGTGTGTTCATCATAATACTTTGATGAACTAAAAGGATTTGAAACAACCTTTGCAGATGAGATTTTGTTTCTCAAACCAGTTGATTTTGTCTTTGAATTATTCGTTTGATTTTGAAAAGTCTTTGAGTTATTTTTATGTCCAACCCGAAACCTGTCATAGAAAAAATCCACTTTTCCAACCTATTTAGAAACCACATTTTTCTTTTGAAAATTCCCACTAGAATCTCCTTGATGTGTATTAGAAGATCTAACATACACAATCGGTTTAAGAGTAGTGGTTGATTTGGCTTTAATCACTGGTTTGGAAACTTCAGTGGTTTTAATCACCACCTTCTTGACTTGTTTAATCTCAGCTTTTGACTTTTGAGATTTCAAATTCTTTTTGTCAACATTTTTAACTTGGTAACCATTTTGTCTCAAAATATCAGATGAATATTCTGACTCAGTGATATCTTCAATGATTGGAGCATCACTGTCAAGTGACACCTTTTCATCAGAAGATGAACCTCCAGCATTTTCAACAACTTGTTCAGACTCATGTTCATTCAAAGAAACTGGATGAACTTCCAAATTCGGATCAATTTGTGGTCTAGGAAGATAGCTTGAAGGAGGTGGTACATCATGAAAACCCAATCTAGTAGTATCATTCGATTATCTTTGCATAGCAGCAAAGTAATCGATAACATATTGAGAATTCTGATAATTCTCTAGCTTGCTCTTATTCACCTCTGCTTCTGCTCTTGCTGCTGACAATTCAACTTTCAACTTTTGTACTGACTCGAGATGCACAGAAACTGCATGATTATTTTGCAAAACTTTAATTTTTAATTCTTCACTTTTTTCCCAAATCAATGATCTTTTTATCAAAAGCTTTCTCTCTTGAAACCAACTTTTTGTTAGCTTCAATGCACTCGATCAGTTCAGCAGTCAATTGAGCATTCATTTCTTTCAACTTTTCAATGACCTCTAAAAGATCATTATTTACCTCGTCAAATTTTTCTTTGCCCTTGTTTGTTTCTTCATACAGAGAAGCCATGAATGCGCCCATTAAATCATCATATTGTTTTTCTGAGTCATACCCTTCATCTGCTAGACTAACTAAATCTTTTGTTGATTCTTCAGGCTTTTCTTTTTTCTTTTGATAAGCTTCTTTTGGCTTGAAAGGATTCAAGTTTCCTTGCTTCTTTGGATTTTTACACTCTCGAGCAAAATGACCCAATTCACCATAATAGTAACATTATGTGGGCTTTGGATTAAGTCCAAACTTTGTGTTTCTATCAAAAGTGAACTTCTTTCCAGTTTTCTTCTCATATCTGTTAATTCTTCTGATTGCACTAGCCAAAGCCCACTAAGTATCAATCAGTACCATCTCATCATCATCAATCTGCTCATAATCTTCAAAAGTAAGATTTGAATTTCCAATCTTTCCAGCTATCTGTTCATCATAGGCACTGACAACACACGACAAGATCGACATATGATCTCTGACAGCCTCCACAGTTACTTTTCCCAAATTTGTTGTATTCAATTGAATTGGAGTTGATGAAGAGTCAGACTTCTTTCCAAATTTCCTGTTCTTCTAACTTTTGGATAAACTCAACCAATGTCATTCCCGATATATTTTCTCTCAAAATCAACACCAACGAATTCCATCTTTTAGGCAAAGCATCTGCAAAACAATCTATTTTCTCATCTTTAGTATACTCAATTCCACACTTTCGAACTTCAGTCAACAAATGCCTATATCTGGTTATTAAAGCTTCAAGACTCTCATTTCCAATATAATTGAAATTCTCAAACGCTTTGCGTAAATCAGTGGCTTTCATCTTCTTGAGTTTGGTGTTTCCCTCAATTCTAGCCTTAAATCATTCCATAAACCATATGAAGTTTTATGTTCATCAAATTGATGAAGAATCTGATTAGAAATTGTTTGACTCAACATCCAATATGCTTTCTTTTCAGAATCTTATTTCTTTCTTTGGTCAACATCTAATCTATCAAGAGTTTTATCCAGATCTGTTCCCACCACCTTTGGTCTTTCATAGGGTGACAAGATTCTTTCCCAAAGATTTGTGTTAGTACCATTGAGATGTGTCTCAAACCGACCTTTCCAGTTTTCATAATCAAGTCAAATCAACTAGTTTGGGTACTTTATTTGTGCTTCCTGACTTATTTTCACTAATCAAAATACTTTGTATCTTAGAATTTTGACTAGCAACAGCAGCAAACATATCAGCCATGATTCTGTATTTTTATCAGTGAACCTTCTTTGAAATTTTAACCTCACGAACCTAAGTAACAGGCGAGCCTTCTCCAAACCTTGATCTTCACGAACCTTATCTCACGAAGCTGAGACAAACCTTGACCAACGAACCTCTTCAATAGAACTTTGACTAAAGAAACTTAGTCAAACAAACCCTAATCAAACGAACCTCACCAATAGGCAAACCTTGAGACGAACCTCTTCAAAATCTCTTCACGAACCTCAACAAAATCACTTTTTAACAGCGAACCTCTGCTTCAAACAACACCTGAGATACCCAAGGTTCGGCTCACAAACTTGTCTGCGAAATTTGAAAATTTTGGAGGGAAAACCATCAAAATTTCAAGAAACCTTCAAAATCCACAAATGTTAGCCACAAATTTCTGAATTTTTATATACCAAAGCAGTAGATGATGATAACACTATAAACACAACAATCAAATACAAAGAAAATCGAATTTTAATCCATATCTTGATCTCCAAAATGATTGAAAATCTTCAATTAACTTGTATAAAACTCCTCTATGGCTCTGATACCACTGTAGATTTGCTCTTGATAGATCAACGGAATTCTATTAACAATCAAACCTATGTGGAATCTAGATATGATCTATATGAATCAAAGATACACAATCATTTATATAAACACATCATTTCATTGATCAAAACAATCTGATTACAATGAAATTTGAACACACAATTCAAAGCTCTCACACAGAGGTTCTCTCACACTCAGATCTCACATACAAAACTACTAAACATGCTACACAAACCTGCTATATATACATAACATTCTGACGAACCTAGCCGAACCTTGAGGTTCACTGGACGAACCTGTACAATACAGACTCTAGGTTCGCCGAACCTTAGGAAAACCTCTATAAACTTATACATTTTGAAAAGCAATCTATTACATAATGTCCTAACACAATAGGTTTCAATAAAAGAAATTGAATAATAGAGAGTTTAAACAATATGAATAAGACATAGTATAAAAGTATCATGGATAATTGTAACACAAACTATCACTAAGGAGAAAGAATGGGTGCAGACAGTCAATGACTATCTACTAAACAAATACCAACTTATGATCAAGTCCGAAATTACATTTGGAGTTAGATTAGTAGTCTGCACAACGCATTCAACATGAGCTGCACTGTTGAATTTATTCAACAAAAACTCCGTGTTGACTTAACCCGGCCAATATGACCAATGCTGGTAAACTTAATTAGCAGCAAATTTATATTACCGTAACGCATCCAATCTACAGCTAGCTTTTAAAACAGATTTAAACACTAACCACAGCCATGGCGTAACCAAACGTGTCCTGCTTTCCCTTGTTGTGATCACCCAGTACTAGCGTTAAAGATTAAGATTAAGAATGAATGAATGAATGAATAAATGTTTCTTGATGTGTATAAGTTTGTTCACAATGATGAACACCATGATTACAGTTTATGAGATTTATACCATCAAAATGTTGAACTGTTTCAAAAGGATTGAATAATGACTTCTTGGTTGAATACCATGATTGAATACATATCTTGAATACCTTGATTTAATGCAATGGTTGAACACTTAATTGAATACATGTCACACACCCACCTCTTGTCACCTAATGATGATGTCACTTAGAAGATTGCGGAAGCATAGTGGTGATGTCTCAGAGATGAGGTGTGACTTACTTGATCCGATATCACAACACACAGATTAATTTAAAGTAAATATATCACAAGGATTTCGTAATCACAACCAAAATCACAATATATATAACTCAGTTTATTACATTATCTAATTTATTTAATTACAAATGTATGAAGTGCATCCTCACCAGGTGGTCACTGTCTTCCTGCAAAAGTTTTAAGTTTAAAAGATCAGCACAAATCTGGTGAGATCGTAAAGTTCAAGTTCAACAATATGATATGATATGTATGTTCTCAAAATGTTCAGTTCAAGATAACCATGGGACCCGTATCTAGTCCCTTTCGGACGCTCTGTTCTGTTCTATAAGATACTACCCGTCGGTAACATCTTAATGTCTCATTGTCTTAATGTCTATCACCACATTAATAAGTTCTAAAAACAGGTAACAAACATTCACAGCAAGGGGAGTTACAGCTCCTAGCAAATGGGTTGTCAGCCGATTGTACTATCATTGTTCCCTGTTCGGCCCCACATGGGTTCACTAGATACAGTTCAGGAAATGAGGACTTTTAATTTATGTGATAGAGTTCTGTTCTCCAGCCAAAATCCCATGAAATCCATAAGTTCTCAACAAATTACATGAAATCACGTAGACAACAGTCACGCATATCATATAGTTCAGAAAAGTTCCACAGTGCTACCCCGATGTTTTTAAAATATTAAAAAGAAAAGGGGTTTTACGAAGCTCACCTGATATGTCACTGGTAGCAGAATATTACACAAACTGATAATCATAGGATGATTCTGCATTAGTTAATGTTTAATTAGTTATTTATGTTTTAGCTTACTGATTAGATCTTTCTGAACGTCCAATGTCAAAGATATTGCCTTGAAAGTCATCAAAGAGATATTAGGTTTTTAATTATTTATTTTAGTGTTATATCATACAATGTATGATAATGTAGGAACCTATACTGATTCAGGTTCCTAATACAAGGTTGATGACACACTTGATTAATCAAAATAATCTCGGATTAACCAAATAGTTAATGTTCTTGATTACAATGATAAAACATTTTCTAGACGGATTAATGGCTTAGGAATGATCAATCCTTGTTATTGATTAACCAAATATCATGAAATATCACAATGTAGCATTAGGATAGGTTTAATAACCATGTTTAACATACTAATCTGACTGTTATCATAAACATCAGATAATCGTTCTAATGAGTATTTTAATGATTGTGATTAGTTTGGAACACTTGGATATAACCTTGCATTTCAAAGATTAACCAAACTAATCACCTACATTGTCACAATCAAATGGTTTAAACCATTATAACCATTATTATAATCCAATGCAAAACAGGCATTACAATTGATCAAAACAAGGATTTACCCGTTAACACATCGTGTTCTTCATTTCTAATCAATCATGGCCATCATCTAGGCAATAATCAACAACCCTAACTATATCATTATGTTCAAATACAAGATCTAATCTATCAAAATCAAGCTAGAAGGTTAAAACAAACCGTTACCTAATCAGACGGATTTCTGGTTGTAAAACAACGATCAGTACTTGTAGAAACGTTCCTTGGTGAGATTTGGACATTTAGGAACCTTTAGAACTAAATTTGGATGATGAAAATGGG
Organism: Mikania micrantha; assembly: GCA_009363875.1. Classification (NCBI taxonomy): domain Eukaryota; kingdom Viridiplantae; phylum Streptophyta; class Magnoliopsida; order Asterales; family Asteraceae; genus Mikania; species Mikania micrantha. Next base: position 28,528,836 of record CM018695.1, read on the forward strand.
TTTTTGGTCGCCTGAGAGTCAAGCAGAAGAGAAAGAAAACGATTTGGATGAATTCTACATGAAAAACTGAGTTTTGTTCATATCCACCGCCTCAATACCTGCCAGGCGCACCGCCTTGCGTGGCTGCTTGGCCCGTGGCGTAGTGCACGGATTCCCCAAAATCTCAGATATTTTGTGGGCTCCAGGCGTACCGCCTAGCGAGAAGCGTTGGCACTACCGCCTAGCACCATTTTTCTCAAATTTTCGGATTTTCTTCATTTCGCGATTCCGGACAATCCGTAACTCCGTTTCGCGCACGGTTTTCGCTACTTTCATCATTTCTCGCATACTATCAACCTGTAATATTTACAATTTATAAATCAATGTGGATTTCAAGCATGACCAAATTTGCTCACGTCATTGATGACGTAATTCTCGAATGCAATTGTCACAGTCTCCTCCTGTTAGTGAAATTTCGTCCCAAAATTTAGTGAAGACTTACTTGATGACAATCGTTTATGAGAATAGGTGTGAGTATTTTGTTTTCATTCGATCTTCTCGTTCCCACGTATACTCGGGTTCACGTTGTGAATTCCATCGGACTTTAACAATTTGTATGCGACTGCGTTTCAATACTTTCAATTCTCGATCCATTACTTCTACTGGTTCTTAACCGAACTGATGTTTTTCATCAATTTGGATCTCTTCAAATGGTACAATCCATGATTCATCAACTAGGCACTTTTTCAGATTTGATACATGAAAGACATCATGAATGTTACTGAGTTCAGGAGGTAATTCAAGCATGTAGGCCACTAATCCAATTCGTTCAAGAATTTTGGATTGCCCTACAAATCTTGGGGAGAGTTTACCTTGCTTTCCAAATCTGAAAACGCCCTTCCAAGGTGAAACTTTCAACATTACTCGATCACCTATTTGAAATTCTAAACGTCTACGACGATTATCAGCATAACTCTTTTGACGATCGCGAACAACTTTAATTCATTCTTGAATGAGTGCGATCTTATCAGTGGTTTCTTCAATAAATTCTGGCCCTATAATTTGATTTTCACCTACCTATGGCCAACAGATAGGTGATCTACACTTGCGTCCATAAAGTGCTTCGAATGGAGCGCATTGAATACTGGTATGGTAGTTGTTATTGTATGAGAATTCAACAAGTGGAAGATGAATATCCCAGCTACCTCCAAAATCAATCACACAGCTTCTGAGCATGTCTTCAAGAGTTTGATTCGTTCGTTCAGTCTGCCCATCCGTTTGTGGATGATAAGTTGTGCTCATATTGATTTGGGTGCCTAGAGCATTCTGAAGAGATAGCCAAAATCATGACATAAATCGGCTATCTCTGTCAGAAATGATAGAGATTGGTACTCCATGTCGTGATACAATCTCATTAACATAGAATTTAGCGAGTCAATCCATGGAGTAATCTTCTCAGATAGGTAAGAGATGCGCAGATTTAGTAAGGCGATCAACGATAACCCTTATAGAGTCATTAATGAAATCCATAGAGATCTGATCCAATTTCCACATGGGAATCTCAGGTTGTTGTAATAACCCAGAAAGTCGTTGATGTTCAGCCTTAACTTTAAGACATGTTAAGCATCGATCCACATATTCAGCTATATGTTTCTTCATTCCAAGCCACTAGTAAAAATCTCTGAGATCTTTATACATTTTTTAGCACCCGGATGAATAGAATACCTAGATTTGTGCACCTCATCCAAGATGATTGTTCTAGAGTTACCGAATAAAGGAACCCAAATTCGGCTTTTGAAATATAACACTCCATTAGTCTTGGTTTCGAGTTGTTCGTCTAATCCTCTTAGTTCCTCAGCAGGATAGTTCGTTGCTTGTAAAGTTTGTCGCCGAGCTTCTCTAATCTGAGGAATTAGACTGGTTTGAATAGTCATCCCTAACGCTTTTACACGTAAAGGTTTGACTCGTTCCTTGTGACTCAAGGCATCGACTACGACATTCGCTTTGCCTGGGTAATAACGAATTTCACAGCCATAGTCGTTTAAAAGTTCTACCCACCGCCTTTATCGCATGTTCAACGTTTTCTGATCTAGAATGTGTTGAAGACTTTTGTGATAAGTGTATACGATACACTTGGTTCCATACAGATAGTGTCTCCAAATCTTAAGTGCAAACACCACTGCACCAAATTCTAGATCATGAGTGGTATAGTTCTTCTCATGTACTTTCAGTTGTCCAGAAGCGTAAGCAATTACCTTATCCTTCTGCATTAACACACACCCAAGACCTTGACGAGAAGCATCACAGTACACTGTGAAATTATCTGTACCTTCCGGTAATGCCAAGATAGGTGCATTGCAGAGTTTATGTTTCAACAGTTGGAATGCCTCCTCCTGTTGAGAACCCCACATAAACAGTTGATTTTTCTGTGTCAATATGGTCAGTGGCAAGGCTATCTTTGAAAAGTTCTTGATAAATCGACGATAATAACCTGCCAGTCCTAAAAATTGACGTATTACAGTTGGGGTTCGTGGTGTTTCCCATTTTTTCATAGCCTCGATCTTACTAGGATCCACTTGAATACCTTTTCCATTTACTACGTGCCCAAAAAATTGAACTTCCCATATCCAAAACTCACACTTTGAGAATTTGGCATATAATTTCTCACGTGCCAAGAGTTCTAAGATCAATTTCAAGTGTTGAGCATGTTCTTGTTGGTTCCGAGAATAAATGAGAATATCATCAATAAACACAATCACAAACTTATCCAAATAAGGCCTACATACTCGATTCATCGTATCCATGAAAACTGCAGGTGCATTTGCTAATCCAAACGACATTACTAAAAATTCGTAATGTCCGTATCGAGTTCTGAAAGCAGTTTTAGGAACATCATCATCATGAATTTGTAAATGATGATATCCAGATCTTAAATCGATTTTCGAAAAGTAAGTAGCGTCTTGTAATTGATCAAACAGATCAACTATTCGTGGCAATGGATAACGGTTTTTGATTGTTAATTTTTTGAGTTCCCTGTAGTCAATGCACATCCTGAATGAACCATCTTTCTTTTTCACAAAAAGAATTGGTGCTCCACAGGGTGAGAAACTAGGTCTAATAAAACCCTTGTCTAACAGTTCTTGCAGTTGACCTGAAAGCTCTTGCATTTCTGAGGGTGCTAAACAATAAGGAGCTTTAGCTACAGGTGCTGAACCTGGAATCAAATCAATACAAAATTCAACTTCTCTCACTAGGGGTAATCGTGATATATCCTCAGGAAAGACTTCAGGAAAATCCTTAACTACCGGAATTTTTTAGATACGTTTTTGTGCAGAACAATTCTCAATTACATGTGCCAGAAAGGCCTGACAACCTTTCCATAAACATTTCTGAGTTTGCATACAATAAATGATACCAAGTTTCCTACCGGCTCGTTCTGCTTGAACTATCAGTGTATTACGGTTAAGTAATGGAATACGGATCACCTTATTTTGACATACAACTTCCGCTTGCTTATCAGAATGCCAGTCCATAACGACAAGAACATCAAAGCTCCCAAGCTCAATAGGAAGTAGATTAATATTGAAAAGATGATCATTAAGATTCAAGGAACACCCTTGAATGACATTGTTAGTTTTGATTAACTTGCCATTAGCAAGTTCAATGACATAAGGAGTTTCTAGGTCTACAGTAGGCAATAAGAGTAATGATGCAAATTCAGGAGAGATAAAGCTCTTTATCTGCCCCTGTATCAAATAGAACTGATGCGTAAAAATTATTAAGAAGAAACGTACCGGTGACAATATTCGCATCATGCCTCTCCTCGGTCGCGCCAATCTGGAAAGCTCTCCCCCTAGCTTCATTTCCTTGATTGGTGTTGTTATTGTTCGGAAAGTTTCTCATAAAATGGTCAGGACATCCACACTTGAAGCATGACCGGTTTGTTTGAGTGGTTTGTCTTGGTGCTTGGTTTAATGGTTGAGCAGGAAAGTTACAATATTTAGCGTAGTGTCCTACTCGATTATAGTTTAGACAAACAGGACATGGTCCTGTGTGATGGAATGGACACTTGTTGCATTTGGGCGCCTGTCCAGTGTAGACTTTCTTCTCAGGAACATTTGCACCATAGCTCTTCATTGTTGGTTTGTTCTGGCTGGTTTCAACTGGAGTTTTCATTTTGTTTCTCCCAAACCACTTTCGTTTGGTACCTTTTGAAACATTCAAGGTACCGACATCACTACGGCCTGTTGCCGTATAAGTTTTTACGATTAGAGTACCACTCCTTACTGCCTCATTGGTAAGCTTAGTGGTCAAAAGAATTGTATGTTTAAGAGTGATAGGTTCAGCTGCAGTTACCATTCCCTGAATCTGGGGAACCAGACCCTTGATATACTTCTCAATCAAAGCTGCTTCCATAGGAAACATATTGGGAAGTAAGCAAGTAAGTTCGTGAAACCGATCAGTATAAGCTAAACAATCAGCACCGATCATCGAGTGATTCCTGAATTCCTCCTGGAGCTTTTGAATTTTAGTGATTGTGCAGTACTCTGACATAATCAGAGTTTTGAAATCATTCCAGCCTATTTAATCAACTGTAGCTGAGCCCAAAATTTTTAGCTTGGGTATTCCACCAGGTTAAAGCTGAGTCTTTCAAAAAACAAGCAGCATAAGACACCTTATGCTCCGCCAAACATTGGCTGATCTTAAGTTTGTTTCCATCTCCTCAATCCACCTAATGAGTCCAGCAACTCCTTCTTTGCCCGTAAAAGTAGGAGGGTTGCAGGAAGCAAAGTACTTATAAGTACATCCTTGCTGTGGTGGATATGGAGAAGTTGTTTTTGTGATTGTTGCACCGGTGGTATTATGAGTTTCTACGCGGCCACCAGTAGCATTATGTTCCATATGATCGTGGTCCCCACCAGAACCCGTCGTGATATGTGGTTGGTGTTGTGTCAAAACACCACAAGCTGATAGTTGTTCTCTTACTATTCATGCTATCATCGCTTCATTCAGTTCAGATCCACTTGCACCTGCAGGTGGAACCGGGTTCACGTTAGGGTTCACAGGTGGAACAATATTTGTTTCTAGATTTTCAGGTGGAACCACATTTGTTTCCGGATTGATCTGTGGATCCGGGTTAAGTTCTACATTCACAGGTGGGAATTGATTCTGCTCAGGGTTTGTAACGTTCTTGGTAGCTTTCTTAGCTGGTCGACCTCTTTTAGGAGCCAGTATTCTGCTCACACGCAGACAAACTCAGGTCAGTTCAAGAACATTAAAGATATAACCCGTTTGATCATATAAATTCCACCATATTTAGTCATATTGACAAAATCCATGTTGAAATGTGATTATAATAAATATAGTATAACTACATTGCTATAGTTCAGATATGATCTCAGTACACAGAAATCACACAAGTGTTCGTAGTTATACTCAGTCCTGTTATTTCAAAAACATGTTAAAATATTACACAGTTCTCATCATTGTAATATAGATATGTTATTCACATGTTTTTGATATGTTATTATACAGGACACTGATAAGTTCTTACACAAAAATGTTCACATACAGTTCTTTGATACATTGCCCTACAGGAAACAGATATGTTCTCACACAAAAATGTTCTCATAGTTCTGTGATACATTGTCATACAGGCAATAGATATTTTCTCACACAAAAATGTTCTCATACAAGTTCGATATTAGTATACAGTTCATACAAATTTGATATTGATACTTAGTTCACACATCACACATCACACACAAACAATTATACAAAAACAACTATTTTATTACTATGATATAAGTTTTGTATAACCACGAAGTTTCCAATACAAAGACTGCTAGAAAACCCATACTATCATTAACTACCGAGGAAGTATTTTACAATCAAACCATCCCCTCTACATCACATACCAACAACCTATCCTTTTGTTGCTAATGATATATACAATGGATCTCCCAAAAGAACCGCCTGGACATACTTATTGTAGATGCATTATGTCCCTAGCTCCATTTTGTACTATCCTTTGTGTATAAAGCTTATGATATTAATGGAAGTGGTATTTTTATATTGTTCTTAATGTTTATTACTAATTTTATGTGTTTGATTATGTTTATCATTGATTATGTATATTTATTGGCCCATTCGGGTGAATGACTCTACGAATAAAGTCATTCGCCGAATGAACGCCTAGAATTGAATAGGGCGAACGAATGAGTCATTCGCCGAATGACTCATTCGATTGACTTGTCCATTTGACTCAGTCATTCGCCGAATGAGTTGCTTCGGCCACTCATTCGACCGAATGACAACAGTCTATATATATCAACCCAATATGTTTCAAACCAAAAAATTTTTCCGAGCCCTCCATCTTCCCAGAGCACTCCAATGTCAAACCCTAGAAGATTTGAGCGGTTCTTGCTGTCCAAGTTCGATTCTCAACCTGTGGTGTTCGATCTATCATCAAACGTTCATCCATTACCTTCGGATCACCACGGTTGCTGTTGGTTTCGATTGGAAAACCCTGGAATAGGATTCCGCACTATTCCAGAGGCTGTCGAGTAGATATCCATTGGAACCGGGTTGTTTCCGAGCTCCTACTTGGTACTAACTTATCGTATGAAATACGGTAAGTAGGAAAACATCATGGCTATGGCTGCCATAACTACAGCCAACACAATCAGCCTGGTCTCAAAACTGACCATCCCGAACCAATCCAAAAATTCTCTCACCCTCACTACCCCTGCTCTCAGCACCTCAACCTGCTGCCAGAACGCAGCAATGATCATCTGCCTCCAAGTCCTTCGCGGACGCTCCTCTACCGTAACCCTCCATGCTCGTGTATCCGTGTCTAATGTGATCACCTGATCCATAAGGGTCAGATGAGAAGTAAGAATCTCCAGTACTGTCATACGGGTATCCTCAATAGTGGCATGCTGCTGCTGTAACTCCTGCCTCACCCCTTGCAGATCCTGGGAAACTTGTAATAACTGAGCTCTAATCTCTACCTGGTGGGAGGATTCTCCCACCTCGTGTATCACCGGAGGCTTGTCCCTCGGTGCCAACTGGTGCCTAGAAGGCAATCCAATGGGCTTGCGAGCCTAACCCCGCATCCTCCTCAAGCCATCCCACAGTGAGACTATCTGTGGAGACGAGCTCTGTCATCTATAAGCTGTGCATTCTCAGCATGAGGCTGAGAATGTCCATGCGATCCAGATGGTGCTAGTGGTGGTGGTGGAGTAACTGGTACCGGTGGTGATGGTGTGTGTGGCACTACAGGTACAGCCTGAGATGCTGCTGACAACTCCTCAGATGGGTCCGAGGTGTATCATCTAAGATAACGTATGGAAATCGCTGGTAGACATACCTCTCGCCCGGATTGTCCATCATGTATACATCAAAAATTTTAAATCAGTTCCATGAGATAAATATTGAATAATGATATTCAACATAAACATGATATGATATCTCTTCCTATCTCAAAGCAACTAATCGTCTTTATAGTTATTATTGTTCTGCTTGAATTAAATTAAACTAGAACGCACACGTGTTACGAATTTCAGTTATGCTAGCCACTTTTAACAGGAATTCGTACACTGTCACACCCCCACCTCTCGTCACCTAATGATGTTGTCATTGAGAAGATTGCGGAAGCATAGTGATGATGTCTCAGAGATGAGGTGTGACTTACTTGATCCGGTATCACAACACACAGATTAATTTAAAGTAAATATATCACAAGAATTTCGTAATCACAACAAACATCACAATATATATAACTAAGTTTATTACATTATCTAATTTATTTAATTACAAGTGTATGAAGTGCATCCTCACCCGGTGGTCACTGTCTTCCTGCAAAAGTTTTAAGTTTAAAAGATCAACACAAAGCTGGTGAGATCGTAAAGTTCTAGTTCAACAATATGATATGATATGTATGTTCTCAAAATGTTTAGTTCAAGATAACCATGGGACCCGTATCTAGTTCCTTTCGGACGCTCTGTTTTGTTCTATAAGATACTACCCGGCGATAACATCTTAATGCCTCATTGTCTTTATGTCTATCACCACATTAAGAAGTTCTAAAAACAGGTAACAAACATTCACAGCAAGGGGAGTTGCAACTCCTAGCAAATGGGTTGTCAGCTGATAGTACTATCATTGTTCCCTGTTCGGTCCCACATGGGTTCACTAGATACAGTTTTGGAAATGTGAACTTTTAAGTGTTGAACTACAAGAACCTCGATTAGTAGCTATTCAGCCAGGAACAATGCTTTAGACATTTAGTCAAAGCTTAGGTTTTAGCTCCCTCTAAAGTTCTTCACAAGTTATTTTCGTTGTTTTAGTTTTCTTGCCTAGAAAGAAAGAAGATGAGAGATAGAAAGCACAAGGAAATATGGGGGAAGTAATCCTTGATTATTCAGATAATGTTGGGACTTAAATACCCAAACATTTTGCAATACAAGACAAGAAATAATAAGACAAACAGCTGAAATTATTACAGACACTGATACAATCAGACTAGTACAAACACAAAGTCAACAACAACAAAAACAAGAGCCTTCAGTAGTCTTCAAGTCTTCCGATGTTGTAGTAGATGTGCTGAAGTTCAGTGTTTATTCCTTCGGAAGTTTGTTCATCGAAAGCTGATTAAATAATCAGTTAATTGGGAAGAGAAGATTGTCTTCTGAGTCATTTGACTTCTTCCGATGAAGAGGTTGTCTTCCGATGATATTAAGATCAGCTAATGTCTTGTGAGGGAAACAAGTTCAGCGATACTTCTTTTTGGCGAAGCTTCCGCTGAGAGTCTTCCGATGTTGAATCAGTTCTTCAATTGGAAGAGGAGCATCCACGGCTTGTCTTTCCGCGGTTTTATTCAGGTGTCTGGCTTCAGTGGTTTTGCTCATCTGTCCTTATATTCGAACAATCTCCTTCTGCACTGATGAAGCCAAAACCTACTTATTTTGTTTTAAAGCCAGACCAATTTTATTTCTGAGAGTTCGAACATAGTTCAGAATCTCATACTCTGTATCAGCATTGTCCAGAGTTTTGTGTTGCAGTTCCTTCAAATCATTGGTTGATAGGGAGAGGATCTCATCCCAATTAGAGAAGAAGGTTCTTGAGCCATTGAATCTTTCTATGGCTAAACTCTTGGAAACAGAGTCATAGGACCATCTATTTACTTTTATTATTGGGTTTATGATCTGAGGAGGTTGAGACTTGGCAGATGAAGGTTCGGCAGACCCAGCACCTAGAGTTCCCAAGGGTGCATTAAGCAGGTGATCAATCACTGTGCTTGGGTTAGCTTCCTTGAGCTAAGTCACTGTGGAAGGATAAGGGATGACATCTTTCCAAAGCTCAGGGTGGTCTTTGTTTTCTCTTTTGAACTTAGACAATTCATCGAACAGCACTTCATCTTTCCATCTTGTTACTTTATTCTTTGGTCCCCATTGGTTTTGGATTAGCAAGGGCTTTATTCTTTTCCTTTGCTCAAGGATCTTCTTCTTTCTTACTTCAGCTTTTACTCTTTTAGATAAAACTTTGGCTTCATTTCTGAGGCTAGTGATATCCCAGTTGCTGAAGTTTCAACCTTGTATTTCCCTTCATCCAGAAGGTACTTGATCAGCTGCTCCCTCTCAGCCTGATAACTTTATCTTGCTGCTGATCCATTCTAGCTGTTTGTTCTTGATAGGTCCTTATCAGTTCAACTCCTGAAAGACCTGAGGCTTCAAGACTAGCCAGAATCAGATTTTCTTTCTCTATTTCTTTATTTTTTATCTTCCGAAGGTCTTCATCGGAAGGAAAGGTCCTAACAGGTGAGTAGGATTCCTTTTCTGGAGAGGTATGTGGTTTCTCATCATCTGCTGATCTTATTGGAGAGGGAACTTTGGTGGTGTTTGAAGGTTCAGACTCATCAATATCATCCAATAGCAACGTTCTCTCTCTTGTGACACGAGAGACAATGGGCTGATCACCATTTAAGTCTTGGGAAGGTTTTTGAGGTGGGTTATTGAGAATTTTGGTTTTTCTAACCACACTCTTTGTCTTCTTGAGAAAGACTAAGTGATTATTGGGGTTGGTTTTTGGCCAATGTTGGAGGCATTGAGGGTGATAGGAAGAGAAGAAAGTTCAAGAAGGGTTTGAGAAGCAGAGTTTGGAGAGAGAGTGGGTGAGCTTTCTTTATTTGGCTGTGTGGAGGAAGATGGGGCAGTGGTTATTGGCATGGTGTGCTCAGTTGGAGCAGATTTTGAAGGTCTGGGTTATCTGGATACTCCAGATGTCCTAGTGTTTATTTGAGCTTTTGCTTCCTTTTGCTTATGTTCTGAGCTAGCCTTGGCAGCTTGAGATTGGAATTGTAGATCCAATGCTGCTTTGAGAAATGCCTCTTGGTTCTGCAACCTTATTTGTTACATCCTCCTTTGCTCAGTCCCATCTTCTGCCCTTTTAGCAGCTTGGGCAGCAGCCAAGAGTCGTTCATTCTCCCTCTTTTTGGCTTCATCAGCCTGTTCTTTGAACCAGGGAGAAGGAGGAGCAATCCCAGTAAGGGAACTTTTTCTTTATTTCTGGTGGAAATTTTCAGTCCTGGCTCAGGATGAACCCGGGCGGATGCACTCAAGAAATCTGGTGTGGTTAGAGATTTAATGTTGTAAGGAAGAGACTTTGGTATCGACTGAAATTTTCAGCAAATCCAATTGAATCTTTTGGGTGGTCAGAAATTGGGTGGTGAAGGATTGAAGCAGGGAAGTAAGTTGGGTAGTAAAAAGTGGGGTTAACACTTCTTGAAGAATCTGAGGGGAGAAGGTGGTGGCAGTGGAAGTAGGTAGTGTGGTGGAAGAACCTTCAAGTGAAGGTGCCTGCATGGGGATGGATTGGGGTTGCAAGGCTTGATTGCTCAAGACTGTTGAAACAAGCTTAGTGAGATTAGTGACATCAGCCTAAATGTGAGCCACGGAATCCGTCAATTCCTTTATTTTAGAATCTGATTCGTCCAATCGTTTAAGGATATCATCCGAATCCGTGACTAAAGAGTCAGTTTTATCATGGCTGAGTCCATCTCAGGAATGCCATGGACCCCTCTTTCTTGGTTCCGGGGATTTCCAGCCTCAGTTTCAAGAACTTCATGGGCTGTTACCATATCAGGAGTCTTATTGCCTCATCCATTCAAATGAAAGTCCAGTAGATTCTCATGTGAAGTGGATGCTCCATATATATGATCAAGATATCTAGATGGACTGGTCATCCTGATTTCATCCTCTTCTCCATGGGTTGGAGATTGAGCTGTTTGAGCAAAGGTTTGATGGGGCAGCTCCTCTGTTGGAGAAGGGGGAGGAGAACCAAGTAGCTCAAACACAGCATCAATCTCATGGAGAACATGGGTAGGAGAGTTAAGGGCTGCATGTGGGGAAGAAACATAAATGTCCTTGGGAGAGTGGACTACCGACTGAGTGTCAAGTGACACTTCAGTGGCTATGGAGGGTTCCCTTTGAAGTACAACATCATCCAGTTGAGAGGATTGATGAGGAGCTATGTGGGGTTGAGATCCTTCATGCATCTGTGAGGATGTAACAGATGTATCCAACTGTCCAGTGGTGACAGAGACATGTTCAGGCATCTCATCTTCCTGAACATTCTTTTTGGGCTTCTTAGGCTTAGAGGCTTTGGTAGATACTTTTCTTTTGGGCGGTACCTTGATAGGTGTGGAGGAGGTGGATGTGGATTCACCGAGGATGGGTGTTTCCTCAGTGTCATCCGTATGTTTTGGATCAGTGTTCAATCTAGTGAACACTTGTTTGTCAATGCTCTTTACATTGGAAAGAGGAGCAATGTGACAAACATGATTAAGGTCAGCAAAGAGGCAGGCCATTACAAACCTAGGATAGAGTAGAAACTTGGGACTTTTCTAGTGATTTACCAGATGATCAAAGATTATTTTAGAGAGATTAACCTTTTCGTCGGAAAGAACTGCGTACATGACGTATTGCATGTCATATGGCATTTCTCCCCAACTTGTCGACTTTTGCGACAAACCCTGAAGAATAGTGTGATACACGAACTTGTACTTAGGGTAGAAGAAGGCTTTGTACAAAGTCTTGTTTTTCAGATCACCCTGATAATCACACTGGATGAAAGTATTATGAAGAAGTTTGAGAGAGACAGTGGAAGGAGCGGCAGTGTCGTTCAAGTTTAGGGCAACGCTTATTTTTGTGGGAGTGATGGTGACTTGTTGACCAGCGACCGTCGAGACGATGCTTCCAACAAAGTCATCCTTCATCAATAAGGATGAGTTTGCCCAAAACTGGTTTAGAGCAACTTCAAAAATAGGAGGGTTTAGAACAAGAGCAGTGTGAACGAAAGAGTTTACCAGAGTGTCGATAGCTTCGTTGTAGTGAGGATACTCAGAAGATTTGACAAGGTAAGCTCCGAGGTTATGGATCAGTTTTATTTTCAAGGCCATTGTTATTTCGGGACGATGAACACAGAGCAACTATGAAGGCAAAGTGTGAGGACAAACTTTGCTTCAAGGAAAAGGAGATGAGGAAGACTAACCGTTCACACACAAGAGCGGTTTCAAAAATGAAAAGCCGCCACTACTTGTATCATACATAAAGCTTTACCTTAGGGTTTTTACCCATCGGACAAACCTTTGATCATGAGAAAGAAGAAGCAAACGACAAAAAAGTACCTTCATGCTCACCTTGAAGTACAAACAATGCTTTGCCGGGAATGAAGCCTGGTCCGATGCCGTTACACCACCATCATGAGCATAAAGCTCAGACGGAAGCAGCGGAAATGCATCGTGCTAGGCGACATACCTAACAAGCAGAAGTCCGTCACCATTAGTAGCAACCGGAAGCGTCAAGATTGAAGGAGGAGTGTTCTTGATCAAGAGAGATCAAGAAGTGTTATGAAAGAGCTGATGGATTAAAAGAGACAGTGACTGATATAAATAAGGAAAGAAGATCAGTGGCCATTTAGAGTAAGAGGGATAAAAATGGAAAGAATATAGCATCGAGCCGTGAGAACAATTAATGAGTGTCAATTCTATTAACTGTGAGAGGTCTAATCATACAGAGAGATTAGTGACGGCTGAATCTGGCGTAATTATCAAGAGATTTGATAACCACTTGGGCAAGGAAGATTTAAATATGAAAGATAATTTAATCGTCGGAAGATTTTTATTTTTGGAAGAGATTTAACCAGGGATAAGTGACTTGTTTAAAGGTCTCGAAAGAAGAGACATCAGAAGATGTGACGTCAAAAAGAAGAAGAGACGTCGGAAGAAAGGTAAACCCTGAAAGGTTTAAATTTGTAACAACGGAAGTAGTAACCGCAGATAGATATGAAGCAGTCGTTATAATTGCCTCTGTTCCTATCCGAGTTATGGGATAACCACTAAGAGTCCAAAATGTCTTCATCATTGGTTTATCAAATATCCGTCGTTAGGACAATCAAAGTAGATTACCCTTTTACGTATTTATTTAAGGGTTTGAGAAACAGATTCTTAACCTCATTTATTAGCTCATATTTATCATACTCAATTTAGCTACAAACTTAGAAAAGGTTGAAGAATCCAAGGGTTTGGTAAATATGTCTGCTATTTGGTCACTTGTAGAGACATGTTCTGGGACAATTAATATGTTTTCAAAACAGTCTCTAATGAAGTGATGCCTTATTTCTATATGTTTGGTTTTTGAATGGTAGACATGAGTTTTTATTATACTTTTGGCTGCTTCATTATCTATTAGGATAGGTGTTTTTAGTTCAGTTATTCCAAAATCCAATAGTTGATATTGCAACCAAAGGATTTGGGCAGTGCAATGTGCTGCTGCAATGTACTCAGCTTCAGTAGTTGAATTTGACACCGATGTTTGCTTCTTGCTTTGCCATGATACTAAGCAATTTGCAAAGAACTGACATCCTCCCCAAGTAGACTTCCTTGTGAGCGAGCATCATGCATAATCACTGTCTGAAAAACCAACAAGCATACAAGTTTGGTTAGCAGGATACCAAATACCTAGTACAGGAGTTCCTTTCAGATATCTTAGTATCCTCTTCACAAATGATAAATAGGACTATTTGGGGGCCGATGGGTATCTTGCACAGACACATGTTGCAAACATGATGTCTGGTCGTGATGAAGTAAAATACATCAAAGATCCAATCATGCACCTGTAGAGGGTTTGATCTATAGGCTCACCATTTTCATCTGGACTTATTCCAGCCTTGTCTACCCTCTTGATGAACAAAGTCTTATCAATGGTTCCCCGAGAAAATTTATTAGAAAGAAGAAACTGAGAGAGAGTATCATACCATGCTCTGGGTGCCTCTTTCATACCATAAAGTGCTTTGTCTAGTCTGTACACCCAGTCAAGATGATGAACATCATCGAACCCTGGAGGTTGACACACATAGAGTCTAATGGCTTCCAGTCTGGCCACATGAGCAAAAGTCTCATCATAATCAGTGTATTCCTCTTGACAATAACCTTGTACTACCAATCGGGCTTTATTTTTTATTACAAAACTTCTGTCATCTGCTTTATTTCTGAATATCCATCTAGTTCCGATAGGGTATTTTCCTGCCGACAAGGGGCAAAGAGTCCAAACGTTTTGTCTTTTGAACTGTAACAGTTTATCCTGCATAGCCTCTACCCAATTATTACCTTTGAGAGGTTCCTGATATTTGGAAGGTTCTACTTGGGATAGAAAGGCTGCATGAAGACAAAAGTTCGAAATCTGGCTCCTAGTTTGAACACCTTTATGTAGATCACCTAAGATTTGTTCTAGAGGATGATTTCTACTAAAGGGAATGATGTCCAAACAATTATTGGAAGACGCAGCATCGGAAGAAGGTGAGTTTTCAGTATAGCCAGGAGAATTTTCTGGAGAGGAAGCATGACCATTTTTAGGAACATCTACATGTGTGTTATCCAAGACTGGGGATAAAGGAGTAGATATATGTTCACTTTGGTCCTGAGAATTTATTTGAAGAGAAGGAAGAGAGGACAAGAATTTAGAGACAGAACACTCTTCAAGAAAGGACAAATCTTCAGAAGTTTGGCAAGATTATGAAGAAGAAGAGGAAGAAGGGGTAGAAGAGATATAGGTGAAGCTTTCAAGATCAAAGGGATCATCAGGAGCAGAGGGGAAAGATGAGGTCGAAGAAGATTCATTGAATTTCACATCAATAGTTTCTTCAAAAATTTTAGTCCTGAGATTGAAAGCTCGGTAAGCATTAGAGGTCTGAGAATATCCAACAAAGTATCTAGAATCTACTTTAGCAGCAAACTTGGATAAAGAGTCTTTTGTGTTCAAGATGAAGCATGGACACCCAAAGACTTTGAAGAAAGAGATGAGAGGCTTTATGTTATGAAGGACTTCATAAGCAGTGGCTCCAAAAAGAGGTCGACCAGCTAAGAAAACGACTAACAACGTTATTAACCCTGAAACGAATCAAGTTCCACCTATTAATCCAGAATCAAATTTGAATTCACGTATTAATCCGGAAGCGAACATGGTTCCACCCGTAAATCTTGAAACGAATACGATTCCAACTGAGAACCCAGAAGTGAACACGGTTCCATCTGCGGTTGCAAGTGGATCAGAATTGAACGAAGCAATGATAGCATGAATAGTGAAAGAACAACTATCTGTTGTAGTTCTGGGTATCTTAACGCAACATCAACAACGTATCACTTCTAGTTCTAGTGGGGACCATGATCATTTTCAACACAATGCTACTGGTGGACTCGTATAAACACATCATACCACCGGTACAACAACTGTTCCTGATCCACCACAGCAGGGATGTACTTATAAGTACTTTGCTTCTTACAACCCTCCTACTTTCACAGGTAAAGAAGGAGTGGCTGGACTTTTTAAACGGATCGAGGAAATGGAGCCTAACTCAAAATCAACCAAAGTTTAGCAGAGCATAAGGTGGCTTATGCTGCTTGTTCTTCAAAAGATTCAACTCTAACCTGGTGGAATACCCAGGCAAAAACTTTGGGTTCAGCCACAGTCGATGCTAGGGGCTGGAACGACTTCAAAACTCTGATTATGACAGAGTACTGCCCATCACTGAAATCCATAAACTGCAAGAAGAATTCTAGAACCACTATATGATCAGTGTTGATTGTTTAGCTTATACCGATCCTTTTCATGAACTCACTTTCTTACTTCCCAATATGTTTCCTACGGAAGCAGCATTGGTTGAGAAGTATATCAAAGGTCTGGTTCCCTAGATTCGGGGAATGGTGGCTGTAGCTGAACCGACAACTCTCAAACGTACTATCTTGCTGACCACTAAGCTTACTGATGGGGCAGTAAGAAGTGGTACTTTGTCAACGAAAACTCAGAAGGCTGTGGGCCGTAGTGATTACAGTGCCCCTAGTACCATGAGGGGTACTAAAAGAAATTAGTTTGGTAACAGCAAAACCAAAGCTCTGACTGAGACCAATCAGAGCAAACCAACTGTGAAAAACAATGGTGCGGCTATTCCAGAGAGGAAAGCTTATACTGGGCAAACTGTAATCAAGTCAAACACTGTACCATGTCATCATACCATCATATAGGACCATGTCCTGTAGTCGAGCCAAGCAAGTGCTCAAATTCAACAAGTGTCCATATCATCATACAGGACCATGTCCTATTGTGCAAACTATAATCGAGTCAAACACTACACCAGAAACTGTCCAAACAACAACAACACCACCAATCAAGTGAATGAAGCTAGGGGTAGAGCTTTCCGGATTGGTGCAACAAAGGCTAGGCATGATGCAAACATTGTCATTTGTACGTTCCTTCTCAATAATCTATATGTATCAGTCCTGTTTGATACAGGGGCACATGAAAGTTTTATCTCTCCTGAATTTGCGTCCTTACTTTCATTGCCTACTGTAAATCTAGAAAGTCCTTATGTCATGGAACTTTCTAATGGCTAGTTGATCAAAACTAACAGTGTTATTCAAGGATGTTCTTTGAATCTGAAATATCACCTTTTCAATATCGATCTACTTCCCATTGAACTATGAAGTTTTGATGTTGTAATCGGTATGGATTGGCTTTCTGAGAACCATGCGGAAGTTTTGTGTTAAAACAAGTGATCCATATTCCAATACCTGATGGTAATACACTGATAGTTCAAGCACAACAAGCTGGTAGAAAACTTGATATCATATCTTGTATGCAAACTCAGAAATGTTAAAGGAAAGGTTGTCAGGCCTTTCTAGCACATGTGACGGAGAACTGTTCTTCACTAAAACTTGCCTAAGATAGTCCTGTAGTCAAGGATTTTCCTGAAGTTTGTCTTGAGGATATATCAGGATTACCCCTAGTGAGACAATTTGAATTTCGTATTGACTTGATTCCAGGTGTAGCACCTGTTGCAAAAAGCTCCTTATCGTTTAACAACCTTAGAGATGCAAGAGCTTTTAGGTCAACTGTAGGAACTATTAGACAAACGTTTTATCATAACTAGTTTCTCACCTTAGGGAGCACCAATTCTTTTGTGAAAAAAAAAAGTTGGTTCATTCAGGATGTGTATTAACCACAAGGAGTTCAATAAATTAACAATCAAAAGCCGTTATCCATTACCTCGTATTGATGATCTATTTGATCAATTGCAAGGTGCTACTTATTTTTCAAAAATTGATCTAAGATATGGATATCATCAGTTACAAATTCATGATGATGATTTTCCTAAAACAACTTTCACAACACGTTACAGACATTACGAGTTTTTAGTAATGCCATTTGGGTTGACAAATGCACCTGCAGTTTTCATGGATCTGATGAATCGAGTATGTAGACCTTATCTGGATAAGTTTGTGATTGTATTTACTGATGACATACTCACTTACTCCCGAAACCAACAAAACATGCTCAACACTTGAAACTAATCTTAGAGCTTTTAGCACATGAGAAGCTATATGCCAAATTCTCCAAACGTGAATTTTGGTTGCGAGAAGTTCAATTTCTTGGACACGTAGTGAATGAGAACGGTACACAAGTGGATACTAGTAAGATTAGAGCTATGAAACAATGGGAGACACCATGAATCCCAACTGAAATTTGTCCATTTTTAGGACTGGCAGGTTATTACAGGCGATTCATTAAGAACTTTTCAAAAATAGCCTTGCCACTAACCACTTTGACGTAGAAAAATCAACTGTTTATATGGAGTTCCCAACATGAGGAGGCATTCCAACTGTTAAAACAGAAACTCTGCAACGCACCTATACAAGCATTGCCTGATGGTACAGATAACTTCATGGTATATTGTGATGCTTCTCGTCAAGGGTCTCGAGTGCGTGCTAATGCAGAAAGACAAGGTAATTGCTTATGCTTCTCTACAGTTGAAAATACACGAGAAGAACTATACTACTCATGATCTAGAACTTGGTGCAGTGGTGTTTGCACTTAAAATTTGGAGACACTATCTCTGTGGAACCAAATGTAATGTATACACTGATCATAAAAGTTTTCACCGTATTCAAGATCAAAACATGTTGAACATGCGACAAAGATGATGGGTAGAACTTCTGAATGACTACGACTATGAAATTCGTTATCATCCAAGTAAAGCGAATGTCAAAGCCGATGCTTTGAGTCTTAAGGAACGAGTCAAACCTTTACGTGTGAGAGCATTGGGAATGACTATTCAAACTAGTCTAATTTCTCAAATTAAAGAGGCTCAGCAACAAGCTTTACAAGCAATCAACTACTCAGCTGAGGAACTAAAAGGATTAGACAAACAACTAGAAACAAAAACTCATGGAGTAATGTATTTCAAAAGCCGAATTTGGGTTCCTCTATTCGGTAATATTAGAACAATCATCTTGGATGAGGAAGACAAATCCAGGTATTCTATTCATCCAGGTGCTGACAAAATGTATAAAGATCTTAGAGACTTTTACAGGTGGCTTGGAATAAAGAAACACATAGCCGAATACGTGGCTAGAAGTTTAATGTGTCTTGAAGTCAAGGCCGAACATCAAAGACCTTCTGGGTTATTGCAACAGCCGAAGATTCCCATGTGGAAATGGGATCAGATCTCTATGGATTTCATTACTAAGTTACCCAGAACGTGACGTAATAATGACTCTATATGGGTTATCGGTGATCACCTTACTAAATCTGCATATTTCTTACCCATTCAAGAAGATTACTACATGGATCGACTAGCTAAACTCTACGTCAACGAAATTGTATCTCGACATGGAGTACTAATCTCTATTATTTCTGACAGAGATAGTCGATTTATTTCACGATTTTGGAAAACTCTTCAGAATGCTTTGGGCACACAAATCAATATGAGCACAGCTTATTATCCACCAACGGATGGACAAACCGAACGAACAAATAAAACTACGGAAGATATGCTCCGAAGCTGTATGATTAATTTCGGAGGTAGCTGGGATTTTCATCTTCCACTTGTTGAATTCTCATACAATAACAGCTACCATACTAGTAATCAATGCGCTCCATTTGAAGCATTGCATGGTTGCAAGTGTAGATCTCCTATCTGCTAGTCAGAAGTAGGTAAAAGTCAGATCATTGGCCTAGAATCCATACAAGAAACTACAAATAAGATCGCACTTATTCAGAAACGAATCAAAGCGGCCCGCGATCGTCAAAAGAGTTATGCTGATAATCATCAGAGACCATTAGAAATCCAAATAGGTGATCGACTCATGTTAAAAGTATCACCTTGGAAAGGCATTTTCAGATTTGGAAAGCAAGGTAAAATCTCACCAAGATTTGTAGGACCATTTAAAATTCCAGAACAAATTGGAACAGTAGCCTACAGACTTGAATTACCTACTGAACTTAGTAACATTCATGATATTTTTCACGTATCAAATATGAAGAAGTGCCTAACCGATGAGCCATTGATCGTACCTCTTGGAGAAATTCAAATCGATGAAAAACTCCAGTTCAGTGAAGAACCGGTAGAAGTTATGGATCGAGAAGTTAAAGTGCTGAAGCGAAGCCGCATTCCAATAGTTAAAGTTAGATGGAATTCCCAACGTGGACCTGAAAATACATGGGAACGTGTGTCACACCCCAACCGGTAACGAAATATGTGGGGGTATGATTTGTGCAAGGATTGTCCATAAGCTCATCATTTCTAATTATGTTTCATATTTAAGATATCAAATTAAATTATCTAAGCAAATGTCATCACATTACAACTTTACAATTTCAAATACAATTTGAAGAATTAAAATGCATAAATCTTTAATAAACTCTCTAGGTCCATCTTCCTATATTGTCATATAGCTTCACTTTAACCTGTCACACATGTAAAGTAACTGTCAACTAATTGAATAGTTGGTGAGTATTCATTTTTTGATAGCATAAGTATAAAAGTATGCAAACTCAGATGACTAAATGTATTAAATTTATGCATGTATAAGATCAAGTATGTATATAATGGTGTACCGGTCCTTTTTAACACGGGATTAACACGCAAAGAGGGCGCGACTCTCTTAGGAAGCCAAGTACTAGAATACGTTGACGTTTATGATTTCAAGGAGGAAGTAGTTCCACATAATCACATAAGCAAACAAGTATACGATACAAGTTCAACACGTAATAACACTTCAACCAATAGGCATTAAGAAGTTTGCATAGTTTCAATAAGTATACGAGTATAAATTTTTGAATAGCGACATGTGTGAAAGGCCCAAAGTAATGTAAAATCAAACGGGGATATGAAAACTCATCTGTGTTCCTAAGCAATCCAAAGTTTCAACTAAGTATATTTGTGCAATAGAATAACTTGTCATCCTGTTTTGAATGAATGTAATATATATATATATAAGAATGTGTCTACAATTTTCTAAATTCTAAGATTCTAGTATACGAATGCGTATATCAAGTGCGGCTTCCTAACGATCGAATAAGGGTTTATAAATATTTATGATTTATTTAAAGTATTTATAAGAATGTAATTCCTTGTTTATCAATATTCTATTTAAACGAGAGAAAAATATGAGAATATTTCATAAGTTTATTTTATAAACCTTAAAATAAAATATTCAAAATATATCAACTTAAAGTTTTAACTTTAGGTTTTTATAAATATATTTCAGAAAGCTTTTAGATAATTTACTAAATTTTTGCATTTTTTTGAGTTAATATATTTTATATATTCTTTATATGAGTCAAAATAATGAGTTTTCTATATAAATCTTTTTGTATTATTTAAGTAGAATAAAATATAGAATATTATTAAAATATTAATCTTAATATTTTTAAAATATTTAAAAATGTTTGTAGAATAAGTTTTAGAATTTTCTATGTGATTTACATAGTTTACTATGATTTTTATGAATAAGAAAGACTGTTATAACATTTATAGTAACCTAAATAAAGAAATAATAATAGAAATTATATTCTTGAATTTATTAAAGTTTCTAGAAATTTTATAAAGTTAAGACATACTCAAAAATATTTTTATACAAATTTTCTGGTTATAAAAGTGTTAAAAAAATGGAATTAGAGACAAAGTCGGTTAAAATGTTAGGCCCGTGATTCGAACTTGCATCAATTCCCCCAAACACAAACACCTTAACCACATGACTAGGAAAGAATACCTTGACAAATCTGAAAATAATATTAACTTAAACAAGCTTGATCGTTCTTCCCAAATCACAATAACCCTAGCTCTTAATCCCTTCTAATTCGATCGGACTACTCGATGTGAGCCCTTAGTTTCATAGGGTTTTGATCTATACTTAAAAACGAGTTCAATTAGTATAAGGATTACCAATAAAGGTTTAGAAATAACGAGTTCGAGTTCATGGAAGGCCTCGGCCAATCTTGAGACTTGATCAAGAGTTTGAAGTGTTCTTAGATGAAATTGACGCTCAGAGAAGTTTCAGAGAAGTGTCGAGAGAGAGAGTGTGTATAGTTAAATTTGAATTAGTTAATGGATTGTCCGTATCAAGTTTAGAGTTTAGATAACGTAGTTGGTTGGTTAATTAATGATGATTATAAGCGTGATCGATCGAATTAAGGCATTAAATGACCCTGTCGGAGGATGGTTGAGATGGTTGAGTGCAACGGTTGAGATTTAGTGCTCGTTTTAATGCTCGGTCCCGAGCTTCGAGGGTGGAACCGGCATGAGCAGTTGTTCGAACGGGACAAATGGGGTGGGGATAGCTGAATCTTTGCCATATTGGCTGACAGGTCCTTGTGTCCTTTGTGTTTCTGCCTTGTGTCCCTTCTGTCCAAAGTTCCTTCCTCTCACAAATAATTTACTTATTTGGCAAGATTGAACCATATAGTTATAAAAACGTAATGTTTTTGCGTTTGAAAGGTTTTATAAAGTTTATTAAACTTTATTAGTCTCCCTTATAACTTGTTAAATATTATAAAAATTAAATAATTTTTATAAATATTATATTTACCTATATCATTTATTTTTTCAAATTCATTTAATTTTGTTAATCTTTATAAGTTTAAATAAATTGTATGTTTAATCATATGAGTTTTATTATTTGTTTAAGTATGTGTATAGATATGTATATATTCACACACACACACACAAACATATATATTACGCTTATTTTATGTAAATTTTAATTTATCACTTTATAAATTTACTTTATTATTATTATAATTTTTTTTACAAGTTTGGCATGCCTAGTTAAATTACACATATACACTAGGATAAGTTTATCACTTGTTAAGTGTGTGTGTGTGTGTATCTACATATACCTTTATTTAATTTTGTTAATCTTTAACTTAAAGCATTTATATAACCTTAAAAGTTTATAATAAAAATTTTAGTTGTACATATATATTTTTTATTCATATATATATATATATATATATGTGTGTGTGTACATGTAAACACATATTTTACAATAAACACTCGTAAAACTTGTAAAATTAAACGATTTTAAAAATAACGTTTTTAGAGTTTTAAATTGGTCTTCAAAAATTCGTAAATGTTACAGTCTCCCCTACTTTTGAAAATTTCATCCCAAAATTTATTTAAGAAGAAAGTTGTAACTCAAAGGTATGATTATTGTTTCCTTACTTTATAATGGCAAGTGAGGCAATCACCTAACCATTAGATGTTTATTGTTTGTTTCTGATTTATAGGTAAGGCACTTTGTCGCAATGAGACAAGGGTATTCTACTCCCAATGTAATACTGGTACTTATATATAGGGTATACAGCAACCAACCCACCACACCAAGAGTACTTTGAAAGCATATCAATCACCTACCAATACTAACATAAACTTAAAGTACTCATATGTGAATAGGATTTTCAAGAATCGATTTATTGATGTTTATAGGTAAATGTTGAATATTAGAATAGATTTTAATGAGTTTAATATTTGGATTCAAAGTTTGCTTAGATTGTGCCCATTGTCCTATACAACAGGGTTTAATAGGATTCATATGTACTAAAAATTCTCGTTACGTGTGCACCCGCAACAGTAATTTACCTTGCATGATCATCCTATCCTTGAACTTGGCACACGAGTGAGTTGATTTAGAATTTCATAGAATGTAAAATGGTCTTATCAAACTTATTGGTTTTATAGGACCTTTCACTTCAAATGATCCGATTGAAGAAATCTATCATGTAGAACCATAAAATTTGACTTGATTTACCTTTTACAAGATCACATAAGAGTTCTTTGCATTTTGCATATCGTTTTTAAAGTGACAAGCTTTAACCTATGAGGTTATCACAAGCCCTTCACTCAGTATTCTACTCGAATAGTTTGAAGATCGTGTAAGTATCATGATTCCTCAAATAAAAATTTAAGTTAATTGTTTAAAATTTGAATTCTAAAAGATATTGAAGATGGTTGGGACATTAGGAAACTCAGATTACGATGATACATATCATGTATCATAAGCCTAATATCATAAGATTTTGTTTAGAACAAAAGAATATGTGGAATAAGAACTTTAGGTTAAGATGTTAACAAGTATCACTTAACTTAAATGTCTTAGGGCTATTGGGTTTTAGTCTAAGTATATGAATATGTGAGGTGTGACACTATAAAACTTTAGATTAAAATGATAAATAATTACCAATAATTGTAAGTATAATGTCTTAGAAATTTTAGAGTATAGTTTAAAGTGTAAGGATGTTTGAAAGTCTTACACAAAATAAATGTCATCATTATTCACAGGAATAATTATTTGGATTTTGACAAAATATGTGTAAAGTGTATGATACTATAATACCTTAGATGTAGTAATGAATCACCATTACTAGTCTGAGGTATAATATGTTGAAATTATGATAAAATATGTATAACGTGTCTGACATTTTTATTTTCTTAGATGCAATAATGAATAATCATTATTAGTGATCGGATAATGTCATCGAATTTTCTTGACTTGTATAAAGTGTATAAGTATGTAACATGGAAATACCTTAGGTGTAGTAATGAATAAACTTCACTAACCATAGGTTAATGTTATAAGATTCTTTGATTTGTTTAAAATGTATAATTGTGTGACATTATGAAATCTTAGATATAGAAATGAATCACCCTTACAAATTCATAGATGAAATGTCATAAAATCATAGTATAAGTACCGTGTAATTTTTAGAATTCGTGACACTTTATACCTTAGATGATGAAATAAGGAATTACCCTTACCCATCATAGGTATAATTTCATAGAATCATAGCATAAGTATTATAGGATTTTTAGAGTTTATGACACTATTACACCTTAGATGAAATAAGGAATCACCCCTACTAATCACAGGTGTATGGTGTCTAGGATTTGAGGAATGCTATTCGAAGTTGAATTGAATACCTTTGACATATTAGAACTTTGTAGCTTCTGAGACGTTTGATATGACATGTTTTGGCCTATAAGTGAAGAACATTCACTGAGAATCCCCAGGAAAGCTAAACGGCTTTACTTGACAGGATTTTAAATTAACAATATTTCACCCTTCCAGTTAATACATGTCTGTCTTACAAACTTAGTTCTAACGGGAATAAAATCACAAAGATATACCTATTTTTTATATGTTTAGAAGAGATAGAAAGATGCAAGTCCCTAAAGTCTACGTAGGGTCCATGAGCTTGCGAGGATGTAGAAGGTTCATAATACAAGTGTGATATGAGATTCGTATTTAGAGTTCATTTTAAGTTTTGTTGTAGTTCATAATGTAAGTTTATTAAAGTTTCAATAGTGAGAGTTCATAGTGAAAGTTCACTAAGGTTATGGTTCATTAGCAGGTTCATATGAAAATTCTCTAAGAGTTCAATATTAGAGGTTCATAGGGAAGGTTCATTAAAAGTTCTATAGTAATGTTCATAATGATAATTCATTACAGGTTCCATAGTAGAGTTCATAATGATGATGTATCACAGGTTCAATAGCAGAGTTCATGATGAGATTCACTAAGAAAAAGATTCACTTAGTGAAGGTTCATAATTGAAGTTCAGTTGTGACACCCGGCAATTTCAGGTAAAATTGCAACTCTTACACTCTATGTATTTCACATTCATATTTGTTGCATTTTATTTAATTATGTTTAATTAGATGAGTTGAACAAAACAACAGCGAAACGATAGTTCGAGGAGCAAGGAGCAATTGGCAAACATGATTAAGGTCAGCAAAGAGGCAGGCCATTACAAACTAGGATAGAGCAGAAACTTGGGACTCTTCTGGTGATTTACCAGATGATCAAAGATTATTTTAGAGAGATTAACCTTTTCGTTGGAAAGAACTGCGTACATGACATATTGCATGTCATATGGCATTTCTCCCCAACTTGTCGACTTTTGCGACAAACACTAAAGAACTAAAGAATAGTGTGATACAGGAACTTGTACTTAGGGTAGAAGAAGGCTTTGTACAAAGTCCTGTTTTTCAGATCACCCTGATAATCACACTGGATGAAAGTATTATGAAGAAGTTTGAGAGAGATAGTGGAAGGAGCGGGGTAGTGTCGTTCAAGTTTAGGGCAACACTTATTTTTGTGGGAGTGATGGTGACTTGTTGACCAGCGACCGTCGAGACGATGCTTCCAACAAAGTTATCCTTCATCAATAAGGATGAGTTTGCCCAAAACAGGTTTAGAGTAACTTCAGAAATAGGAGGGTTTAGAACAAGAGCAGTGTGAACGAAAGAGTTTACCAGAGTGTCGATAGCATCGTTGTAGTGAGGATACTCAGAAGATTTGACAAGGTAAGCTCCGAGGTATGGATCGTTTATTTTCAAGGCCATTGTTATTTCGGGACGATGAACACAGAGCAGCTATGAAGGCAAAGTGTGAGGACAAACTTTGCTTCAAAGAAAGGAGATGAGGAAGACTAACGTTCAACACAAGAGCGGTTTCAAAAATGAAAAACCGCCACTACTTATATCATACCAAAAGCTTTACCTTAGGGTTTTTACCCATCAGACAAACCTTTGATCATGAGAAAGAAGAAGCAAACGAAAACAAAGTACCTTCATGCTGACCTTGATGTACAGACAATGCTTTGTCGGGAATGAAGCCTAGTCCGATGCCGTTACACCATCATCATGAGCATAAAGCTCAGACGGGAGCAGCGGAAATGCATCGTGCCAGGCGACATACCTGACAAGCAGAAGTCCGTCGCCATTAGTAGCAACTGGAAGCATCAAGATTGAAGGAGGAGAGTCTTGATCAAGAGAGATCAAGAAGTGTTATGAAAGAACTGATCGATTAAAGGAGACAGCGATTGATATAAATAAGGAAAGAAGATCAGTGGCCATTTAGAGTAAGAGGGATAAAAATGGAAAGAATATAGCATCGAGCCGTGAGAACAATTAATGAGTGTCAATTCTATTAACTGTGAGAGGTCTAATCTTACAGAGAGATTAGTGACGGCTGAATCTAGCGTAATTATCAAGAGATTTGATAACCACTTGGGCAAGGAAGACTTAAATATGAAAGATAATTTAATCTTCGGAAGATTTTTATTTCGGAAGAGATTTAACCAGGGATAAGTAACTTGTTTAAAGGTCTCGGAAGAAGAGACATCAGAAGAGGTGACGTCGGAAGAAGAAGAGACGTCGGAAGAGAGGTAAACCCTGAAAGGTTTAAATTTGTAACAACGGAAGTAGTAACCGCGGATAGATATGAAGCAGTCGTTATAATAGCCTCTGTTCCTATCCGAGTTATGGGATAACCACTAAGAGTCCAAAATGTCTTCATCATTGGTTTATCAAATATCCGTCGTTAGGACAATCAAAGTAGATTACCCTTTTAAGTATCTATTTAAGGGTTTAAGAAACAGATTCTTAACCGCATTTATTAGCTCATATTTATCATACCCAATTTAGCTACAAACTTAGAAAAGGTTGAAGAATCCAAGGGTTTGGTAAATATGTCTGCTATTTGGTCACTTGTAGAGACATGTTCTGGGACAATTAGTCTGTTTTCAAAACAGTCTCTAATGAAGTGATGCCTTATTTATATATGTTTGGTTTTGAATGGTAGACATGAGTTTTTATTATACTTTGGCTGCTTCACTATCTATTCGGAGAGAGGTTTTTTAGTTCAGTTATTCTAAAATCCAATAGTTGATATTGCAACCAAAGGATTTGGGGAGTGCAATGTGCTGCTGCAATGTACTCAGCTTCAGCAGTTGAATTTGACACCGATGTTTCTTGCTTTTCCATGACACTAAGCAATTTGCAAAGAACTAATCCTCCCGAAGTACGCTTAGTAGATTCCTTGTGAGCGAGCATCATGCATAATCACTGTCTGAAAAAACAACAAGCATACAAGTTTGGTTAGCAGGATACCAAATACCTAGCACAGGAGTTCCTTTCAGATATCTTAGTATCCTCTTCACAAATGATAAATGGGACTATTGGGGGGCCGATTGGTATCTTGCACAGACACATGTTGCAAACATGATGTCTGGCCTTGATGAAGTAAGATACATCAAAGATCCATCGTGCACCTGTAGGGTTTGATCTATAGGCTCACCATTTTCATCTGGACTTATTCCAGCCTTGTCTACCCTCTTGATGAACAAAGTTTTATCAATGGTTCCCCGAGAAAATTTATTAGAAAGAAAAGAAACGAGAGAGAGTATCATACCATGCTCTAGGTGCCTCTTTCATACCATAAAGTGCTTTGTCTAGTCTGTAAACCCAGTCAGGATGATGAACATCATCGAACCCTGGAGGTTGACACACATAGACTTCCTCTTTTATTGTCCCATACAGGAATGCACTTTTGATATCCATTTGGTATACCTTTATGTTATGGGAGATAGCAAATGCCAGGAAGAGTCTAATGGCTTCCAGTCTGGCCACATGAGCAAAAGTCTCATCATAATCAATTCCTTCCTCTTGACAGTAACCTTGTACTACCAATCGGGCTTTATTTTTTATTACAAAACTTCTGTCATCTGCTTTATTTCTGAATATCCATCTAGTTCCGATAGGGTATTTCCTACCGACAAGGGGCAAAGAGTCCAAACGTTTTGTGTTTTGAACTATAACAGTTCATCCTGCATAGCCTCTACCCAATTATTATCTTTGAGAGGTTCCTGATATTTGGAAGGTTCAACTTGGGATAGAAAGGCTGCATGAAGACAAAAGTTCAAAATCTGGCTCCTAGTTTGAACACCTTTATGTAGATCACCTAAGATTTGTTCTAGAGGATGATTTCTACTGAAGGGAATGATGTCCAAACAATGATTGGAAGAGGCAGCATCGGAAGAAGGTGAGTTTTCAGTATGGCCAGGAGAATTTTCCGGAGAGGAAGCATGACCATTTTCAGCAACATCTACATGTGTGTTATCCAAGACTGGGGATAAAGGAGTAGATATTTGTTCACTTTGGTCCTGAGAATTTATTTGAAGAGAAGGAAGAGAGGAAAAGAATTTAGAGACAGAACACTCTTCAAGAAAGGACAAATCTTCAGAAGTTTGGCAAGATTATGAAGAAGAAGAGGAAGAAGGGGTAGAAGAGATATAGGTGAAGCTTTCAAGATCAAAGGGATCATCAGGAGCAGAGGGAGAAGAAGATGAGGTCGAAGAAGATTCATTGAATTTCACATCAATAGTTTCTTCAACAATTTTAGTCCTCAAATTGAAAGCTCGGTAAGCCTTAGAGGTCTGAGAATATCCAACAAAGTATCCAGAATCTACTTTAGCAGCAAACTTGGATAAAGAGTGTTTTGTGTTCAGGATGAAGCACGGACACCCAAAGACTTTGAAGAAAGAGATGAGAGGCTTTATGTTATGAAGGACTTCATAGGCAGTGGCTCCAAAAAGAGGTCGACCAGCTAAGAAAACGACTAACAACGTCATTAACCCTGAAACGAATCAAGTTCCACCTATTAATCCAGAATCAAATTTGAATTCACGTATCAATCCGGAAGCGAACATGGTTCCACCCGTAAATCCTGAAACGAATACGACGATTCCACCTGAGAACCAGAAGTGAACATGGTTCCATCTGCGGTTGCAAGTGGATCAGAATTGAACGAAGCAATGATAGCATGAATAGTGAAAGAACAACTATCTGTTGTTGTTCGGGTATCTTAACGCAACATCAACAACGTATCACTTCTAGTTCTAGTGGGGACCATGATCATTTTGAACACAATGCTACTGGTGGACGCGTATAAAAACATCATACCACCGGTACAACAACTGTTCCTGATCCACCACAGCAGGGATGTACTTATAAGTACTTTGCTTCTTGCAACCCTCCTACTTTCACAGGTAAAGAAGGAGTGGCTGGACTTTTTTAATGGATCGAGGAAATGGAGCCTAACTCAAAATCAACCAAAGTTTAGCAGAGCATAAGGTGGCTGATGCTGCTTATTCTTTGAAAGATTCAACTCTAACCTGGTGAAATACCCAGGCGAAAACTTTGGGTTCAGCCACAGTCGATGCTAGGGCTGGAACGAATTCAAAACTCTGATTATGACAGAGTACTGCCCATCACTGAAATCCAGAAACTGCAAGAAGAATTCTAGAACCACTCTATGATCAGTGTTGATTGTTTAGGTTATACCGATCCTTTTCATGAACTCACTTGGTTACTTCCCAATATGTTTCCTATGGAAGCAGCATTGGTTGAGAAGTATATCAAAGGTCTGGTTCCCTAGATTCGGGGAATGGTGGCTGTAGCTGAACCAGCCACTCTCAAACGTACTATCTTGCTGACCACTAAGCTTACTGATGGGGCAGTTAGAAGTGGTACTTTGTCAATGAAAACTCAGATGGCTGTGGGCCGTAGTGATTTCAGTGCCCCTAGTACCATGAGGGGTACTAAAAGAAATTAGTTTGGTAGGAGCAAAACGAAGCTCCGACTGAGACCAATCAGAGCAAACCAACTGTGAAAAACAATAGTGCGGCTATTCCAGAGAGGAAAGCTTATACTGGGCAAACTGTAATCAAGTCAAAACACTACACCATGTCATCATACCATCATACAGGACCATGTCCTGTATCGAGCCAAGCAGGTGCTCAAATTCAACAAGTGTCCATATCATCATACATGATCATGTCCTATTGTGCAAACTATAATTGAGTCAAACACTGCACCAGAAACTGTCCAAACAACAACACCACCAATCAAGTGAATGAAGCTAGGGGTAGAGCTTTCCGGATTGGTGCAACAAAGGCTAGGCATGATGCAAACATTGTCATTGGTACGTTCCTTCTCAATAATCTATATGTATCAGTCCTGTTTGATACAGGGGCACATAAAAGTTTTATCTCCCCTGAATTTGCGTCCTTACTTTCATTGCCTACTGTAAATCTAGAAAATCCTTATGTCATGGAACTTGCTAATGGCAAGTTGATCAAAACTAACAGTATTATTCAAGGATGTTCTTTGAATCTGAAATATCACCATCGATCTACTTCCCGTTGAACTATGAAGTTTTGATGTTGTGATCGGTATGGATTGGCTTTCTGAGAAACAAGCGAAAGTTTTGTGTTAAAAAAGTGATCCATATTCCAAACCTTATGGTAATACACTGATAGTTCAAGCAGAACAAGCTGGTAGAAAATGATATCATATCTGTATGCAACTCAGAAATGTTGAAGGAAAGGTGTCAGGCCTTCTAGCACATGTGACGGAGAACTGTTTTCACAAAAACGTACCTACGATAGTCCTGTAGTCAAGGATTTTCCTAAGTTTTTCTTGAGGATATATCAGGATTACCCCTAGTGAGACAATTTGAATTTCGTATTGACTTGATTCCAGATGTAGCACCTGTTGCAAAAGCTCCTTATCATTACAAACCTTAGAGATGCAAGAGATTTCAGGTCAACTGCAGGAACTATTAGACAAAGGTTTTATCATAACTAGTTTCTCACCCTAGGGAGCACCAATTCTTTTTGTGAAAAAAAAAGTTGGTTCACTCAGGATGTGTATTAACCACAAGGAGTTCAATAAATTAACAATCAAAAGCCGTTATCCAATATCTTGTATCGATGATCTATTTGATAATTGCAAGGTGCTAATTATATTTTCAAAAATTGATCTAAGATATGGATATCATCAGTTACGAATTCATGATGATGATGATTTTCCTAAAACAACTTTCAGAACACGTTACAGACATTACGAGTTTTTAGTAATGCCATTTGGGTTGATAAATGCACCTGCAGTTTTCATGGATCTGATGAATCGAGTATGTAGACCTTATCTGGATAAGTTTGTGATTGTATTATTGATGACATACTCATTTACTCCCGAAACCAACAGAACATGCTCACGAGAATTTTGGTTGCGAGAAGCAGAAGTTCAATTTCTTGGACACTTGGTGAATGAAGTGAGAACGGTACACAAGTGGATACTAGTAAGATTAGAGCTATGAAACAATGGGAGACACCATGAATCCTAACTGAAATTCGTCCATTTTTAGGACTGGCAGGTTATTACAGGCAATTTATTAAGAACTTTTCAAAAATAGCCTTGCCACTAACCACTTTGACGTAGAAAAATCAACTCTTTATATGGAGTTCCCAACATGAGGAGGCATTCCAACTGTTAAAACAGAAACTCTGCAACGCACCTATACTAGCATTGCCTTAAGGTACAGATAACTTCATGGTATATTGTGATGCTTCTCGTCAGGGTCTCGAGTGCGTGTTAATGCATAAAGACAAGGTAATTGCTTATGCTTTTCTACAGTTGAAAATACACGAGAAGAACTATACTACTCATGATCTAGAACTTGGTGCAGTGGTGTTTGCACTTAAGATTTGGAGACACTATCTCTATGGAACCAAATGTAATGTATACACTGATCATAAAAGTATTCACCGTATTCAAGATCAAAACATGTTGAAAATGCGACAAAGATGAAGGGTAGAACTTCTGAATGACTATGACTATGAAATTCGTTATCACCCAAGTAAAGCGAATGTCAAAGCCGATGCTTTGAGTCTCAAAGAACGAGTCAAACCTTTACGTGTGAGAGCGTTGGGAATGACTATTCAAACAGTCTAATTTCTCAAATTAGAGAGGCTCAGCAACAAGCTTTACAAGCAAGCAACTTCTCAGCTGAGGAACTAAGAGGATTAGACAAACAACTAGAAACAAAAACTCATGGAGTAATGTATTTCAAAAGCCGAATTTGGGTTCCTCTATTCGGTAATATTAGAACAATCATCTTGGATGAGGAAGACAAATCCAGGTATTCTATTCATCCAGGTGCTGACAAAATGTATAATGATCTTAGAGACTTTTACTGGTGGCCTGGAATGAAGAAAACACATAGCCGAATACGTTGCTAGAAGTTTAATGTGTCTGGAAGTCAAGGCAGAACATCAAAGACCTTCTGGGTAATTGCAACAGTCGAAGATTCCCATGTGGAAATGGGATCAGATCTCTATGGATTTCATTACTAAGTTACCAAAACGTGACGTAATCATGACTCTATATGGGTTATCGTTGATCGCCTTACTAAATCTGCATATTTCTTACCCATTCGAGAAGATTACTACATGGATTGACTAGCTAAACTCTACGTCAACGAAATTGTATCTCGACATGGGAGTACTAATCTCTATTATTTCTGACAGAGATAATCGATTTATTTCACGATTTTGGAAAACTCTTCAGAATGCTTTGGGCACACTAATCAATATGAGCACAGCTTATTATCCACCAACGGATGGACAAACCGAAAGAACAAATAAAACTACGGAATATATGCTCCGAAGCTGTATGATTGATTTCGGAGGTAGCTGGGATATTCATCTTCCACTTGTTGAATTCTCATACAATATCAGCTACCACACTAGTATTCAATGCGCTCCATTTGAAGCATTGCATGGACGCAAGTGTAGATCTCCTATCTGCTGGTCAGAAGTAGGTAAAGTCAGATCATTGGCCCAGAATCCATACAAGAAACTACAAATAAGATCGCACTTATTCGAAAGAAACAATCAAAGCGGCCCGCGATCGTCAAAAGAGTTATGCTGATAATCGTCAGAGACCATTAAAAATCCAAATAGGTGATCGAGTCATGTTGAAAGTTTCACCTTGGAAAGCATTTTCAGATTTGGAAAGCGAGGTAAAATCTCACCAAGATTTGTAGGACCATTTAAAATTCTAGAACGAATTGGAACAGTAGCCTACAGACTTGAATTACCTACTGAACTTAGTAACATTCATGATATTTTTCACGTATCAAATCTAAAGAAGTGCCTAACCAATGAACCATTGATCGTACCTCTTGGAGAAATTCAAATCGATGAAAAACTCCAGTTCAGTGAAGACCGGTAGAAGTATAGTTAGATCGAGAAGTTAAAGTGCTGAAGCGAAGCCACATTCCAATAGTTAAAGTTAAATGGAATTCCCAACGTGGACTTGAAAATACATGGGAACGTGTGTCACACCCCAACCAGTAACGAAATATGCGGGGCATGATTTGGGCATGATTTGTGCAAGGATTGTCCATAAGCTCATCACTTCTAATTATGTTTCATATTTAAGATATCAAATTAAATTATCTAAGCAAATGTCCACATCAACATTACAATTTTACAATTTGATGAATTAAAATGCATAAATCTTTAATAAACTCTCTAGGTCCATCTTCCTATATTGTCACATAGCTTCACTTTAACCTGTCATACATGTAAAGTAACTGTCAACTAATTGAATAGTTGGTGAGTATTCACAGTTTTGATAGCATAATTATAAAAGTATGCAAACTCAGTTGACTAAATGTATTAAATTTATGCATGTATAAGAACAAGTATGTATATAATGGTGTACCGGTCCTTTTTAACACGGGATTAACACGCAAAGAGGGCGAGACTCTCATAGGAAGCCAAGTACTAGAATACGTTGACGTTTATGATTTCAAGGAGCAAGTAGTTCCACATAATCACATAAGCAAACAAGTATACGATACAAGTTCAACACGTAACAACACTTCAACCAATAGGCATTACGACGTTTGCATAGTTTCAATAAGTATACGAGTATAAATTTTTGAATAGCGACATGTGTGAAAGCCCCAAAGTAACGTAAAATCAAACGGGATATGAAAACTCACCTATGTTCCTAAGCAATCCAAAGTTTCAACTAAGTATATTTGTGCAATAGAATCACTTGTCATCCTGTTTTGAATGAATGTAATATATATATAAGAATGTGTCTACAATTTTCTAAATTCTAAGATTCTAGTATACGAATGCGTATATCAAGTGCGGCTTCGTAACGATCGAATAAGGGTTTATAAATATTTATGATTTATTTAAAGTATTTATAAGAATGTAATTCCTTGTTTATCAATATTATATTTAAACGAGAGAAAAATATGAGAATATTTCATAAGTTTTTTATAAACCTTAAAATAAAATATTCAAAATATATCAACTTAAAGTTTTAACTTTAGGTTTTTATAAATATATTTCAGAAAGCTTTATATAATTTACTAAATTTTTACATTTTTTTGAGTTAATATATTTTTATGTTCTTTATATGAGTCAAAATAATGAGTTTTGTATATAAAATCTTTTTGTATTATTTAAGTAGAATAAAATATAGAATATTATTAAAATATTAATCTTAATATTTTTAAAATATTTAAAAATGTTTGTAGAATAAGTTTTAGAATTTTTTATGTGATTTACATAGTTTACTATGATTTTATGAATAAGAAAGACTGTTATAACATTTATAGTAACCTAAATAAAGAAATAATAATAGAAATTATATTCTTGAATTTATTAAAGTTTCTAGAAATTTTATAAAGTTAAGACATACTCAAAAATATTTTTATACAAATTTTATGGTTATAAAAGTGTTAAAAAAATGGAATTAGAGACAAAGCCGGTTAAAATGTTAGGCCTGTGATTCGAACTTGCATCAATTCCCCCAAACACAAACACCTTAACCACATGACTAGGAAAGAATACCTTGACAAATCTGAAAATAATATTAACTTAAACAAGCTTGATTGTTCTTCCAAAAATCTCAATAACCCTAGCTCTTAATCCCTTATAATTCGATCGGACTACTCGATGTGAGCCCTTAGTTTCATAGGGTTTTTGATCTATACTTAAAAACGAGTTCAATTAGTATAAGGATTCGGTAAAGGTTTAGAAATAACGAGTTCGAGTTCATGGAAGGCCTCGGCCAATCTTAAGACCTGATCAAGAGTTTGAAGTGTTCTTAGATGAAATTGACGCTCAGAGAAGTTTCAGAGAAGTGCGGAGGTGTATAGGTTAAATTGAATTAGTTAATGGATTTTCCATATCGAGTTTAGAGTTAATATAACGTAGTTGGTTGGTTAATTAATGATGATTATACGCGTGATGGATCGAATTAAGGCATTAAATGACCCTGTCAGAGGGTGGTTGAGACGGTTTGAGCGTGCACCGTTGATTTAATGCTCGGTCCCGAGCTTCAAGGATGGAAACGGCACGGGCAGTTGTTCGAACGGGACAAATGGGGGTGGGGATAGCTGAATCTTTGCCATTGGCAGACAGGTCCTCGTGTTTCTGCCTTGTCTCCCTTCCCTTCTGTCCAAAGTTCCTTCCTCTCACAAATAATTTACTTATTTGGCAAGATTGAACTTTTGTAGTTATAAAAACGTAATGTTTTGTGTTTGAAAGGTTTTATAAAGTTTATTAAACTTTATTAGTCTCCCTTATAACTTGTTAAATATTATAAAAATTAAATAATTTTTATAAATATTATATTTACCTATATCATTTATTTTTGCAAATCATTTAATTTTGTTAATCTTTATAAGTTTAAATAAATTGTATGTAATAATATGAGTTTTATTATTTGTTTAAGTATGTGTATAGATATGCAGATATTCACACACACACATACATACATATATATATATATATATATATATATATTAAGCTTATTTTATGTAAATTTTAATTTATCACTTTATAAATTTACTTTATTATTATTATAATTTTTTTTACAAGTTTGGCATGCTAGTTAAATAAAACATATACATTAGGATAAGTTTATCACTTGTTAAGTGTGTGTGTGTGCTGTGTGTGGGTATCTACATATACCTTTATTTAATTTTTGGTAACTTTAACTTAAAGCTTTTATATAACCTTAAAAGTTTATAATAAAAATTTTAGTCGTACAGATATATTTATATTCATATACATACGTAATATATAATATTATATATATATATATTCTGTACATGTAAAAACATATATTTACAATAAACACTCGTAAAACTTGTAAAATAAACGATTTTAAAAAATAACGTTTTTAGAGTTTTAAATTGGTCTTCAAAAATTCGTAATGTTACAGTCTCCCCTACTTTTGAAAATTTATCCCAAAATTATTTAAGAAGAAAGTGGTAACTCAAAGGTTTGATTATTTTCATTTTTTTTGCTCGACGTGTTTCGCTTTTTTAGTGAACTTGATTACTACGATTTGGCTTTTGTTTAAGTTTTTGTTCAAGTTTACAGATTATTGTTCTTGTTCCTTTATGAATGTTGAGTAATATTAAATCGTTGGATGATGTTGATAAGGGTATGATTATTGTTTCCTTACTTTATAATGGCGAAGTGAGGCAATCACCTAACCATTAGATGTTTATTGTTTGTTTCTGATTTATAGGTAAGGCACTTTGTCGCAAATGAGACAGGGTATTCTACTCCCAATGTAATATGGTACTTATATATAGGGTATACTGCACCAACCTACCACACCAAGAGTACTTTGAAAGCATACCAATCAATACCAATACTAACATTAAACTTAAAGTACTCATATGTGAATAGGATTTGAAGAATCGATTTTATTGATGTTTATAGGTAAATGTTGAATATTAGAATAGATTTTAATGAGTTTAATATATTGGATTCAAAGTTTGCTTAGATTGTGCCCATTGTCCTATACAACAGGGTTTAATAGGATTCACATGTACTAAAAATTCTCGTTACGTGTGCACCCGCAATGGTAATTTACCTTGCATGATCATCCTATCCTTGAACTTGGCACACAAGTGAGTTGATTTAGAATT